>VXBB01014697.1:12799-48281 GCA_013399915.1 Illadopsis cleaveri
TTCTTCTTATTTATTCTAAGCTTATAATAATGACTAGATACATTAGCAGCCAAAGATTTTAAAAACTGCCTTTGCTCCCTGCTCAAAAAAAAAAAAACAACCCACAATCATGAGCAATACAAGATAGCATTTACTATGAATATAATTAACTAGGCCTAAATTAAACCCAAGACTTATGCTTCTATTTCTACAAGGTTGCCTCATGTTTCCATCCTAAAATTCCTATTTCTTTTGTTCAGTGAATAAGTTCATTCCCCAGAGAGGTAACTGTAGAGCTTGGACAGCTTCCCTTCACCATTCAAACCATTCAGAACAGCCTTCAAATAATACAGAGTAAAATTCATATGCAGCAAATCATCTAAAACAGCAAAGATACACAAATCCTCAAATCCCATTCCCATGTGCTTACACTCTGCACCTATATAGGTGTCGTCTGACACTGTAAATTAGGACATAATAAGCATCTCCCACATTTCCTTGCCCCTTGAGCAGAATTTGTTTCCTGGTATAAACTATAAAGTGTGGCCTTCATAAATGTGTCTAGCTCAGCTGATAATGAACACCAACAGAAATTAGTGATTAACATCACTGGAAAGTTGGGTTTTTTTTAAATCTGCAGCTGAAGAGAGTTGTTGACAGTACAGATCACCTTCTCAGTGTCCCATGCAAGTGCAGAGTTAGAGAGGAAAGCTATTTTCTGCAGTGCATTGCGCCAAGCTAAATCTATCTCTTCTAATGTCAACAGCAAACTCATGACTTTAAAAAAGTGGATAGAATCCAAGTCAGGCAAGAGTGGTTCTTACTTTAGGACCTAGAAGAGGAATGTTTAGTTTTCCTTTGATTGCTCTGTTCACTCCCTCATTTCTACACTCGCCTCCTCTTCTTCTGAAGTCAGAAATGTGCTTGTCTCCCAGAGGTTCCAGGAGAATTTCAAGTGCAAGGATTTTCAGTGCAACAGCCTGCAAAGCTAACATCTACTAACCTTAGGCTGATTTCGTACTTTGTTTGAAATAGAGACAAGAGAAAACCTTGAGCAAAGTGAAATTGAATCAGAACATATGTTGAACTACTCACTGTAAATGATACAGCTAACAAGGCTGCTAATTTTATCAGGAAACTGAAGAAATGAGGTACATTTCTCATAAAACTGGAGACATGCTCATCACACCCTGCTCACCTCCCTCAGCACGCAAATCCATTTTCCAAGACTCACACAAGCCTTCCCATTGTAAATACACATGCAAGAGCAATTAATACTTTCATTTTGTACCTTAATCCAAGCCAAGGTGCATTTTTTTCAGGGATAACTCTGCCTTCCTGCAAGTCCATTTTTAAACCCCACTGGGTAACCTTGCTGTGGCTTCTTTCAGAGATACAAAAGTATTGAAGCACCTTCATCTTTCCTTATGTTAAGGTCCCACAATTCTTAGTTGTCACATGTTCTATGTTCAGATCTGGAAGGATGCCTCCTCTCCTTTACATGCTGTGAGGAACAAAACCAGAGGGGATGTTGGAAATGTTAACAGTAGAGATACCTAAATTTAGGTGCCAGTAGGATTTTTATCAGCCATTTAAATGATTACTGCTCATCACACTGAATCTTTCTCAACTTCATACTTGACTGCTTTCTCTGAGGCACAAAAGTAGCCAGAAAAATCAGAACAAGGATCATTGCTGTGGCAAAGCTCTATCAATGCTGCCCACAGCTTGCCCTTTCAAGCAGTTTGGGAACCTGCCTGTTCCCATAGCTGGATAAAACATATCCTACGAGTTTTTTTACAATTTCTTATCCCAAGATTTACCATTCAGCAGGCTGGTGTGCAATTTTTCACCCAAGTCATAAAGTACCTTTTCTGCTTCCCAAGTGAATAATGACTACCACTGGAAAAAAAAAAAAAAATAAAGTGAATAACTAATAGTTAAGCAAGCATAGCAATTGCTCCAGGACATTTATGACTCCAGATATTCAGAGATTTTAGTTTTTCCCATTAGGTCTGTAGCCTACCTAATTTTATACAAGGATACAAGGTATTTAATCAAATGTGCCTCTACTTTGGCAACTGCATCAAATTTCAGAGTACAAGTATCCACCTTTTTTTTTCTTTGCATAACTGATGAGTGGACCTTATTCTTGGACCTTATTCTGATGTACTGAAGAGTAAATCATTCCTACAAGTATGACCTTGATCCCAAATTCTATTTCTCTGCTGTTACTCACAGCTGCTGATCAAAAGTTTAGATTAACAGCTCTTTCCTTAGAGCTTGATTGGTTTGGGTTTTTATTTCAGTTTATCTGTCTAAAGTCTAGTTACCCTGATGAATTAATCTTTAGAAAATCAAGTTCAGTAACAGTAAGGCAAGTGAATTGTCTATGAAGTTATGATACTTGTCAGCATGACTATTACAGAGAAATACAACTGTATACATTTATGCTCCTATGAATATTATTTCAGCTGGTGGACGAATGGAAGTCATTTCTCACAGGGAACATTTAAAGGATAGTAAAGGAGAACTGTGGGCTAAACCCTGAACATCTTCCCTCATATTTAAGCTGTAAAGGGGCCCAACAATACAGTAGAACTATTTGAATGGGCAATAAATTGGTGCCAGCTTTTGCAGGGCAAACCTGTGCATTCGCATTCAGGGCCAGCACTCTCACACTCATGGTGATCTAAAAACGTATCATGTGCTAAGTGACAGGCCATATGCTCTTCCTGGAACAGGAACTTTGGCTTGCACAGAGGACTTGAATTAATGCATCAAGTAGGTGAAAAGCTTTTAAACTGATGTATACACCAAGCTCCTCCTAACCAAGCTGTCTTCATGTATTATGTTTTCTGAAAAAGTCCCCCAGACAAACATAACTTATTAAGCCCAGCAGAGAGGCTACAGCCTGCTGCAGACAATTGCCTCTGTTTTTTAAAATGCATCCATCAAACACCCAGCAAAGTAATTTGGATCAGTGTTACTGGCAATACCTGTAAAAAACTTGAGAAATCCTTAACAGTGTTTATGAAACCTTGCAGAAACCAAGGAACTGTGTGTATCAGCTTACTTGGCAGAGTTGAAGTCAGCTGCTCACTAGAAATGCAAATAATGATCAAGAGATCATTTTTATGAGGTAGGAAAGTATTTGCTTGCTTACAGTCTTTGGGCTGCAGTGAGCAGGGAGCTAAAAATAAAACCGAGGGAGATCTGAACACACATGGAAAAGCTGCATGAAAGAGAACAAATGGTACAGATCAAAGCCTAAAGCATGGCTGACAAATGTGGGGAGGGACCTCTTTTTCCAAAGGTTGCACATACCCTCAGAGAAGTCCGTGGTAGCAATACCAATTAAAAAAAAAAAGGAGGAAAAATAAATAAAGAAAAAAAGAGCAGGGAAGGAAGAGAAAGAAAGAAATCATCATGGGGTGTGAATTACCTAGAAATTCATGTGCTAGTCAAGGCATAAGTGTTTTACTGAATGACTGCCAGCTGCTCAAGGCACAGTACATATGAAGCAGAGCCAAGATCCTGGTGCTATTCAGGAAAAGTGTTAAGTGATATTTGCAAGGAAACCAGAAGCAATTTCAGAGTGCTGTCTAGCTACCACAAAAGAGGTGCTAAAACCACTGGTTCTTCAGCTCAAACAGACTTACTGTCCCATGACGAAAAAGATTGCCTTCATGTGCTGGACAAGGCATTGTTAGGGAGTTTTTCTGTTCTAATGCATGCATAGAAAGCAAACGATAAAAATGAAACTGTGCTAAGAAAGGGCCTTGATGTGGCAGCATTCCCATTATCCAGATGAATACTTGTAGGGCCAGAGATGGGCTAATGTGAAATGTCACCCTTACATTGAAGCTTTTGACCTGAGAGGAAATGTAACTGTTGACTATCGTTCCATGAGATATATTTCTTGTGCAGAAACAGATGTGCAGGAACTCATCTTCAGAGCATTTCAAGGACTGAGATCAGCACTGAAAGCAGATCATTAAAATTTAGAATATTTTCAGATTTTTTTCCACTTTATATTTTAGTAGCCTTAAGGAAAAAAAAAAGAAAAGAAAGAAAAAAATTAATTTAATTAAATTCTTCCAAGAGCTTGATTACCTATTTTTAATAAAAACACATTCACCTGTTAGATTGTATGTGATCTTTTCTTACTAAAGGGGAGAAGTAATAAAGTTACTGTCCCTATTGTCTACCTCAATCTATAATACCAGGATTATTTTTCAAGTACCTAATTAAAACACCATTTTACCTCCTGCAAAAAACAAGTTTGATCAAAAGAGAAATAATAAATTGCTGTCAGCTTTCAGATGGTATTAGCATAGATTTTTCTCTTAAAGTTTTTAAGGAGCCTAGCAATTAGGATCCATTATCATGCTGATTAGAGCTTTGAATCATTATAATGACTTCTGTCTGCACAAATCACATATTAATAGAAATGACAATTGATGGCCATCTTTTGGTAGCTGGCAGCTTGTAGTATTTCATGTAGATGGCAAAAACAACAGTTACAAAGTCCAGCAATGAGATTCCTCTCTGTCAAAGATGGAACTTCCTAATCCACTTATGCTTCTGGTGTCCCCAGTCCTCAAGGATGTGAATAGGCATTGCCAAACCCTCATCCTTCTGAAACACAAAAATCACGTGGACTTTCAGCAGCAACCAAGGTCTCACCACACAGCAAAGCATTTTGCCATCTAAGCGACAATTTAGATGCACCCTAAAGGAAGATCCCCTCATGAAGGGGATCAAAACCCTTTTTGGAATGACAAAGTGCCATCCAACCAGAAGCTATGTAGCCCCTAAATCTATTTTTGGTGGTGGTAACTGGTCATGTCAGAGGAAGAATATTTTGTATCTGATAATGATTCACCAAGAGATGGGGAATGCTTTCAACCTCAGCAGGCTAACATTGAAAAACCCAAGCAAACAAACAAATGAAAAACCCAAAACATAAAAAAACCCCCGTAGCTCCAACAAAAAATAGGAGGTACATCTTCTTCCCATCTTAAGGAAAAAAATAAACACACAAAACCAAAAAAACTTGAAAACTTCTTTAGAAGTCAAAATATTTTCAAACCCCAATCACAGTAACACACACAGAATCACGAACACCCTCAGAACATTTATTCCCTTAATTATCAACAATTCAGAGAATCAAGAAAACCTGTTGTCATTCTAAGCAACAGTAGTGCTTTGTTTGTCTTTTTGCCAACCAAATGAAAAACAACAAATTAGGTGATTTTTTTACTCAGTTTTACCTTCTTTACTGTTAATGAAGTGTCTTGAAAACCTGAAAGCTAAATACTCACACTGTCAATGAAATGAAAGTGTGTATTGTCAGAAATAATAGGTGCTGTGCTTGCCAGCTGTGGATGAATCAGAAATGAACTCATATTTCCCAAGTCTTGCAAATGCCTCGATTTTCACATCCCATCTTGTAGAATGCATTTTCACTGAATTCAAGACAGCTGGTTGTATATTCTAAGGCCATACTTGCCTGTCTCTTTCAGCCTTTTTCAAATTAAATTAACCATGTTTAAATCATGCTCACTGAGAAAACCGCCCCAGTCTAATCTTTATATTGACACAGACTCGGTATTTTCTTCCATATCCAAAACCTCTCCTCAAACATTTCCTTTTAAGCAGTTCCCATTTTCTTGATTTCTCATCCCTCTTTAGCCACAAGGACACATTGGACTTCTTAAGAATTAAATGAAACAGGGTTTTCAATCCCCAGATCATTATGAGAGCATATGGAAGCACAACATAATTGCACTTTCCTTCATGAAGTGATGATAAATTGGAATTCATACTTTTATCAAGAGCGGGAAGAACAGGAGGAAGGAAAGACATGAAGGCACATTATCGTGAGTGGTAGTTAATGACCTTCTAATTAATGTTGCAAGTCTCAATTTTCAGTTGTAATTGTGCCTTGCTCTACTTGCAAGTTTACCCTTATGTTTCTGCCTCCAATAACTGCAACATATCTGTTGAAAAGCACTTACAGAAAGCAGACCCTGATGCCTATTAATTAGATAATTACTATTGCTGGGTTTTTATTCCCCCAAACACCCCAATGAGATTAACATCCTAACAAGAGTCAGAAACTTCTCATGCCAAGGAGATTTCTGTTTTGCTCTTACCTATTTAGTTACTAATTACATTTTAATCACTAAAATTATCCTCACAAGCAAATATATAGGTTTATTCATGGCAACACTGATGTCCTGGAAAGTTTATTCCTTTACAACTGCAAAACATAGAACCTCTCCAAGTAAGAGATTCTCCCCTTGTACTTACATCAATTATGATGGCATTGCAAAAACATGCAAGGGATGCAGAAGTTTTCCCCCAATCCTTTTATGTTCAAGCAACTCATATGTAAAACTGATGCACATATTATAAGGCTGCACAGTTAGTTACCAACATTAGGCCTATACTTAAGTATCTTTGTTTCCCCTTAGCTGATGGTAACCCAGTCCCTGGGTCGTGGTCAGTACCACCTTGATTATTATCAGAATCTGTAACTGGAAAAATCCTCAACCCACCTTCATCATCCAGTTTGGAAAACTTTTTAAGATAGGTAATGGGAGGTGGAAAGGGGAATGTGATTACAGGACACACAGCAGACAGAGAAGAAAAGAAGGGAAAAAAAAAAAAGTCAGTAAAACAATCGGGAAAAAAGAAACCAGAACAAAACCCCTGCTTTTTTAGCAGCTCTGAACTGTGACATACTTAAAATAGAAGCACGGATAATGTATTTTCATGGTTTATGACAGATGAGTCCCAGCTGAATGAAATCAAACAGTCATTCTCCAAAAGAGCCCAAGACTTTATTTCATGTGTATTTTACATTTGAAAGAGAGAGAAAAGATCCTGTTGTCATGCATCCTGATATCACGGTTTGGCCATTGACCTTTCTTTATTCTCCAGTTGTGCCATTTCTGGTGTCAAAGAGACTCCAGAAATTAAATATCACAGTGAGTCACCTTGGCTGTGCTACCACAGCCCAAACTGGAGTGCTGAAATTGAGGCTCTCAGACCAGAAACTCTCTGGGAACAGCCTGGATCCTGGGAAGGAGACAGAAACTACCCTAGGCAGGCCCCCTTCAGATACAATTCTTGGCACTCAGAATCTAGGCATTCCGTGTCATGGGTTCTGTTTCAAGCCTAGAACATAAATATTTCTTTCCTGAGTCCAGATCTGTATATGACTGTTATTTATGATTCACTGAAAAGAATAACTACCGGGGAGAGAATGTTTTTCTATGCAGACTGACTTTCCAAAATGTCTTTAAGATCCCACTGGAAAACATATATTGTTGGAAAAATGCACTTATCTTGTACTGCTAATAAGAGGTTTACAATTAAACTGGACAAAGCCATTGAAAACATAAAAAACACAGAAATGCTGCCCCTGCCAAAAGCAAAGAAGTCCTTTTTCCTGTCTAAAGCCTACGGCTGGTAATTAAACTGAAACTGAACACTAGTTCAGTTTCTTTTTTAATGATTCCTGTTCACAATTCCTACTGAGAACAGCATGCAAACTTCATCTTTTTTCTGGGCAAATATGCCAGCAGGAAAAAAACCAAACACAAAACACTTCTATAACCTGTTACCACAAAATCATTTTAGACAAACAAAATTGTGATGGGAAATTTATACATTACAGGTACCCTAAAAATAAGGCTGTTCAAGAGGGAAGGTGGAAAGTTGTTGCCAGGGTTGCCCTAAAATAAAGAGAGAGTTGGATTGAAGCAAACGCAGGTCCAACCAGTATGGTTACCACTACGTTCTTCTTTTATTTCATCTAAAATGGCAGCTTATATACATTTCTATATAGTTTACAAAGTTGGTAGCTTTTTCATTGGCACACAGCAGAGAGAAGAATGCAAACACACACTAATTAACTTACTCTTAAGGTGGCTAACACATGCTTACTAATAACTCTATCCAGTGACCTTCAAAACCCCATTATCTTTCCCTGACACTTTAATATCTACTTTCAACTGCGCCACAACTTTACCAAGTAATTTTAACTGCATCACAGGCTTCACAGGCCTCAGGTCAGGCCTCAGCTGGGGTAACTCAGGTCTGGGCAGCTCATCCCTAAGAAAATCTGCTACAGAAAGTAACACAGAATTGTTGCAATAAAGTTTCAATACACAACCCATAGTCAAACACCCTGAACGAATACACTTCTTTTCATGAGAAGCTGACAGAAGAAAGAAGAAGGCCAGGTACCATCAGAATTAATGAACCACAACTGGACACATAACTGCTAAGCAAATGGAACTATTATAACATCCTGGGAGGGTTGGTCTGTCCCAGTTCTGCTGCCTGCCCTTTCTCCCCTTATTGCATGGCAAGTGACCCTTTGGGAATCACCATCTGAAGAAAAAAAATCATCAGTGCAGTGACAGCACCTTAACTCTTGCATAAAATACAAATACTTTTAAAAGTTAATGTATTGGTTTGTATATAAAACACCAAAATGTTACTTCAGCAGATTACTGCCTTGGCAGATTTGGGCTCTGAAAAAATATGTAATTCCAGAATTAGAATTACCTATGTGATTTTAATTTACCATCCTTATGCGTAATGGATAATCCCTCCACCAAAGCAGGACAGGATGCATCATGCCAACAAGAAAGAAAGTAGCAGGGAGAAAAGTTTGAGACCAGAAAAACCTTCCTACATCCAAAACTCACTCTCTAACATTAGCTGAAGGGCCACTGGAGGAGAAAAGCTGCTGTACAGACCAGCAGATTCATCCCAGAGGTCACCTCTGTCCCACAGCTGGACACCTCTGCAATCTGATACCACCTTCTTAATTGTTTATTTTGGCCTCCTGCAGATGTAATAAGCCTTTGCCCATCCTATTTTGTTTGTAGTGGATGACACAGTAAATGGAAAAGGTAAAAGGCATCCATAGGCAGAACCTTCTAGGACAGGTGAAGAAAGAATTTTATCATTCACAACTTTACAGAGAGGCATGGGATACTAAGAATATTACAAGATATTAACAAATAAACTTTTGAAAAAAATTGACTTTAGTCCAGCTATAAATTTACAGCTCAAGGTTCCAAGGCACTTTAAGTAAAAAAGACAAAGCCAATTAGGAATTTTAAAAGATACTTCAAAATTATTCCTGGCACAGGTAAAATGAAAAATTAAAACAACAATAAGCTTTTTCACCTGCTTTATTGGAAAGCTGTAACATCAAGCAAAAAGACCCAAACTCAAAGTTTTAATTTCATTGGAATTCCAGTACTCATATACACATTTTCTTTGCAGGTTGGAAGTAAACATCAGCCAGAGAGCTTTTCATGGCCTAAAAACATCTGGAAATTACAAATGGAAAGGAGTGAACCATTTTCTTTCAGCTGGGGACAGGGAGGGGGGACGTGTTTGAGCAGACCAGAGGGGTTTCAGAATTCAAAAATCAGCATATTATCTCAATGTCTTATCTCAGCAAAAACTCAGGAAAGACATATCCAATATTTCAGCCAAATTTCTTCACTTACTTTTGTTTCCTGAGCAGTTTGGGAATGCACAATAAGCCTCAAGTAAGTGCCACTGAGCATGGCGAACGTATTTGTCCCAATTTTCATTTAGTTAAATATTCCCATTCGAAACACTGCCTAATTAAAGTATCCATTATAATTCCATAATGACAAGTTAATAGAAAAAATCTCCTCTAACTCAATTAAATTATTCCTGTTAATAATTGGTGAAAAGCTATGGAAAAAAAAACCCTGTTAAATGCATAATTAAAACTATATACAAGGTCATTGCTCCATGATATACAATAGGTTCAGCCTGTTTCTATGAGGGATGTAAAAGATCATGAAATACCTCCTAGATCATGCAATTTTCTGTGAACTTGGACATGTAAACATCAACTAAGTAGTGTGAGGTACATTTCTACTTGGCTCCTGTATCTCTTGATGGTTAAATACATTTTAACAAGAAAATCCTATTGCTGTCGTACAGTCCAGGAAGAATCAAGCTCAATCATGTGATTCACTGTTCACTTACTGGAGAGGGAGGGGAAAAATAATTCTGCAGAGCTGGTAAATTTAATGCACATAAGGAACACAAAATATCAAACTCTGAAAATATGAATTACCTTGTGATTTTTCAGAGTATGTGATACCTTAGGTTATCTTATTTACACAGTTCAGTGAGGGCTTCCTGTAGGCCTACAAAGAGCAAAAATAATCATCTCATTTCATGCATTCCAGATGAAAATATTGCATTTCAGTGGGATAAGGATTTTACTCTTGACTTTCAAAAGGTCTTTTCTTGACATCACGTTTTGTTCACGTTTAAAGGTCAGAACTTACACTGTTACATTGGATGCCTTCTTCAGACGATAGTGAGAGTCCAATCTTTGTTTCATAAATCCACTACATATTTAAATTATTGAAAGAAAATGTATATACACATATGAAATTTAATTTATACTTTCAGTACAACTTTAGATGATCTTTAACATGTTTTTTTATCCAAGAATGTACTAGAGTAAGTCTTAACCACCTCCATCAAGAGTATTTATATTACTTTCATTTCTGTGTTCTTTGCCCCAGGACTGT
Source organism: Illadopsis cleaveri (assembly GCA_013399915.1). Taxonomy (NCBI): domain Eukaryota; kingdom Metazoa; phylum Chordata; class Aves; order Passeriformes; family Timaliidae; genus Illadopsis; species Illadopsis cleaveri. The sequence goes on from VXBB01014697.1 coordinate 23,395, forward strand.
GACCTACTTGCTTTTTGGGGGTTGAGGGACTTTTTACAAGAATATATAGTGCTAGGACAATGGGAAATTACTTTAAACTGAAAGAGGGTAGATTTAGATTGGATATTAGGAAAAAAGTCTTTAATGTGAGAGCCGTGGGGCACTAAAACAGGTGTTTCAGAGTTGTTGATGCCTCATCCCTGGGAGCGTGTAACACCAGGCTGGATGGGGCTTTGAGCAGCCTGGTCTAGTGGAAGGTGTCTTTGCCCATGAGATGATCAAGATCTTCCAACTCAAACCATTCTGATTCTATATTGGTAGAACACCGATCATGCAATTAACACATGGATAGCAGGTGGCTTTTCCAAGACTCACTTATCAAGGAACAAAGGAAGCTGTGGGTACAAGGAGTCTCATGCAGACGTGTCCCACTGGATGCAGCTTGACCTGGAGCCAACCACTCTATTGCACAGATACGACCACCTGAGTGAGTGTCCTCTGAGCCGTCCCTGCTGGCATCCCCCCAGGCTGGGACATCTCTCAAGGTGCTCCTTGAGGCACAGAGACCTCTCTGTGAATGACATGGACAGGTCCAAATTGAATTCTTTCTAAATTGCAACTTGAATGCACACCCCCTTGAGCTGGGGCACCTCGTGGGGTTTGAGACTCTCCACCTGAATCTGAGATCCTTCCTTACCCAAGGCAGGGGAATCCTCTATTCCCAACAGATCCTCCCTAAGTTGCTGATTAGTTGTATGCTAAATTAATACTAAATAAATCCAGATAGTTAATTCCTCTAGCTATAAACTGTTGTCCAAATCTGAAACCAAGATTGGACCTAGCTGTTAAGCTCCATCAAGAATTTAGAAAGCAAGGGCATCCACTCAACCTCATGCCTCAATGGGATGGCCTCCCTTACCCTTTTATGTATTTGGAGTCTGTGTAAATCACTTTAAATCCATTCTAACTCAATTTTCCTTTGTGCTGCATCTCACTAGTAAGCAATACAATCAACCTTGCCATCAAACTTTGTTAACTTTGTTAATAAAAAATATAAAACTATTAATTGTCCTTTTTAGAAATCTGTTCTGTAACAATCTCGTTTGGTCACACTTATAAAAATACTGTAAAATCATAAACACAGAAGAAAGGGAATATATTCAACTTAGAAAACAAACTGTTTATATTCAAGTTAATAATGAAAAATCATAGTATAAAGATCAGCTATTTCTACTGAAGTCATCTCCATGACTTACAGCAGAAAAATATAAACCTGAGTGTCTCATATTTCTCTGGGAGCCCCATCAGGCCTTGTGCAGTCAATAGTTGCTATAGCAACGTATGAATCAGGGAGAAGATAATACATCTGAATGCAGAAAATTAACTTACCTATGATCATCCAGTTGCTTTTTGGATAAGCTATGTATAAGCTCATTTGGAAGGGAAAAATCATTACATTTTAATTACTATGCACCATTTTCAATAACATCCAGAAGATCCCTGTATGAAATATTTGAGGCCAAAGGGAATATTATCTATTGCACATCATCCTTGCACTCAGGGTGGTTTGATTTTTATTTCACCATCTTCCAATGACACAGCAGTGAATAAGTGTAATACCTTTTTATATATCCTCTCTCTTTGCCATCAGACACAAAATTAGATTCCTATGTTAGGAACTTAAATAAGTCTACAACAAGGCATATTGCAAACCTAATTACTGTGCTATTGTTTAGAAACTTACCATGGTTGTGAAGGAAAAAAGTTCAGATGCAAGAAATCGTCATTTCAATGCATTTTTAATCCAAAATAAAGATTTTCTTTGCCTTGAAATCAAATAACTGATAGTGACCATTTAACAATATAGAAAATGAGTGGCAAAGGAGAGTAAGAATTCTCATATTTGAACTTTTCAGAACCTGTTCAGGATTAAATCATATTGCCCCAAGCTGTAATCAATATGTTCAGCATATGAAATATCCACTGCCATGAGAATATAATCCAGAACTGCCATCCTACAAGAGCTTTGAAATCACCTTTCTTCTGCTAGAGACTGCTCTTAAAAGTTCCCAGCCCACACAGACATAATACAAAAATACAGCCTCAGACATCAAATGCTGCACCCAGAAGAGTTCTGGTAGCTGGGTCCCGCACAGCCTGTTTTGTCACCCCAATCAGACCTTCTCTCTCAAACTTTCCTGGGAAGAAAGCACACGGAGAACAGAAACAATGCTTGTTGGTGAGAAAAGCTGCACTGGGAAATGGGATGCAGTTCCCAACAAACATATCTCACCTGCAAGCAGGTGAGCCAGAGGAGGAAGAGCAAATCAAATGCAGGATAAAGTAAACCTGCTGCATAAAGGAGAGTAAAGTCTTCAGCAAATTACATTTGGAAGCCCACAGAATGTGAAATGCCAATTATGGCAGTTGCCATTGACACAACTCTGAGTTGCTGGTGGAATAAATACCACAAAGAAAAGTATAAAATACCTTAATAGAAGGCAATCAGAGGAAGTTACTAGAAATTATTAAGTGACATTTCTTTGTACCAGCCAGACTTCACAAACTTCATCTGACTCCTTAAAAAAACATAGCATAAATCTCAGAATTGTTAAAAAGTTCAGTACAAAGAGGCATAAGCTACTGGCAAATGAAAATCAGCTTCTGTTTTACAAAAGGAGAGATGGGGGGAAACGGGAGTTGCACATCAGCCACCTTGTATTGTGGAAAAGTAAATACGTAACTGAAGACAGAAGCAACTGCGGCAAAAGTTGCTTTGAAATGCTGGACAGAAAGCTGCAAGGAGAGGCACCAGGTATAAAGCTCTCATGAAAGTCTCACCAACTATGCACTTGTTTCTTCTTTTTGCTTTAGCAAACTCAGGAACCCTTTTTAACCTTCGCAAAGGAGAATAGCACTTCAAAATATCATCCTGCAGAAAGAAAACTGACTCAACTCAAACCAAATCCTTTCCCCAAAACATTCCCCCAGACTCGTGCTAGAGATTAGATGTTAGAATTCAGTATGTTTTGCTGCTGTGATTCCCAGATGTACCTCTTCCTGTGCAAAATTAGCTCAGTGACCAACACAAAGAGAGATTTTACAGCTTTGTCCCCATGGTCAAGAACAGACAATCATTGACACAAAATTGCATTACAAACACATGTGAGAACTGGAGGTGCTTTGTTGTCCTTGAGGTAAAATAACTGCAAAGCAGCCTGATGAAAGCACAGAAGGCAGAGGAGCCACAGTAGCCAGCCAGGAGGAAATACTCCCTCTTTAGCCACAGTTTAGGGGAGCTTGAGGGATGCTGTGAAAAATATGTTTTGCACCAAACAGAATCCTATTGAAGCAGTGACAAAATATCACTGACCAATAAAAGGGCAAAATAAACCACAGGCCAGTAGGCTGGATTGATACCCGTCCTCCCTTCATCAATGTGGTTTTTTTCTCCCTTCTCTGTAAACATTTCAGAACTCACATGGTGTTTCCTGCCTGTGTTAACCAGTCTAAACACACAAAAGACAGCAACACATTAGCAGTACCATGACCAAACTCTGTCTGCTTAGCAGTGAACAAAAAAAGGAACAAATTTATGAAGTGAAAAAAAAATTCAAATACCATAAAACTATATATCTATATATGTATATACACTCACACTGTACAAGAAGTAAAAGAAAAGGGTGAATGGCTTTCTATGCAAAGGAGGATGAAGAGCTCTTTCAACTGACAAAGAGGGAGGATATAGATCTTGATGTTTGCATTTTATCATTTTGTTGCAGTGTAAATGTTCATTACATCCCTTTTTTCTTTTTTACCAGAAGCAGGAATGAATTCCATCCAAGACTAAAGCCACATTAGTTTCAGATGCCAAGATTTTTATACTTCTGGCAAAGTATAAAAGCAGTTTTTCTTTTACATTATGAGCTCCTTTTGTTGATATATAAACAGATGTGAAAGGAGCCTCCAAACTGCAAAGTTTCAGATCAAAAATCTTTTGCTGCTTGGCATTAGCTTTCGTTGAGGACAAACCCATTGGGAAATCAAGTTGGGAAGCCAACAACCTCTAGCTTAGATTAGAGAACACTTGAGAAGCTTAAGACCTTTTCAATGAACTGGTTTTGGCTCAAAAATTGTTAATAGCTGAGTGTACAGTTCAGTAAATGTTTAGAGCTACTCTCTTACAGGAAGGTACCTGCACCATGCAGAGGTAGGTGCAATCAGAATGATCTGGAGTCAGCAGCAACATAAACTGGATAAATTACCTCTGAGGGGCTGGGACAGCTCCTGGTGACTCACACACAGTGTCATGGGGACATCCCACCCAACCCCAAGCTGAGATCTGTGTATTATGCTGCACTGTACAGTACAATAACCAATCTGTAGTTGCTTCAGCTGTGCCCACCAGGGAGCTGCACGGTGATGTGGTGATCAGATACCAGAGGGATTTATCTGACTGACTCGGCAGAATACAAGAATTCAGTATCCAAATCCAGCTCCAGCATTTATCAGAATTTCAAACCCAATTTCAAATGGACTATAAGTGAACACATCCTATACGTTGGGCAAGTTCTTAAAAAATAACTTAAAACATATTTTGCGGCCACCATGCCTATACAACACAAATACACATAGGGAGCTACAAATCCTGCAAATTCAAAAGCTGGTTCCCCTCTTCCAGTCCTACTGACCTGTCAGTAGTCAAACCACAGCATCTGAAGTTCATTTATTATTTATGCCCTAAGCACTTTGCTAAGAAGCTGGATTTAACTTTTAAGTTACATCATTTATGCAAATCTCACTCACAATGGCAAGAATAAACTGCCTGGGCTACCAAAAGCCTGGTCTTGAAAGGCAAGATACCAGTGTGTCCTCTCCTCCACAATTTTACTGCAAACCAGTCAGAATTTCTGGTCAGAAACTGAAAATTGTTTCCTTTTTTTTTTTTTTTTTTTTTTTTTTTTTTTATCATAGGAGCATAGAGTCATTTAGGCTGAAAAAAACTTCTAAGATCCAAGTCCAACCATTAAGCCTTCACTGCCAAGTCCACCACTAAACCTGATAGTTTCAACTACACATCTTCTAATTAACTTGAGAGATAATGACCCAAACTACTTCCCTAGACAGCCTGTTCAATTCTTGACAGCCCTTCCTGTGAAGAGGTCTTTTCTGACATCCAATCTAAACATCCCCTGGTGCAACTTGAGGACATTTCTTCCCATTCTGTTGATTGTTACTTGTGAGAAGGGATCATTTTGTAACAATCTAAAAGGTAGCAGCGCTATGGCATCATGTGGGAGAAGCAAACACTGATGCTTGTTCAACAAACTTATCCCTACATCATTTATTTCCTAAAGTTTACACAATGAAGTTTTCACACTTTTCTTGATTTTGCTGCTGCTGTAGGAAATTACTACTCTGTCCACTGAGAAAACTTTCCTTCGTTTCCCTCTACCCTGGGAAAAATGTAATATATGAAATGGGACAAAGAAATGTTGGTGGAAAAAAAAATCCTCCACTGAGGAGCCAAAATATCAAAATATCCATTTCACTGAAGATTTTGTCTGACAACAGTTTAGCGTTCTTCAATCAGACCCAGAAGGAATTGGCCTTCTGCCTCCCTCAGGCCAGCCAAGCATCTCTGCTGCCCGTCTTGCATTGTCCATGGACTACAAAGTGTTACTGAGGGTGCATCCCCACAATCTGATCCTTTACAGGAAAAAGTGGTCATCAGACCTATGCACAACATTAAAATGCTCACTTGACTCCATCTGGAGGGAAAGCTATTCCCTTGGAAAACTGGACCATATCCCAGTTGGGTCCAATTCCTTCTGGTTTTGTACTTTGTAATTAATATTTCACTTTATCATGGCAGAAAACTGTCACAAATTCCAGGGCATGAGGGATGAGGGTTAAGGCAGATATAGCATTGATTACAATAAAGTATTTGCAGTAGCAGTGTACTACACTAGCAGTGTACAGGTGACACTTGCAGAAAAGCAAATGTTCTTTGCATATGCTGTGCCCTGACAACCCTTTATTGTACTTAAAAGACCCTTGTAAATATTTTGTGTGATCTTGTAGAACAGTAGGAGCATCTGTGTGTATAAAAGCAAAAAATCATGCATCTCCCCTGGACAAAACAAGGAAGTGCCATGGGAAAATGCTTTGCTTCTTCGTTATCCTGTATCAAATAAATGAGCAGTTCAGATAAAGGCTTAATGCAATTCCAGCCTCATTTATATCCTTCAGATAAAAGTTAGTAATAAATCAAATCAGCCAGGAGATAGAAATTTAATGTCTCAATAGCATGAACTATGGTTATAGAGTTAACAAAAAAGCAAAAATATTTCAGTATTGGGACGCATTATTGATGTGTATCTTTTATAAAACTCACTCACGACAAATAACTAAACAATTTTTGATAAAACATTACACATGATCGGAAGCATAGCATGCAAATATTTCAGCAGCATATTGACCCAACAGTTATTTTTACAATATTTCTCTGAACTGTAAGGAATAATGAGACATTGACAAGAGTAGTCTGGTGTTTTTCCCACAATAAGCCACTAATTTTTAAGACTGACAGTTTCTTATGGTAAAAAATATTTGCTTGCTTCCTTAATAATATGACTATTTTTCCATTAAATACTCAGCTGCATCCATTTAAAATTCTGAATAGGAGTTTCACCAGTTCCAGCATTAGACTCTCTTTGTTTACCTCCTTGCAATTTAGGAGACTGAATTCTTTATGAGAGCAATGGTGAGAAGTCAATGGGACAATTCAGAGCATCTCTGTTAGATGCATGAGTCAGATAATGTGAAGACCTCCCCACCATGCTGAAATTTGAAAGATTTATTTGAATAGCAAACAGATTACTTCTACTCAAAGCATAAAATCTGAAAGAAACAACAATTTGATTGAATTAGATTTCAAAAGGACCAAAACCACATCATTACAAACATGATCCAGCTTTCTGTATTTCAGGGATGTTGCTGTCTGGTTTTTGAGGAGACAGTCCTTTATGAAGAAAGCCACTAACTTGGGTCATCCAGTTAAAGACAATGAAACACAGATATCTCTTGGGTGGAGTCAGTAATTCCACAGAAAACAGTGAACTTCAGAACCAGTTGGTTAAATCTGTCCTAAAGGGAAGGACTGAAAGCTGGCATCTTTACAATCTCTTCCTACCAGCATCAGATTTTGGATTTGCCAGATCTTTCTAACTGTAAATGCATTCTTGATTCTTAACTTCCATGCTCTGTGCCTGGAAACCCTGGCATCTTTTCCCTTTAATAAAATGCAGAAGTCTGGTATTTCCTACTTCACCCATATCTTCACCTTGACCCTCACTCATGGGGTTATCAGTAGCATGACTTAGAGTAAAAGGCAGGACATGATCTTCATGGCTATTTTCCAGGCAGAATTTCTCTTTGGTTTACTGAATTTTTATTTAGCACTGAGCTCTGGTGCTGTTGTGACTGTTCTAGGACATGCCAGTCCCTGAGAGCCAGAGGAATGCTATTGTTGTCTCCAGCACACCTTTCCTTCTCATAAATGCCTCCTTCCCTCAAGGGAGACAACACTACACTTCCAGCTAAACAGCTGTGCTGGTGGCAACGCTGGTGTTTCTCCTAACAACTGGCAGCAGCCATGCTGCTCACGACATGTAATAGCTGTAAAATATTTGACATCCCAACAGCAGCCAGCAAACAGTTGGCATTACTATGACTAGGCTGCTTGTTAAAATCTGTGGCAGGTATTTTTATTGCACTTTAATTGCAGAGGGTAATTCAGAAGACATACCTGTAATTTAAGTCTCCAAATTAGGGCCTGTGATTTATGATGAGGGCGCTAGCAGAGTTTTATTGCAACATAACTGTCAGCATGTGAGCACAGGTAACCCTGATTTCCAAATATTCTCTGCCAGAGTAAAAATATCAGTGACAGGGCAAACTAATCTAATTGGGGGTGGTGAGAAAAAACCCCACAAGCACACAAAACACACAGAAGGAAGAGAGCAACTAATTTTTTCTTCATCTAACTGGAACAACAGGGCTTTCCTTCCTGTAAAACAAAGAAGCCCAAATGCCAGGATTTTCTGCATGGCACATGGCTGCACCACTGGGCTACTTAGAGGTCCCACACGCCTTTAGCCCTGCATGGCCATCTCCTTGCAGCTCTTTGCTCGTGATCTTTCCACTACAGCTACAAAGAAAATTCCTAAGGAAGGTTTTCCTATGCATGGAGGAACCTGCAGAATAACAGACCCACACAGGTTCTGCTCAATCCCTTCACACAGCAGTAACCACACAGAGGTTTTTAAACCAACATCCAATGCCTAACAGACTGTCAGCAGAAGGAGAAGACCAACAACATTCTCAGTGCGCATGTTCAGGGCAACTGAGGAGTTTTTCCAGAATTCTAGATTTCCCTGGAAAAGCAGCAGCTTCCACTGTCTGACTCCTACAAGGAAAGATCATTCCACTTATGATGAAGCTGCAGCATGGAGCATGTTAACACATTACTTTTTAATTATTCGAGTTCTGGCTGCTTTTTACTTTTGGGCTAGAAGAAAGCTAGGGAAACCTTCTTATTCTTCTGGTTATTTTTTTTTTTCTTCCCTGCAGAAAGTTTACACAGCTTCCATGAGCCAAGTCCAAAGCAATGCCTATGATCAGCCAGAGATTATCACTCTATATATCTTCCAACAATATGGCCACCAACCACGAGAAATTCCCCTCGTCACTTTACAGTGTATCTCAGGAGTATGGAAGTAGTGCTTAACGCCCCTGAATCCACAGGTATCCAGTGACAAAAACATCCTTTATGGGAGAGAAGTAGGCTTTGGAGCCAGAGGTGGAAGCAGATAAAAAACTCAGGTGCCTCTGAGTGGTGTCAGCTTGTAAGAAGAAGCCATGTAGGCCAGGACAACTGAATTACAACAGCAGTTCAGAATGATATAAAATCCACTATTTGACAGTGATTAAAATTCCACAATTTCTTCTAGCATCCCCGTTAGTTCCCTCATCAGCCTATTAGTGATGTTTTCACTTGTGCACATTTTTCCCCAGTGGGAGAAGAAACACTTCTGGGAAATAAAACCATTCTTGTTCACTAAAATGCTGAACCGAAACATTAAAACAGTCTTAGCACTGCTACATAATCCCAACCCATGCTTAGCAAAGCAAAGTCCTATTTATGGATTCAAACATGTATAGTACCAAGCAAACTAAAGAGCCAATTGCATCCCGAATGTCATTATCCCAGTGACAGGATAATATAAAACCCAGTAACAACTTCTCATTGATCAGCTAATCAAACATGTTTCTAGGAGTTTGGTTACCATAAACAAAGTACAATATGGCCAAATCCTTAAATATTTTCTTTGTTAATAATTCTTTATTAGTGTATGTCTGCAGTTTTAATTACCACAGTAAGGTTAAAGTAATACTTGTGTCTTGTCCTAAAGAAGGAGATTGCATGTTTATATCCGGGTTTTTTTCTCATAAAATGATGAGCATTCATCTTAGGCTGGCTGTCAGGCAGTCACAGGCATTTTCATCTCCATCCCTATATATTCAGAGACCAAAAGAACATCAGAGATGTTGTTATTGGGAATACTTTTAATAGTTTTTCCACTGGAGCACAAGGAGAAAAATTGGGGCCCAAAAAGTCACAGCACTCAATCGTCTTTCAGCCCTGGTTAGAAACAATAAGCAGCTGTGAATGGCCACTCTTCTGACAATACAGCCTAAAAAAAAAAAATAAGAAAGGAGGGAAAGAAGAGGGAGAAAGAAAACATTAATCACTGTAAATCGAGTAATGAAATCTTCTTGCATTGGAAATAACAAGAAGGGCATTTCATTTAATCATAATTTCCCACAGTCCAGACCCACTTTCTACCCCAAGTTATAAACACACATAGCAAGGAAGAGCAGCTGTGGTCACCAGCACCACACACTCACTCATCTTATGGTTTTTCCTTCTTTTCTTTTTATTTTTAATGGGTTTTTTTTTTTTCTTCCCTGGAGGGTATTTTCAAAAACAAACCCAAGGCACATTAGGAGACACCCAGCTCTCACCATTAAGTCACTTGCTTCCCATACTATACTATACTTCCCATTAATATGTTTTTCACCTAATAAAAGCTGGATTCTAACAGTAACCAGTTCTGCACAAATGATCAGATGCTTTTAGAAAACTGGGTGAGGGTTTAGCATTTTGCCCCCAGGCATACAAAGGAGAACACAGAGAAAAGGGAAATCAGAGCAAGGACTAAATGTTTCACCATCCTTGTAGCCAGCATTAGTGCTATTGACCAGGAAAAAGATCACAGACACCTACACCCTGCCTGCTCCAATTACAGGAGCATCAAAAAGAACTACGCAAAAAAAAAGTTCCACAGCCCTAAACACCAACATAATTTTCTTTTTCCTACACCATTTCCTTGGTGTTTTGAAAGGCTTTTAAGGTGCAGGAACGCCACGCCAATATGTGTTGTGACAGATGGACACTGCTTTTAGACACATGAAAGAATCTTTGCTGAAGTGATCCTCTCACAGGGTAGAACTGGGATGTAGGAGTTTGTTTTGTCTGGTTCAGGCTTTTGTTGCTTGGCAAAATCTACTTCATCAGTAAGTCAAAATCTCTTTTCAGCCAAAATTTTTTTGAAAAAGAAGTTATCAATATTCTCTGCTACTCTTTGAATACAAATGAGATCAAGTATCAAGACAGTAGAAAATGGGAAAAAACAAACAAACAAACAAAAAACCACCCTATTTTTTTTTAACTGGTACCATTTAATTTCTACCCCAGCCCAGTGAATAGAGGTGTCTCTGGGGAGCCCAAAAAGTAAAAAGTCTGAAGTTCTCAACCATTCTCACCAATGTGGCAATGACACTGCAAGCACCAGTACTTCCCATGACAAAGTTGAAGTGGCCAGGCTGATCTGTTCATGTCAGTTGCCACTTGTTTGAAATAAAATCATATTAAATCAGAATAGATGGCCCATTATGCTCTTGTTCTTGAAGGGTTCACCAAATTCTTACAAAGATGAGAAGCCTCCTAAGGATCTGGCACCTTGAGGCCGTCAAGTCCCCAGCCATGCCATAATTTGTACAATTTAAGCACTACTCTGCAGTAAAACAACATGTACAGCCTCAATTTAGAAGTATTCAATAGCCAGAAAGACATTCAGTGACACTTTCCCTTGGGATGCATAACACTTGTGCTGGGGAAAAACAAATAGCAGTCACAAATGGGATTATAAGAGATAAATTTTCATATATCGTCAAATATAGGGTTTCTTCTGCTGCATTGGGAGACTTTTATTCACCAAATGACAGATATCTGTGCTTATTAAACCATATCTAGGATGCTCTTTGAATATCTGAACTGGTCCTCACCATCAAAGCCTAACGAAGCCATGAGAAGTGAACTGATGAACTCTGATACCTCCAACAAGCAGCAGCTTTTAGTGAACATCAGCAGGAGGAGCCACTATTTCAACTTGGTTTTGATGCTTTCTAGCAGTTTCCAAATCTGAGAACCACATAAACTCATTTCTTACTTGATTTGTTAAAAAAACCCCACCAGCATTCACTCAGAAGTATAGTCATAATCAATCCCATGCTTTCATCACAGTACTCTAAGATGATTCCAATGCAAATATTGAAGCCTGCTATAACCCACAGTTCCACTTCACCAGGCCTCAAAACCTTTTCTGAAAAGGTTGCTTCTTCCTTAGGTCAATGATTCCCCAACTTCTCCATAGAGTAATTTTAGCTCAAAAAAGTTCTGCTGTGTTCTGAGACTGCAACTCCATCTCTTGTTTTCTCTGCCAAGATCGAGTAACCAAAGGCACAATCCTTTCCTACTCCACATTCAACAGGTGAGTCAACCTACCTGAGGCCTGCTTATCATGGATCTGCCACAGTAACATCTTCCTTGAAGTAGGTTTACAGAACAATAGTCAAAACAGAGCATGACAAAACCCAGCCTCACTTGATATGTGTCAGCAGTCCATTTTTTCTATACACACACACATCCTGAATTTAGTATTTCACTCCAGATTCAATTAAGTATATTGAGGATTTATGCTGATCTTGAACAATAACAGTTTTTATTTCAAAAATGCTGGAAATAGCAAGCTAGATACTACACATAACAAATCTTGACATTTTTTCTGTCTTCAATCTTTTCTCCATCATGAGAAGCACCATGTATGGACAGTAAGGTCCTGGATAAGCAACATCCCAAATGACCACGAGTTGCCCTGGAGAATCACCAGGTGAAACCCTCGACAATACTTAATATTTGTCATTATGTGCTGGCTGCTGAGATCACATGGCTTTATCTTAGCTTCCATGGAGGCTTTATCTGTTCCCCAGGCCTGTACAGGAGAGCTTGAGATGATAAATTATGTCATTTCATCCTACAGAGGAAGAGGAGATAGTCAAGACTAAAAATATATTTGGAGTATCAGTGTAGCACTTTACTTTCCCTACTTGTTTGCACCACATACCTCCCAGTTCATCACATGCTCTGTCACAATATTGAATCACAAAAATGCCTTTAGCTTCAGTGTTCTACCCATTACAATAAGGAAGGATTTTCACTCACAACTGTATTAGACAAATTATGCCAAAATCAAGGTTTGTACATTTGTATTCAGAATCACTTAAACAAAGTCGTCTGTAGCAGCTCCATCAATGAAGAGCTAAAGTCATCATCTGGAATGTTTCCTTCAAAATAAAATTAGGAATTGTTGTAGTGTATACTGCCAAATTATATTCTAGAGGATTTCCAAGCTAAAATTCCACCGTTACATTGCCCATTGAAGGAATCCCATGTGTGAAACTTCAGCTTCATTGCTGTGTTAATACCTTGGGCTTCTCCTGGACAAAACAAGGATGTGCAGTATGCCTGGTTTAAGGAAAGAGAAAAAAAAGTCCATATTGCACAGGAAGGGTGGGGGGGAAACAAAAGAGAACAAAACAAAAGGGTTGTTATTGTGCTGAAAGCCAAGATTCAATCCATTGAGACAAAGAATTTAAAGCATTTTTACGGGTGACGTGGTTATGATGCTTCCAGAGTAACTGATTTTTTCTTGAAAAAAACAGCCATGTGTTTGGCACCACACAACTTCAAACAGAAAACCAAAATACACCCATAGAATTTGTGCTTCCTAGAAACCAACAATACCCCAAAGATGCATTTCTAGTTGGCCAAAAGAATATCAGTTCAGGAGGGTATGCTATATATAAGGCACTCAACTACAAAATGTTCAATAAACTTAACTTCACTGCAGAAAATTCTCATAAAATACTCTTTCCTTGACTTAATCATCAGAAAATGGGAAGTTCATGCATCTAATACAGATACATGTGGACCTCTAGCTTATTTGCTAATATATCCTGAAAAGCATTTATTAAATATACTTTATAGATAAAAACTGTGAATTAATATCAAAATCATCCATAGCTTGTCAAAAGGATTTGATCAGAGAGAATGCACCTTTTCAAAAAAAACACCATAGGATAAAAAACCTGGAAAAGAAAACACTTGGAAGCAGCCTTCACAGGCAGGATCAAGGCAAATGGCAATAATTTCCAATCAATCTGTTTATCTACAAGTTAGAAAAATGAAAGAAAAAGGTCCAGTGGGCACATGGGAAGTCTATTATGATGTCCCCCCTACTGGCTTTAGGATTTCATATACACTGACAGATAAGCACATCTAGAAAAGACAAGAAAGACTAAAAATATTTCAAGCCTAAAGTTTGCTTTGAAGGAACATGATCATTATAAGATGTATTCCTGCAATTTGGCACAACTAATGACAATCCCATGCTCAATTTCTTATACATTCCTTACATTTTCTCTTTCATCACATACACAAAACCAAACGTAAGTAAACTATTGTGGATCTTCTTTCTTTTATTGTTGTTGTTTTCTCTGGTCTTTATTATTTACCAATAATTTACCACAAAAACATGTTATTTCTCTTTATTTAAATGCAGAACACCAAAGTTATGCAGAATTGAGAGCAGTGAAATATCGAGCTTAGCACAGAAAATTCCTTTCTGAAAGAGAACCTCAGAGCAGCTTTCCCAAACTCCAATCAAACTCCCAGACTTCTGCAGAGAAGTCAAACTATCTGTAACTCACCTTACCAAGCTCGGAGAAGTTTTATTGCATTTGCTCCAAGGACTTTAACAGGCAAAAAATTGACAGCAAGTAAAATAACTTGAGCGGATATCTAATATTCTGAATTCATGGGGGAACTAATTCTGAAGACTGTTTCCTTGTTCTAGGAAAATTCCCACTGAAGTCAATGAGACTGTTTGGGGTGAATTCAGAAACTATAACGTAAAATAGTACAATAGCAGCAAGCCCCTGAGAGAAAAGAACTTGTGTAGAACTGTTCTTGCAACAAAAGCTGAACTTATCAAAACCCTCACATGGTTTCTCATTTCACTTTAATTAGAAATGAATCAAGTTTCAAAATGGTTCTTCAGGTGTGCCAAATTTTAAAGCAATGCTGGGTTTATTTCCACAAGCAACCTCCAAATGTATAGATTTTCCCAAAAAATAATTTCAACAGAACTGATGGCTTCTGCTTCCCTCAGTTGTTTTGAAGAAGCTGTAATTTGTGAAGATAGATTAAAGGAAACAAAATGAGGATATTAGCAATTGCCATATTCTGTCAGCAGGGCTGTACACAGACAATCATCCCAGCGGCACTGCCAGGTGCTTCAGGGAAGAGCAAAGAAAGCAGCTGCTCAGTGACATCTGCAGATCCTGACTCTGGTAGATTCTGCTTCCTTTGGTGATGCCGTAACTACTTAGGGCAGTACAATGGGAACATGCACAAACCCTACACATGACCCAATAGGGCATTTCTCCTTCAGAAACCTTGCAGTGGACAACTGGGAATAGCTTGTTCAAGGAATATCTCACCTAAGCCCCAGCATTTAGGGAGCTGGCTTATATGGGAAGTATGCAAATGTTTATTCTGGTAATGCCTCCCTTACTGGAGTATTTACCTAAAGCACACCTGTTGGCATCACCATACTACAGCCTGTATAAGGAGTATTTCTTGGAGTTTGTTGCTTGGTTGTTGGTGGGGGTTATTTGGGAGCATTCTGGTAGATATGTCTCTCATGAAAAAAGGGAAATAAGGATCATTCTTTTGAGAAAATATTTCAGTAGCCAGGGTCAGATCATCAGGCCTCCTGAACTGGCTCGTGCTTTTGGGAGTCAGCAGAGCTGCACTGATTGGCCCCCTGGGGAACATCCTACCCTGATTCCTGCTGGTTTCCTCACAGATAGGATCTTGGGAGGAAGATCCTTAAGGTGATCTTGCGACCACCTTATTCCTCAAGCATATTTTGTCACAT
Source organism: Illadopsis cleaveri (assembly GCA_013399915.1). NCBI lineage: Eukaryota > Metazoa > Chordata > Aves > Passeriformes > Timaliidae > Illadopsis > Illadopsis cleaveri. The sequence continues at coordinate 38,781 of VXBB01014697.1, forward strand.
CCCCTGCATTGGTCTCCATGAAAAAGAAACAGTAGTTCTTTTGCTCAGCCTCAAAGCTACAGTGAAAGCCCAGGGCAGAACTTCATGCTCCACTTCTCTATTCATCAGTGTAAATAATTACTACTGAACCTGCAATGAAATAGCAGAGTAAAACATCAGCCTCACTTCTCATCTTACTCAAACATCTTCTGCAATATCAGATCCTCCAGACTTATGTGTCTTAAATGCATTAATATCAGCTATACTACTGCAAAATCCATTCATCTAACCAAAAGATAATAATTAAAACTCAGAAGGACTGAGCAGAAGTTTTTGCACAGACAGAACATAGCAAAGCTAAACATGTTCCCATGAATCAAGAGCTTGTGATATACATGAACTGTAGCAACCCTCCAACCCTAAAAAGATAATTGGCATCAGGAACAAAGGGGGTTTTCAGTTTGGATGTATGATAACGTAAAAGAGATAATGCTGGAACTCCTGAGAAGCTCTTGCAAAACTGAGAAAAGTCACAACTTCTTTAATATCTGTGGAAAAAAATTCCTTATTTTGCCTCTGAGGCTTCACTACACTTCAGCAGGCACCAAAAACTTGAAAGTACTGGAATTGGATCAACAGCACATTTCATTCAGAAAGCTTTGTTTTCTGTATCCAAGAAATTAACCTTTTTTAATGAAACAACTGCTTGAAACAAAGCATCACTCTCCCTGAGACCCAGCACATCAGGTTTACTGGCACAAGAAGTTTGTCTGCCACATTAAAACAATCTAGTTTTGAAAGAGAGGGAAGATGAAGACAATTCCCATCTCACCTCTTGTTTAATCCCCCACACCTTGGACGAGAGCTTTGACATCTACATTCCCAAAGGTTATTTTTTCTAAGCCAAGCTATGAAAGAGCCACCATGTGATTTTGCTCACGTTTTGCTACATTTACTTTGCTTTGAGGGTTTTAACAAACAAAAGAGTCGAGATATATCCAGCCCTCATTAGAGAGAACATATTTTCATTGAACCTGCCACATCTAAACAGACCTGAACCGTGGGACATCTTCCAGTAAGAGCAGAATCAAGGCCCTAGCAAGCTGTGATTTTTCAAAAAATATAGCTGGCAAAAGCTGTGAAATATTTCTAGCACAGAACAGCATACAAGCTACAGAAGTAACAAATTCTAGTCTAAAAGTCTGTACCGTTATTCAGGCCTTGCAATCACTCGTTCCACCAGGTGGTTACACTGCAGCATCATAAATGAAGTCAGAAAATTTTAAATTCCCAGGGTGGAAATACCTAGCACATGCTCTTTGTGATTATTTGGCTTTGCTGTTACATATCTCAAGGAAGCATCAATCAGGATAGCCACAAACTTCTGAAAAGTTGCAGTCTAAGCACAGTTTTTATAAAGACTTAACTCCAAATATTAAGGGAAAAAGAAAACCAAACCTCACCACTGACCACTAACAAACTTTTTAAGTTCCCATGAACTGCCATTGACTCGGAATAAAGAAAAGCAAATTTACTCATTTTAGGAACATTGTATTCTAAAATAGACAGAAGTAAGACGGAAGGAGGAACAGATCTCACATGTGTCAACAGGAAAGGAATTCACACTGGGCAGGTTCAGAAACTCTCTCTCACCTCACAGCAGCCTTCTCTTTCATTTGCTTCCAGCTGTTTCAGATCACCTGCAAGTTTTATGTCGTAAAACTTTTTTTAAAAGAAGTTTATGTAAAAGATCTCTTCTTATAGATTTTTAGCACTTTTTTCTTCCAGACAAGCTGATTTGTTTGACTGTTTTTTTCAAGGCGATCTTTAAAAGCCTGGACTGACACACCAGTCTATCAAACAAACACCAACTTTTATTTCATGATTTTGCCACAATCAACTCCAGAACCCCTAGGCATTTCCAAGTTCCAAAAGTCAGTTTCATCCCATGAAGAAAGGCTGAGAGGGTTGATGTTTCCCTAAAGACCTCAAATTGTTCATGAGATTTATCAATTTTGTATCTACTGATTATTCACCGATTTTTTTGCCTGTTGCTGTTTCACTTCTTAGTAAACTCTTATTTTTTCACTCGTATCTACTCGTATTTAATTTCTCCTTATTGGTGGAAAGGGATTGGTTGAAACTAAGGGGAGGTAATTCATTTTAGAGTGTCCACCTCTTAAATTGTCTTAAACCAAGCCACAGAGTTAAAGCTGCAGGATGAGAGGTTCAACCCTCCATGCTATTTTTACAATGCTAAGAGAAGCTGACTCAGAAATTTCTTCTGGGAATCTGTGATTAAAATCTCCTTCTCAGCAGCCAAGAGTTGATCTTTCTTTCTGCAAACTTTATCCATCCATCTATTGGGCTTTCCACTAAAACAGCAGGAGAGCTCTGAAGGGTGAAATGCGTTCTTTATTCCACAGCTGCTTTGTGGGTGCTTCTCCACCTTTTCACTCAGTGAGCAGAATCCAGAAGAAGAGCTGCAGATTCTGCAAATAATCTCATCTGCTAAGAATGCATTTTTCTGTAGGGAAGAACAAAAAACATGTCTGAAGTCAGAAAATACTTTCATAATTGCTGCAAGATTTTTCAGCACTAGTTTATCTTGTCAGTGGTAATAAGTTCCAGCCCAGAAAAGATGCAATTATCAGGAACCCAGCGACCCAGATGGAAGACTCTGGATTACATGTGAAATCCTCCCATATCTTGCCATCTACTTTGAGATAGGAGAGTTGAGCATGAAATTGACTTGCATGAGAGAAAATAATTCAGAGTACACAGACTCAGGCATGCAACTCCTCTCTGATAATTGAGATACTCCTAAATAGGAAGTATATGTGTGAGGAATCCTCCTACATGCTTGTGGCCTAGAAACTTTTCAGGAGTACCATTCCTTCATACTAATTTCTTTTTTTTCCAAAGTTACTTATCACTGGATAATTCCAAAAAACAGTGAACCTCTTAACAGAGAGCTGTATTTGTCATTTTAACAGTCCAGATTACTCTACCACATAGACTGGCATAACTGACCTGGTGAAACACTATGGGTTTGGAATGTTTTATTTCAGATTCTATAAGCAGTTGGTGCTTCTTTGGATTTCCATACTATTTGCAAAGAAAAAACTGTGTTACAACGTTAATCTGAAAACAGAAATATAATAAAAATATTGCTTTACAAAATAACGTTTTTTTAACAAGGCAGAGAACACTTGAAATGCTGGAGCCTACTACCTCAGCTTTACGCCAGAAAAGATTAACCTTGGCCTATAAAGCTGTCTTTAATGAAGTGGCTGAAGAAAGTAACACAGCCATCACAGATGTGGTTTTCACAGAGCAATAAGAAGACATTCATGTGCCTTTTATTTCTCCCAGTGAGAGATTTTTAGGTTTAAATATCAGAGACAGATCCACTGTGTATATGGGAGAATGAAACATGAAAGTGTTAAACACAGCAGAAAGCTCATGTCAGAGATTAAACTCCTACTCCTTACAGCTGAAACACACATAGACTTCCTAGACTTTCAGATTTGCTGAAGAGAGAACCTGGAAACTACACACATTGCTGAATATCTCACAAGAGGGCAGGAACACCACTGAGAATACCCAAACTGAAAGAGAAATCATCTCCAGAGTTAACTGTTATGCACATCCCATGTTATATAGCCATGGCTGGAAGGGCTTGAAATCCTTTTGGAAATAATGACAGCATTCAAATAATTCTTTCCATCATCTGAGTTTCCCTACAGGCCTCAATCAGATTGTTCCATCAATAAAATACTGTACCTGAAACATTGCTCTGTCGCTTTGTAACTAAACCTGAACAAATATTTATGCAGCAGGTTACATTTTTAGCTGGTAAAAGAATTCCACAAATAAACCACATAAAAAGCTACTCAGCTTTTAAAATTTATGCTTTCTGCAAGAAACTGTCTTCACTCCTAAAAGACTGCAGCTGTAATAAGATTTGCATCTATTATGGGGGCAGTTTCTGTGTGAAGAAGTATTGTGCACACATAAATCACCCTAAAAGCACTCAGGTGTCTTTGCAACAGCAAACCAAATAATTTTAAGGGGATTATTTTAAAAGTATCTATATAGAAATTAATTTAAATTCAGAATTGTCTGCATTTTTAATCATACATCAGCAATTATGTCACTGCTGGCCTGTGATTAAAACTCCAAGCAAAAGGCTGTGAATATTTAAATGATGAGATCAAAGCACCTACTTTATCATTAGTACCTAAACCCATTAATTCACCTCTCAAAGAGTGCTCAAATTTGATATAAGTGTCTTGGTATAAAAACAAAGAAGCATACAATATATAGCAGCTACAGCAGAAGTTCTGCAGCAAAATTTTTGAGTAACCAGTAGAGAAATGCCAAGTGTCCCTTGAGCAGCTTTATGTGATCACTGAAAGGGACACTGGCACTAAGTTAATTTAGTAATAAAATCAATAGCCAGACAGGACCAATGCTGGATTTTCTTTACTTCTAAACAATAATAAAATGGACAGGCACAAGAATAGTCAAGGAATATTATCAGTTGGCCAACACCTGTGAGTTCAGATTTTAGCTTCCAAGTATGTTTCATCAGCCTTGTCATCGGTGAAATAATCATCATCATCAGCATCATCATCATCATCCTCACTTGCAGGTCAGGATTCAGATTTCCTTTTCCTTCATGAGCCCAGAGGATCTTCTGGAATAAATTATTTTGATCAAATTCACAAGAGTGAGAAGCTGGTTCGGGCTTGAGAGACACTAAAATTTTCCACTTAGTTCTGTCGAAATCTAATGGCAAAATTCACACTGAGAGAATGGATAATCCACCTGGACAAGCTTGAATAAGGAAGAAGTTGAAACAAAACCCAATTTATTGTCTCCAATTCCCTTTATCCTCTTGGTGTCTGTTAGTTACAGAAAGTTTTACAAACACTAACTCATCTCTCGTAGACAAAGGCTTACCTTGTTCTTTATTCCAAAATGAAATTAAGATGCAGGGTAGGACTTTCAGTAGGACTTCACTCTTTCTCCCAGAGAGAAAGAGTAACTCCTTACAAGTTTTGATCACAATGTTTTCTGTAACCCCTTACAAGTTTTGATCAGAATGACTTCCCAGCAGAGAATATGAAAAGAAATGGCCACAAGCTCAGACACCCAAAACTAAATGCTTTTGAACAGCTCTTGAAATTGGTTTGGAATTAATAACTACTGGAATTCTATCAGTCCTACCCCAACTGTGTGCATTTCCCTGATACAGCTCAGCACTATCGCCTCATTTGCAGGCTGGACAATATCTAATCCTGAGGAAAGAGACAAATCCATTCCATTCTGGAGCTCAAACCAACCCCCAAATGTCCTGAGCTTGAACTAACAGCTGCAACATGGCCAAATGTAAATTCTGGTACTGTAAAAGCAGATAATAGCTCCAGAAGATTTAATGGCACAGCCAAGGTTTATTGCAGAATAATATTTAAAATGTGATGGAAAATATTTTTTTATTTCTATATGACATTCAAGGTAATAAAAGCATTAAGCCACAATAGACACAGAAGTAATTCCTATGCTTATAGGCATTACAGAGCTTATCATTGAGAAGAATTTTAAGGTTGCTTTTTATTTCCTACTCACAAATACTACACCATTTTATTGATATTCAAAGTAATAAAATAATAATTTCCAATTATCAGTTCATCATGGTGAACATATAATATGATTTACTTTTTAATTAAGTAGTCATTTCCAAGGCTAAAATAGCTCATTTTTAATCAAGAAGAAAGTAATAAACTTTTTCCTACAAACTCTGAACTCTTGAAGAGTTTAATGAGTTACAAGGCTGACATTTCAACCACAAAATTTTAACTGAAAACATAAAATTCTTGCCAGGGAAACCCCAAAATATAAAGAAGGGTTGGACAGAAGCAACGCAGGTCCGACCAATATGGTTACCGCTACGTTCTTCCTTTATTTCACCGAAGATGACAGGTTATATACAGTTCTATATAGTTTACAATTACAGGCATTCACTGATTGGTATACAGTATGAGAAGGAATGCAAACAAACATTGTTTAACTTGTCCTTAAGGTGGCTAAAGTGTGAACACTGCAAACCATACATAAAGAATCCCTGTCTCCCAGTAATCCCTTAACAGAAATTTCTAACTGCGCCACAGACTTCACAGGCCTCAGGGTGAGGCCTCAGCTGGGGTAACTCAGGTCTGGGCAGCTCATCCCTAAGAAAACCTGCAACATAAAATATTAAGGTTTATTTTATTAAGTGGTGCAGCTGACATGATACTCTTTGCCAGTGTTGGTTTTGAGGATAATATGGATCAGGGTTTATATCCAGCAAGAAAGGGAACACAAGCTGAACAAAGCATGGGACAGAAGTCAGAGAAGCTGGAGGGAATGCAAACTCATTTAATTCAAATCACAGTTCTTGGTCAAGATCAGCAGCACAAAATTCCCTCTCCCACTTGCAAAATATGGTTATTAAAGGTAAATAGAGGGTTTGCAGATACCTGGCCAATTGCAAAACAAGCAATTTTACAATTTGGAGAGCAGCTTCATGTGAGGCATTCCTTATTTAATCATCTAGAGATGACTTCACACAGAGGAAAAGACAGATTCTGCTTCAAATTATCACCAACCTGGAAGAAGTGTCTGCCTTTCCCTCTGTCATTCATAGACATTTGAAAAAAAAAAACAGATTAAACCAGAAGAAAACATCGAGTAGGGGGACATAAAACCACTCACTAACAGCTGTGAATCTAGAAAAGATTCTCAGCCACGGATGTCCTGAGGGACCAGAACAGGAGAAGTGTGGGTTAAAATGCTGCTGAACAGGGGGTGAGCACTGAGGCAGAAGAGTTAAATGGAGTTTAAGGAGATAAAAACATCTGAGTGCTTTTACTTGAGCACAGTCACTTCCCACTGAGTCTGAGGAGAAGAGCAGAAGTCTTTCTCCAATAATTATGTGGACATTTAAGGCAGGGCCAAGATGGGTGCCAGACCTGTCAGAAAGAACAGACAGCCGGCCAGGCTCTCCACAGCACCAAGAATGGCAGTACTCACCAGTATAAGAGTTCCCTTTGTGTCACTTCCAGATTTTCCACCATTAGATACGTTCTTTAGGGTAATTGAGAAGTGAGTCAGCAAGACTAACAACCAGAACTGCACATCAAAACAGTGGGGGGAAAAAAAAGATATGGAAGTGAAAGATTTCCAGGTGTTGAGTTTCCATGCTGACATTGGTACAAGCTGTTCCACAGGCAGAGGTTTTAAGCATGAATTGTGGCTAAAATAGCTGCCTTTTTAAAATAAATGTCAGTAAACAAAGTTTTCTGCTTCACTATGACAAGCGGATTCTCTTTCTTTATAAATACAAGTACATAAGGACAATATCCTGGATTAAATCCTTCATATAGGCTTTTTTTCAGGGTGTCATTTTCATTCAGCAAACAGAAATCAGAAACTGAGCCAAGGCACAATGTTCAAAATACCTTCCTGACATTTCCTACCATTACACACATTATATAAATAATTGTATTTTTAGTTCACATGTGCCATTGAACATCTGTTTTTCTTTTATCCATTTCTATTTTGCAGAGATAAATCCCAGTAGTGTGCAAGCTGAGCCAGTCTAAAGAAGGAAGAGAAACTTGAACACAGGCTGTTGTACCAACACCATATTTGCTGGAAATGAGCATGATAGCCCACAGGAAAAAGATCTGATAAATGAATGAAAGCATTTTTCATTAATTATGCACTGATTTCTTAAAGTTATTCCGAGCAGGTTGGACAAGCCTGGATTCAATTCAAAGGCCATCCTGTGTGTATGTACTAAATAGCCCACGTTTATTAAAATCCAGCTTTTGGCTATGCAGAGTCCACATTGCCACTCCAATAATTTTCCATAAATTGAAGGCCTTGCAAGTGTAGATTAATTGACGCCATGAAACAGCAGCTAGAGTAAAGAAATTAAATATTCCCTTTCATAGTTTCTTCTCTTGAATTTTCCAATTTCACAGTGGTGGGCAAGTCCCAAAAATTAGGCAGCAAGGGAATAAAAGGTAAAAGAGCATTCATTAAATCAAATGGTAGAACTGGTAAATGGTTGCATATGGACTTTTCTTTCTATCATGGTATCACTTTGAAACAACTAAATAAACAAACATTTGAGTGTCGTGATTGGGCACTCTGTGAAAATAGTAAAGAATAATTTGGTTTGTCAACCCTATCTGTTGCCAAACCACAGATGATTTGGGAATAACTCTGTTTAAGACAAACTGTTTGTTGTGCAAAAAAAAAAAAAGAAAAAAAAATCCAAAACCAAACAAAACCATTACACTATGAAAATCCAAAATCTCACAAAAATCCAACCAAACAAAAATAATAAATCCAGCAAGGCTCACGTGCTATTTAATTTCCTCAACAGATTTTGATGCTTTACATATACATGCAGTTTTTTATGGATGATTTTTTACTTACCTGATTCACCGTGGTTCCAAAATGTGAAAGCAGTTACTGGAGGGATTTTGTGATTTGACAGAAGCCAAGCACCCAGGAGTGAAAGTGGGATTCTGCCTCCAAAAATTGGGAATATCAGAGGATTGGTCCCGCACCAAAGCTGACAAAACCAATGGCTCTGGATGGCCTTGGACTCCGGGGTGCTGCCTGTGAACTGCCCCCAAGACATTGGGTTGCAGGGTGTTCCTTCTGCCTTGGTTTAAAAGACAAACATCTGCCAAGGGAGGTGGGAACCTTGCTGGAACAGAAAGAAGACCTCTCCCTCCAGATTTTTACTAACTTTGAAATTACAGGACTTTCAGGCAACAATGTCGAAAAAGGAATAACAGGTCTTCACCAGAAAAAATATATTTAGACACACACACATATACATACATACGTGTATGTATGTATGTATGTATATATGTAACAGAAAAGCCAGCACAATCTCACAAATTTTTGGAAGCTTTCTGCCAGCCTGGCTCTGTTTTTCCCTCTTGGAGCAGCCGTGGCCACAGGCAGCAGGGGTCCCTGGCACACTGCAGGGGGCAGAGGCTGCAGCCAGGCACTCACAGCCAGCCGAGTCGGAACATCCCCGGGTGGGTATGAAAAAAAGGAGCTCCTCCCCCTTTCAGGAGGTTTCTGCAAACTCATGCAGGCGCCAGCAGTTCAGGCTATTACCTACTCCTTAGTGTTATAAATGAAAAGCGAAATCAAAGATTATCAAGCAACAATTTATTAAAACAATCCCATCACCAATAAGGAAAAGCCACAATAAAAGAAAAACAACACTGGTGTGGGTGGTAGGGAGACCACCTCCAAGAGACTGATCCACCCTATCCACACTGTACAGTCTCTAGTGTAATAAATGTAGATGTAGAAAAATTCGTGTAGCATAAAATATGTTTTATATAAAATGAATCGGGAAACTTGTAACTTGACTGTGATTGAGCTCAGGTGTGTCCAACAGCGAAACTCGCTTATCAGATCCATTCTCCGAGAAACAATAAG
>VXBB01014701.1:0-15853 GCA_013399915.1 Illadopsis cleaveri
GAAATAACCAGGATTAATGGAGATGAATTCCCTGTATATATACTATATAAAATACTATCTATACTATAAAAAATTCTCACGAAATGAAATAAAATCCAACAGTTTTCCTGCTCCCATCCCACAGAACAATGGCAAAAGGATACTAAAACTTCTGTCTGTGATTTCTAGGTGCCACAGGTTGATCCGCAGGTCGTCTGCAGACAGGTAGGTTTCATAGTCACTATTGATGGAGATGGAATTGATGTGATACGTGTGGGCATTGGCAAATATCCTTCGTGGGCTGGCTTCCACCATGAGGTCCATAGGCCTGAACACTGGCACCTGCAACAGAGACAGCAGGGCAAGGGTGAGATCCAAACCTACCACAGAGAGCAGCACTGCTCAGCACAGCCCTTCAACATTCCACGCTGGATAAAGTGTTTTAAAAGTCAGATGGAAATCTTTCCGTCTTTAACTTCACCTTTCCATCACAAGAAAGATGAAGTTAAGGATGTGAAGGGGCAGTTTCTCCCACAGCCATGGGCTGGGAGAGGAGAAATGAGGTTTTAGTGATTGTCAGCTACTCACCCGTAGTGTTGTAACTGTAGTAGGATCCCTATACCGTCCATCCTCCTCCTTTAAATTATAACCCTCAGGTCTTTTGTCCCTTTCACTGATTTTCCATAATTTTATTGTTTTATCTGCAATGAAACAGCCAGAGTTTAAAAATGAGAGCTGTGGAGAGACACCAGTCATCACTGCTGATGCCTTCAAACAAGACAAGGCCGCCCATGTGCACCAAAAAAGACAAAAATGCTGCCTGGGGAAAACAAGAGGAGATAAAAAGCATTAAAAAAACCTCCTCCACAGTTTGTTCTTTTTATAAGAGTTAGAGCAAGTTTCAGTTAGGACAGGGATTGCTATGAATGATTAATGTAAGCTCTGACACAGGACTCACATACACATGAAGGTCTCTGGGCTATAAAGCAAATAAATCCCAAATAAGCCCAAATGTGCCCAGGAAATCCACCAAAACCAGATCCTTGCAGTTAAACCCTGCTTGATTCCAGCCTTTTGGAGAGGATTAGACCAAATCCTAATAGCAAACCTACATAATAACAAGTTATGGTGCAAAATAAAACTTACCATTTGTAGACAATAAAAACTGAGCAGCATTTTTCTGGGGTAACCACCTAATTTTGTTGATCTTCTCTTCAATTTCTAAACTTTTCAAGTAGTCAAACTCTGGTTCATGGCTTTGAAAGGTACTGTAAACATTGTATTCTCCCCTACTGTGAGACTGGGTTTTGTTCTGAAAAGAGAATTAAATGATCAAGACACGTAGACAATGTACACTGGGGTACAACCTGCTTGATTTTCATGAGCCTGTCAACCAAAGGAGATGAGCATCATTTCTGTTGCAAGAAACTTATTAAAGTTTCTACTCTTTTGGTTAACAAAACATCAGAGAAGAGACAGTTTATGCAGCAGCTTAAGTTTCCAGAAACTCCCCTCAGAATGTGAATAACATCTCCAAGAAGTTTTCACACTAATGCTGAGCAGCTGAACAAACTAATATTTTGCCTAAATGTATTATTAAAAAAAAAAAAACCAAAAAAAACCCCAACAACAACCCACAACTTCTTTAATTTTTCCACTTTTGCTGTTTAAAGGGAATATTCCTTCCCCTGCAACACAGACACACAAATGGCAAATCTACTCTGTGAGTACATTCAGCTTTCCAGGCACACTATGGAAATCCCACATGGCACCTCTAAATTTATACCAGCAGCTCCACTATTCTGCCTTAGAATCTCCAAATCCCCTGAGAGCTCCTGAACTGCTTAAGCAGTTTTTCCCTCCTCATTCTAGAAGAGTAAAAAACTCCTCACCTCTGCTGAACACAGCTCTGGCATTAGAGTCACCTGTCCAGGTGGAAATGTTTGCAAAATTGAAAAACTTGCCCAATTCCTCTTTCTGAAAGTTGTGTTTTAGGCACCAAAATATTGCACTGCATGAACTGAACCCTGAATTGCATCCTCTGAGTGCAGAAAACTGGATCCATTTCTGGTGTCGTGCTCCCCATGTTTACCTGAAGTGGTTTCAAGCTGAATTTTGTGGTTTATTCCTCTCCCACCCACTGCAGAGATTGCACCATCAGATGCCTTTGCTGTGAAATGTTCCTGGCTGGGGACTTTGCTCCTTCCTTCCCTGGTGTCTCATGTCCACGGGCTCATTTCTTCCCTCAGTACCTCACCAAAACACATCTGATACAACCTTTGCTGGCCCACATTTGTCACATTCCTCACATCATTTTCTTGTGCTTCATACCCTGAGAGCTGGCAGGAATTCTCACAATTTAAAATAAGCTGGAGGCAGGGGAGGGCTAAGGGAGAAAAATGCTTGAAAAATCACATTTGGCACCAGAATTTTGTACCTCATTTGTTCCTTACACTGCTTTTCCCACCCTGGAGAATGGAAGGGACCTTTCTTCTAAGCCTCAGTCAGAACTAAAAAGTGAAGCTGGGTCACTGCATGGAACAGCTTGGAAAGGAAATCTGTTTGGCTGTAGGAAATGCCTTAGGAAATCCAGGGAACTTTCCTTCAATTCCAGACTTACCCTAATAACTGAGGCTTAAATATTTTCTGTGTGTATTCTAGTAAAATTTTACAGGACCAGAGTAATACATAAACCCAGCAATATGTGCAATCCATCCTTGGGATAAAAAAATCAAAATTTAAACTCTCAATCTCATGGTGCTCAAAAGAAAAAAATATATATATTCCAAAGAAGGAGAGGTGTTGACCCAAGTGCCTGATGTTAAATTCCAATTTGGGTAATTGCACCGTGCCTACGCAAATTCCTGCTCAGTTTCTGGGAGCTGCAGGATTCACTTCCTGCCTGGCACCGAGCTGATGTCACCGACTGCCACATTCCAGCCCGGAGGTGGCAGCAGCTTGGCACTGGGTGAAGCCACAAAGGTTTGCAGAGCTCTTCACACAGCCCCTGTCAGCGTTTCTCTTCCTGCAGGCTTGCTCTGCAAAGCTCTCAGTGCAGCGTGGCAGAAAGGGGCACAGAATTCCAAATAAAACACTTATTTTATACACTTTTCCATAGAAAACCTGCTCTAGACAGTTGTTTGTTGGAACAACCAAATACCGGCTCAGGAGGGAATTAAATCCCTAAACACAAATCATTCCCAAAAGACGCCAAAAACAATTCTGTGGAATTTCATCTGCCAAGCCAGGTGGTTCTTCCTCCCCATGGATCCCAGCTGCCAAGGATGTGAGCTTGGATCATGCTCCAAAAACCAAAGAGTCATTTAAACACAGGTAAGGAACTGCTGCAACTTTTAAGCTACACTAGAGGATCCTTAAAAAGCATCGAGCTACAACTCAAGGATTAAAAGTAATAAAGAAATAAAAAGAAAACAATAAAAAGGCACAGAATCCCTCAGGAGCTGGTGCCAGGCAGCCCCACTAGATGTCCCCAGTGACCGAGGGACCAGCCCCGGCTCTGGGAACCGGAATTCCTCAGCTTTGCCAGTTTTCAAATGGAAATTGAGGTAAAGAATAAACAAAAACAAGCAGTGACAGCTCTTTCAGTGATTTCTCCCTGAAATCCCCTCTCCCTGAAATCCATTCTGAGCACAGCAACTTCCCAGCACAGCCTCAGTTAAAATCAGGCACTGCAGCTCAGCTGCCCTCTGACACGGGGGTAGAGTCTAAAGACCAAAAAAACACGGAGAAAAAGAGAAAAGATCCCTCTGGATGAGGATTCTGTGGTTTCACCTGACTGACACCAGAGTGGAAAAGGACATCTGAGGTCACAGTCACACACTTGCTTAAGGGCAACTTTTAATACAGTGAAATCTGAAATCATCATCACAGCCAGGAAGAATCATTGTAAAAGAACCAACTGCAGCTCCCTCAAAGGTCCTTTCTGTCCCACCTCTTTTTGGTTTTCACTGTCAACATTCTTTAGTAAAACAGCCAAAGAGTGTTTCAAAGAATTTCTATCAGTGTCACAAAGTTCTCATTAAATTTCACTGCTGTAATCACAGATCACACAGGCGTGCACTTTGTGTAAAGGGTTTGATAAAAACATGCTCCTTGCCTTTAAAAAGGGAACAGAAAGAACATGAAATACAGTGTAATTAGACAGCACTCACCTCCTGCTCCTGTTGAAAGATGACAACTCTCCCTCCCTTGTCTCCTGTTGCTAACAACTCTCCAGAATGGTTAAATTCTACTGTAGAAATTATATCCGCTGCAGAACAAAAATAAACCCCACAGATTAATCATTCTGCTAAATAACAAGTGGCCAAGAAAGCCACGATTAAAAAAACCAACAAACCATTTTAAAACATCATAGTTTAGTTAAAGAACATCTATAAAATGTTCTTTATAGATGAACAAGTAGAAGTTTAAGGACTCAGATAACAGTAATTTTTTAATGCTGTTCATTTGAGAAGCATTTAAAGGTCACCATGGCAAGAGCTACAAGCTCAGTGTTGTGCATTGCTCTGCTCTTAAAGGTTTAAAATCAACTCCTTAGAACTGATTTTTCTACTCTGACTCTAGATAATAGACTGTACCTTCCTAGAGAAACTGTGTACATTTATTTTCTCCATTTTTCCTAATGCATTATTTAGATACAATCATTATCCACAAGACCTCAAAGCACCTTTTTTGTTTGTTTTTTTTTTTTTAAGGACTCAGTACATGTTTGATAACTTAAAGGCAAAAGGTATCAGGGGAGAAAAGTTCAGACATCGGTGTCTAAGGAATGCAAGGAATAAACAGCTGCAGAAAACCAGGAAAAAACCTCAACAGGCTCCAAAAACCTGAGGATCTCTTCTGGATGAAGAAGGTTTACATTATCACAAGTGTTTCCATAGGGAGTGCTAAAATTAAATTGTGAATATGCACTGACAAGAATTGTAATCCCAGTATCCAACTGAGCTGTTCATACATCAGGAAGGACAAATTCCAATTTAAACTCAAGCCCAGCCATTCACATCTCCAAAGGTAAAAATGCTCCTCGGACTCCAAATCCTTGAATCAGAAGCCAAACCATTCTTGAAACACCAAACTGCAACACAACTCTAAAAATCTCATTTTGTGCAGGAGAAACTGCTTGAGAGCTCTACAAGTCTTGAGGCCATTTCAGTTCCCTGCCAGTCAGCTGCAGATAAACAGTATTTTCTGTGGGATGGTTTCTTTTTTCTTCACTACATTCCCAATATTTTAGAGTTAAAAAAAGATCAATACCTGCCTGACTTGGAGCCAAACAGCAGCTCCACAGAGTTCTGGATTATATAAAATACAAAAAATATTTGTGTTGTTTTGGCCTAGAGATCCCCCCACCAACCTCCCTGGCACTGCTCAAAGTGGCTGGAACATCTCCAAACAGAGTCAGGGACAAAAACACAACCTCAGCCTGTACCTCACTGAACCAGGACCCAGAGCACACACAAAAAACTTCTTTAATTCCAGTGCTCATCATTTTTCCCCCCCAGAAGGCAGCAGTGACTTCAGGCAGTCATTCTTCTGTTTGTGACCAAGATGAAATCATTTATCTCACATCTGGAAGGTTTAAGATGCAACCCACTGAGGGGCAGATGTATTTAACAGGAATCTCTCCCAGGTAGAGAGATAACAAACAATTCATCAACGTGCACAGAGAGGGAGGTGCAAAGCAAGCAGTCCACTTTTGACTTTTCCACACAATGGTTGTACTCCTCCAAGAGGAAAAGACCTTAAAAATTATCAATTAATTGAAGAAAAACACACTGACATCTCTCAGCAGTGAGAAGGACACAGAATAGTCATTATTGTGAAAAACACAAACTTAACACCACAAGCTGTGACAGCCTTGAAACTGGTAACACAGTAAATGAGCAGCAGATCCAAGGTGTCCGTGTGTGTGGAGAGAGAAGAGCAAAGAAAAAATTGCCTTAGAAGTCTCATATATCCATCTAAGAACAGAGGGATAAATTAATTAAGTACTTTATTTGGTGACAGTCACTGGAAAGTTTACAACAGGCAGGAACAGCAGCCAGAAAAACCTTTAATTAAGGATAAAAATCTCTATTTTCCTAGGTCTGATGATGCTGTATATTGTATTTCCCAATAACACAAATCTCATATATAGCAGAAAGACAACCACTTCTCTGTAGATCCCAGACATTCTTGCTTTTTTTGCATTGATTTTAATTTTCAGGAGAATCTAAGCTTTCCCCCAGTGATCTCCAAGCTGATGCAGGTCCTGCTCTAGCACAGCCTCAAGTGCACAAACAAACTTTCAGCACCCACATCCCACAGCCCCAGGGAGTCCAGCAGGCTCAGGCAGTGCTGACAGGGGACTGAAAACTCTGCAGTGCCTCACTGACACCATGCACATCATCCCAAGCACTTGAAGCAGTTTTAAAATAAAACCAAATCATTTCTTAGCAGCAATCACAATGGAGAGATATTAATTTGCTTTTAAACTCACGATTTAGTGAGTGATATTATATCAATGTGCCTTCCACAGCGGAATCTTGGACTGTTCACCCTCCAAGGGCATAAAAAGGTGCTAAAAACATGACAGAACAAAGTGATTTCTGCTGAAGTAATCCCAAACCAGGGCCAAGAAACAGATTTTACACAGGAATCTGTGCTAGAGAGCAAAGCAGCAGGTGTACATTCAAACCCAGTGACCTGGTTTGGAATTGCACATTCCCACTCCTTTGGCAGAGGAAGAGCCCAGGGCACTGCTGCTCCCCTGGGTGGATTCAAAGGTGCTGGAGAACTGGCAGGGGGAGCTTTTCATCCTCCCCAGTGCCCAGATTTGCTTGTGCATTCTCATCTCTGTTAACACCCTCATTACCAAAACCATGGACCCATTTTATCCCTCTTTTTTCCAATAATTCCAATTCCCTGATGATTTCAGCAGCACAGCAGAGTTTTCCCTGCTCTGTCTCCCTAGGTGGGAGCCTGCAAACACAGAGCTGCCCCTGCTGGCCACAGGCTGGGAAATGATCCCTCTCCAGGGCCAGGAGCTCTTGGGAGGGATGTTTGAGGGAGAAGCAGATGAGTAGTGCCCACTGTCACAACCATGGCTGCTGGAAACAGGATGAATTCCAGTGGCCTCTCCTTCCAGCACAGATAAATAACCACTGAGCCCTTATCTGCTACCCAAACCCCTCTGAGGCACTTCTTCAGGTTTCCTTTTTTATTTTCCTATTTTTATTTTTACAAGGAAGAATTCCAAATTACCTTTAAATCTGTTCTTTAACATGTTCTTGTCATGTATATATATACACATATCTATACATATNCCAGAGACATTTCATGTCACAGGCTGCAGCATTATCTGCTGCCACACCACACCCTGGAGATGGGATCTGTCCTCTCCTCCCCTCAGGGATCTCAGCACATTCCTGACACCACAATGCAGTGACAGTGCCAGTGCTGAGGGTTTCAAACATTACCTGGCAGCATCAGTCACAGGAGATGAAGACATGGCTGTGACAGAGACAAAAACCAGGAGAGCAAGGGACACCTGCATTCCTGCAGGGCACCTGCAATACCGAGTGAAGCAGGTTTCTCACTCTTGCACAACTTGGGACAAGAGTTCAGAGGTTATTCCATCATTTACAAGTATTTCCCTGCACAGATCTATCCATCTGTCCTTAGGTTGCATTCAATATCCCTTCACAGACACTTCCTGTCACACAAACACTTCTGAGACTGCCAAATGCTTTCAAATAATGTCATTTAGTGACCTGAAAGCAAAGGGGTGGTGGGGTGAGAATCACCTCCACAACCTGACACCCATTTCTGAATGAAAATGTTCTGCAGCAGGCTGAGCAAACGCTGTGGGAACACAGAGCTGCAGCACAGTTGTATCCCCACCTCAGAGACAGAAAACTCTGTGTTCAAACCAACCACCTATCACAAAAATCTGAAACTAAAGAGAGGTTTGGAGCCATCAGCACATGCAGACAGGGCAGAGTCTGCTTCCCCCAGAGCCACCCAAAGCTTCCTACAGCTCCCCCACATCCAGCAACCACAATCTGGCCAAGCTTTCCTTTCCTTTCCTTCTGCACAGGATCTTTATTTTCACAACCTGCTGGAAGCTCTTTAAGCTTCCATGAGGCATCTTCACTTTTCAAGTGCTCCAACAAAAATCAAAATCACCAGCAAGGTCTGAACATTTGACTGGATTCAAGCAGGATTAAATTCTAAATTCTTCCATGCTAGACATGGAGACAGGAACCTGAGGAGCCAAAAAACACAAAGAATCAAAACAAGGTGTTTGGCTTTGACAGGAAATAGGAAAAGGATAAAGCACAGCTCAAAGCTTCAGGTAAAGCTCTGAGGCCACCGGGCCAGAGAACTGGAACCAGAACTAATTCAATTTGAAAAAGAATAAAGGAATCCAACAGACCTGAAATGCCTTTTGGAACAAGAAAAACTCAGTGACAGATACTTAAAAACACTTTCCCACTTTGGGGGCCTTCCACACGTTGCAGTGAATGCAGAATGTGTGCACTGTCACCTTCAAGTTTCCTGAAACTTTAAAGAAAGGATTGTGATGAAGTTTTACCACTGTCCAAATGTCTGTGGAAAAAGGAAATAAACCAGCTCCATCAATCCAAAGCAGCAAAAGAAAACTGCCAATGATTTCATGCCAGAAGGCCCAGGGCAAACCTGAAAAGCAATTCTGTATTAAATTTGTTTCCAAGAATAGAATAAAGCAGATTTTATTAGCAGAGAAGAGGCTATCTATTTTAATGTTCCATGAACTTTATACAAACTCTGCTTAGAAAACATGCTTGGTAGGCAAAACATGTCACCTACTCTGCAGCAGAGAGTCAATCACGGCAGGAACAAAGAGAGTCTTTATTTCAGCAGACCCAAAAGGTTTCTGTGCAAGTTCTCAGAATCACGTTGAGCTGCTGCCTAAGCAGAGAGCAAGCAAAGCAGAGTGTTTACACAAGTGGAGCAATCTCCTGATGTTTCCAAGGACTGAACAAAGAAATGTAGCATTTAAAAAGCATTTTAACATTATTTGGAAAGTATTGTTTATAAACCTTCCCTGTGGCTCAGAACACTGCTTCTGGAATTTTCCAAAGGAGCAACTCAAAAAAGTCTCATCCATAAAGCAGAGCAGGTTATTTACAGCTTGGCAATTCTGTCCTGAGGAATGAAAACTGAATTCACTGACCTAATGTGGAAACCACTTCCTCAGTTTATCAGCCTGGAAAAGCTCTTTTCATCAAACTGAACATCAATCAATCAGTCCAAGGATACTTCAGAAACTGTCTCAAAAGTGAAATGTAAGAGATCAACTTTTAGGATTAGTATTACAATCCACGGGAGCTCCAACAGCCTCAAACTGAGGAATGGATAAACATCATGAGATGAAGACAGTGAAATATTTGATGTCCAATTGCTGAAGATACCTGAGCCATTCTTCCTAGAGAGAGCAAGAGCATCTGGCCAGGAGAACTTGCAGATGATAAATGTGTGGAAAGCACATGTGGCTTGTTTGGTCCTTTCCAATCCAAGGTGAGGCAAAACCTCCCCGCTCCAAACTACTGACCAGATCAACTTCCAGAAACTCCAGCTCAAGCTACTGACAGGAATTTGTGGCTTTTGATTGGACTTTCTTGTTCCCAGCAATGGTTTTGTTTTGGTGTTATGTACTTCATCATTGGGAAAACAAAAAACAAACCCAAACAAACAATGAAAGAGAAAACAAAAGCTCTTCCAAGGCTTCAAATATTTTAAGCAGCTCCACAATGCACTGAGTCATCCCACCAACACCCCATTGTTTGTGATTTGGATTTACTACTTTATCCAGAGGCCTGATGGATTGTGTATTTATCTCTGAAGGTAGATAGTGAGGTGTTAATCCTAAAGTGAACAGGAAAGCTGTTTAAACAAGATAAAGGCAGGGTGACCACACGTGTGTGTGTGTGTGTGCAGAGGAGGGCTCCCAACACAGGGAACCACAAGTGCACACCCCAGAAAGAGTGAGAGCAAAATGCCATCCACTGTTCAGTGCTGCTGGTAAAAGAAAACACCCTCTGCACTCCAGCCTCATCCTTAATTTATGTCTGGGGAGGGAGGGAGGGAGCACAAGGATTGTGTGCTCTAAAGTTACCATGACCAGTTTTACTATTGACTTCATTTCCCTCTTCTTCATTCACTTGCAGGAGTGCTTCCCTGCATTCATTCCATCTCCCTGAAGTGACTAGGCAACAAATCCAAAGGCAGCTGGGAGAAAATTCCTACTTTCAATTTACTGCTTGAGACTCCTTCCAGCAGCCCTTTAAATAGATCTCTTCTCTACTAGAGAGGGCATTAAAAATATATTAATTCCTTAAAATACGGGGACAGGAAGAAATAGAGAGGCCAGAAAGGGGTTACTGCCCTTGTGGCAAAACTCCTCCCTCTGTGCTGTGCATCTCAGCCAGAGCCAGCTGGTTCCTTGTTCTCTCCCTAGTCCCAGCTCTGGAATTTTGCAGCACACAAAGCTGCCCTCCTTCCCAGGGAGGAGAATTTGTCTGCTGGCCAAGTCAGTGCTGCTGGGGCACAAACACACCTCGGGAGGCCAGGCTGCAGCTCCAGCAGACACTCACTGGGCTGCCTCTGCTGCCTTGTGCAAACCTGGAGCTGCACAGAGAGCAGGAGGATTCACAGTGTTCCCTGGCCTGCACATTCACCCCAATGAGTGAACTCACTCAGCCCTGGGAGGCTGCAAATTAAAAACATCCCCATGACCAAGTGGTTGTTTTCCTGCTGATGCTGGAAGCATTTGGTGCTGTTTGGGGAAGATTCACTCAGGGCTGAGACTCTGCCAGGCCTGTTTACATCCCTACCCATGTGCAGCACACACAGGACACCAGTGGCCAAACAGGGAATGCACGTAGCTCCTCACAGAAATTACTCACCCAAGGAAAAGAATCAAATATAAACCTTGTCAAGCAGGCCTAAACTATCATAACTTCACTCTAATTTCCTGGACTCCTCTATATTCCCATTTCTTTTCTTTATTCACCTTTTCTTCTCCCTTTTCTTCTCCAACTTTGCCAATCTTGGAGAAAAGATACACTGGGGAAGTTCTAGTTCAACAATGAGTTCAACTTTGGATTAGAAAGCCAGAGTGATTCACTCATTATTATTACTACTACACATTTATTTTTTTACTTTTTATTTAACCCTAAAAGAAAAGTTTGATATAACAGCTTTTCCTGCTACTTCCTAAGCCTCATTAGCATGGCCCATGCCTGCCCTGCTCACTGTGGGCTCCCAGGTAAGCAGAGCACAGCTCAGAGTGTGCCACATCCTCCTGAGATCACTCTTTGTGCTGTCAAATCCCTGTCCCAGAGTGACAGCAAGAACACTCTGTTATCAGCAGCCTTCAGAAGCAGGAGCTGGAATTAAGTCACTTTTTTTTAATGGGAGGAGGAACTGGAGGCAAGGGAAAGAACTCCAAGATTCCATAGGATTTGTGTGCATTAGGATGGCTCAGAACTCACAGCTGCATTTGTAACACTCAGATACTCTGGAGATAAAGCAATTTAATACTCCAGTACAGAATAACATTATTTTGGTGGTTTTGCAAATTCATGCAAGTAACTTTTGCTAAGCCTCATGGCTTCCTAGAAAACATAACAACAAACTTGCATCCCCTCCCAGGGCAGTAACAGTGGCACCAGCCCTAATCTTGCTGCCATGAGTTTTATGTCAGGCCAATAATGCCCCTGAACAGCTTTACTGGGCTCAGGGCTCAGAGCAGAACAACTCCAAATCCATCTGTGCCTGCACCAGGAGCTGCTCCTCCCTGCAAAGTCAGAGGGAGAGGATGGCATTGGAGCTGCAGAGAACAGGATTATCATCACACAAGTGACTCAAAAGCTTCTGCAAGTTGGGACAGGAGTAAATCTGTAGATTAAGTGTTTTACAAGGTAACAGTGAAGCAAAGAACAGAATCACCACCTGCTAATCTCTCATCTGGAACAGCAGCTTCTTATGCATCCAGAAATCTCCAGTTAACTGTGGCACCTAAGTAATATCTTCATTGAAACAGAATTCCCAGAAAGCACAATCCATGGTTAACAACACAGTCCAGGCTGCAGAGGCAGCAGCACAATGAATGTTTCAATTCTTGTGTTTGGCAAACAACTCCTGTGCCTCACTTGGGCGACTGCTTCAACATCCCCACTCAGGGCACGTTTCCACCACCAAATTTACCATTATTTTTCCTCACTGTCCATTTCTGGACCAAAGCAAGAGATCAACAATGAATTGTGCAAACCCAGCAACTCTCAGGAGCAGAAATCACTCCAGGAAACACTTACAATCTTCACTGCCTCAAACTTCTGTAAACAATGCAACACATTTCATTTCTGTGAAACAGTTTGTGTTTTGCTAAGCTAACAGAGTCCACTGACACTGAGCTGAAGGCACCAGAGGAGCAAATTTACTGTGAAGGAAAGCAAAGAACACACTCAGCTAGCACAGCTGATTTGCAAAGCCCATTGAACCCAAAATGCCAATGAACTGTATTTCTGTCTGCAGAGCCTCCAGGAGCTCCCATCTTAAACAAGAACCTGCCTTTGCTAGAACAGAAAGAAAAGTGATTTAAAGCTCAGACCACTGGCTTCCTGTCTCCATCTATAGCAGGAAACTCGAGTCTCCAGCACACAGGACTGCACGACACCTGTGGTGGCAGGGAACAGCAGAGATGACAAAGAGCAGCAAGTGAAAGCACTCAGAAAACAGATGTGGCAGACACTGATGTGTCCCTGCTTCCCACCACTGAAAATGACAGAAAATTGCTCTGAAATTTTATCTTGGTTGAAAAGAAAGCGTTCACACTGAAAAATAACACCATGAGCTTTGGGAAGGAAAGTTTACACTTGAAATTGATTTAAAACTGTCACCCACTGTGCAATACCTGCACCATGATCACTGTAACCACTGGGCTGTGAGTTTTATTTCTGCTCACCAGCTCTGGCACTGCACTCTGTAACTCCTTCACTGCAAACCTACAGAAGAAAGAAATCCTCTGGGCTTAGGATTTGTTAGTCCTGAACTGGCCCCTTGAAACCATTTCATCTGAGGAGAGAATTAAGTAGTTTTGGGGGTTTTAACCCCAAATAAGTTTTTATTAGTAAGTGTTTCAAAAATGACTGTGAAAAATCCTCTCCTGTTAAACTCTCAACAAGAGCAGACAGAAGAATGTTCTCCCTATACAAACAAAAGAAAAGCTGTTTGCTTTCTGGATAGAAACCATTAACCCTCATCACTCTGATTGATTACTTGCTATTTTTAAACTTTAAGACATGACTGCAGTTGCCTTCAGAACACATGCACAGGAGACCAAGAGGCAAATTCCCTCCTTCCACCAAGCAAAAGAGTATCAACTGAATGAATTTAGTTCAAAAGGAGCTGCAAAGCAGAGTCCCAGCACTTGCCTGGCCCCTAGGCTGGACATGATCTAGTTGGGAGAACAGAGGAAGGCACAAGCAGTCTGAGAAGCAGGAAAATAAATACATTTACAACAGACCAGACAAAGAAACACCCCAAAAACCTCCTGCTGGCTGGGCTGCCCACACCCAGGAGCTGAAGATTTCCCAGGTAAAGGTTAACCTGGCTCCAGCAGGAGCTGATGTGAACAATGTGACACCCTGGATGCAGCAACAGGAGTTGTGGCCCTCGCTGGAGCTCCCAAGTCCTTTGGGAGCTGCCTCCCCCTCTGAGGGTGGGTTTTACATGGACCCCCAAGGGGACCTGCCCCACAGCCCTTCCCAGCCTGGAACTGAGGGATGTGTGCCTGGAGCTCCTTCCAGAGCTCCACAGCTCTGGGGCAATGCTGCTGTCCCAGGAACTCCATGGGAACACTGCTGCCAAGTGGGGACCTCAGCAGCTCAAGACAGAACCATTTACCTACTCAAAACAACGACATCAGCCTGAAAAGACTCCAAACTCAATCATGAGGGATTATTTAATACCTGACAGGAATTCCCTGGAGGCTCTCAAGGCATCCTGTGCCTGGAAACCACAAGCAGCAGTCACAGCACTCTGGGAAAGGCAGCTCAGTCTGGAGATGAGCTGGGGCACCACTCCATCATTTCACTTCATCCTAATAGTTTTTAATCTTTGCAAGAGGCCTCCAAGTTTTCAGCTGAGGAATAAAAGTGATCAGGAACACAACAACTAAGTCAATTCTCCCTTTCAAACCTCAGGTGCAGAGTTTTTCCTCCCAA
The DNA here is from genome assembly GCA_013399915.1 of Illadopsis cleaveri. Lineage (NCBI taxonomy): Eukaryota > Metazoa > Chordata > Aves > Passeriformes > Timaliidae > Illadopsis > Illadopsis cleaveri. Next base: position 14,250 of record VXBB01014701.1, read on the forward strand.
AGAATATCCTAAATAATGTATTCAAACAGGGGATTCCACCTTCCATTATCAGCACTGCAAACACATTTTGGAAGATAACAGAGACACACAGGGAATATTTGCTGGGGACAAAGAGCAAGTGATGAGCATTTAGTTCACATCTCTTAATAAACACGCTTCCCAAACTCAAATATTCCTTCAAATATGACAGGAAGTGCCTATTTGCTTTTCCTATTCATACTAATTCAGGTCTATTGTTGGCTGAAACAAAGGTCTTGCAACCTGCACCGACCGTTCCCAGGACATTTGACACCAGTTTATTAATATCATAAACAGGAGAGGCCTGGGGGGCAGAAATCCAGCCCCCAGCTGAAGTCACCTCAGAAAGGAGGGTGAATTTCACAGTTTGTGGGACTACAACATTTATCCAGGACCAGAATCAGCAGCTGAAAGTCACAACGTCTCCCTGAGCCTCTTCTTTGTAATATTACAGAGTAACAATGTTTTTTTTTTTTTAAAAGGGCTCAATCTGCCCACAAGCTTGCCTCCTTCCAAGCAGAATTGTTCTGCTTTCAAACAAAAAAAGTAATCAACAGTAAATCCAGTGTTTCAGCATCTTTAAATGCCAGGCATCTGTTTGATGGAAAAGCTACTGTGGGCTTCAGTTGCCTAACATCACAAAATTCAGTTGCTGAGAGCTTCCAGCTCCTGAAGCTTCAATCTATTTTCAGAGGGGGAAGAGGAAAAGAAGAGTGGCCCTCCCACTGAGGATGTGTCACACTCGCTGTTGCATCAATCCCCTTCCAATTACACTGAAAACTCCTCTTCACTCACAGTCTGGGATTACCAAAAAAAGCCTGGGAACAGCAGTTCTCCAGGGGTTGGATAACACCACAGTCAGAGGCTCTGCACCCCTGAGAAAGGAGGAGTTTGGTGAGAAACAGGAAAAAAATGACACACAAAATAGATAAAATATCCTACCTAAGCAACATTTGGGCTAAAAACCTAAATGCATTATAATTCTTAATTTCCTCTGTTTCATAACATCATCTGCCATAAAAATCCATCTGGGTGCCATCACAGGCCACGCCAATCACACTTAACCTGCAGAAATTCTGGCAATTTCTGGGAACCAACCAAGTTTTTAACAGCCCACAACAGTCACAGAACCAAACCTTCCTTAAATGCACTGAAAAAAAAAGAGCACACACGTGTTCTTTGGTGCTGCAGCAAAAGAACTCTACCTAAAAGCAAATTTCTTTTATCCCCAAGGGAAATATTTTCTAAAAGGTAAGAATATGAAATCTGTGCTTGGTTTGAAGGGGGACTGGCAGTGTCAGGGTAATCTGTTTCTGGAGTTTTGAATATAGATAAAACATCAGGTATTACTGCAACATAGAGATAATTTGGCTAAATTACCCAAGAAAGAGCTTCCTTTCCTTGGAATTCTCCTCTTTCAACCATGCATTATACCTTTAAATAAAGCAGCTACACTAACCCATACCAGTTTTAGTTTTCAGAAACACTTTCACACACAATCCATACCAGTTTATTTTTCAAAAACACTTTCACACACAATCCATACCAGTTCCAGTTCTTTCAGAAACATTTGCACACACAATCCA
>VXBB01014701.1:21721-33510 GCA_013399915.1 Illadopsis cleaveri
AGAAGCAGCAGAATGAGGAACATCCTCCACAAACAGGCAGATGTTTGGGATGTTTGGGATGAGCTTCCCCAGGTCACCCCAAGCTCCAGGAGCCAACAACCTCAGTGCAGAATATCCCAGTGATTTTGTTTTGTTTCCAATGCTCTTTGTCTTCCTCCTGCCCTTTCCTCTGAGGCGTCTCATTACTGAGCTGGGTTAAGCACAGCACGTGTCCTGCTGCAGGAACACAACCCTGCTGCCAGCTCCTGCTGCTTTCCAGAGCAGCTCACCACTTCCAGAAGGGTCTGGAAGAAAATGAAAGACCCTGGATGCTTCTTTAACACACACACACACAAAAGGAGTGTAAGATTTAGCTTAAAACAAATAAACAAATTAAAAAAAAAAACAAATCAAAACAATGACATGAAGCTGTGAGCAGAACTGACTGAGAAAAGGCAGAAAGATTATACAGAAAGTTTTAAACTTCTGGGCAAAAAGCCATTCCTGCCAGTTCCACATTCCAGTAAAAGAGCTTATGAATGTTTCACTATTACCCCTATAAACAGGGACATTTTCTCACTGCTGGGCTATAGAATGAACACTGCAGGCTTCAACTCCAACTGCTGTTTGTTCACATTGATCTATGAGAAGAAATGTCCTCAAACACAAATCTCAGGGCACTGAGAGAGGTTTTCATGTCAAAGGCAGACCATGAACAAGGAGGTACCACCAGTAAACATGAAAAGGCTGAGGAGGAGGAGGCTGAATTGTTCCCAATTCCAGTTTCTCATGTTGCCTTAGAACCATTATCAACTCTCCAAGAGAAGCAAGCCATCCTTTCACCCCTTACCCCATTCCTGCACAATCACCTATCCCACCACAAACATCTGCTGAGAGTGGGACAAATTAAGTCTGGAGAAGCTGATGTGGAATAAAATCAATCCAAAAGGAACCCAAGACATGTAATTGCCATTTGTGTTGCCATTTATTTCCCCAAGTGAGCACCCTGGAGCTCAGGGATCACCTGGCTCAGCTCAAGGCAGTGACTGAGGCACCAGGAAGGGCCATTTCTCTCAGCAGCAGCAGCTCCTTGAAGTGACAATAAACCTCCAGGCAGGCCAGGGTGGAATTTGAATTCTATTTCCTCCTCCCACACCAAGGTCACACTTCAAAACAAGCCAAACTAGGTAATTATGAAAAAAATAATCCAAGTTTTTCTTTATTCTCTCCAAAATTCCTATATGTTATTCCCTACACAATGCACCAAGAGTGGTACCAGAAGAGTCAGGGGTTTGTTATGCAATTCCTTTGGAAAACAGCCCAGGAACCTCAAACAAGTGTCTTTGAGAGTCATTATATTTTTATGAAAGCCAAAGCTTTATTTCAGTCTGTAGTTCTTGTCCACTGGACCAATTCACTTCCAAGTTAATTGAAAATAAAGCAACACCTTCAGACTACATTTATAAGCACCAGACACAAACACAGCTCCTGACTTTTCAAATCACCATTTAACAAGAGCACAGAGGCCAGCTAAAATCACTGCCCTTAAGGATCAAAGAATGGTCACTGAAATACTTTTTATAGTCATTGAAAAAAAAGGCAAAAACTTACTGGCATTCAACAAACAAGAATGTATTAGAAATTACACCGTGTTTTAAATAAGCAACTATAATATGAAGTCTCAATTACCTTAACTGTTCCTGAATAAGTGCAATTATCTTTTCTCAGCTTCTCCAAACCAGAGTGCCAACTGTGTGTGTTTGGAGCTCACATTATTCCCAGAGCATGCATTTAAGAACTGCAATTGAAAATGCAAAGGGAAACATTTCCACACAAAATACCTTCTATATATTCGGGGGAAAAAAAAAAATCAATCTTTCTTACAACACAACTCTTTTAAACCCTCTTTTCCCTGACCCTAAAATTTTCTTCCAAAATTAGATGCAAGCAGAACTGCCTCAGGGGTTTCACATGTGACCTAAATATGCTGGTTCTCTTCCTGGTGCTATCACTTGTGGATGGCTGAGGGGAAAATACATCTCGATAAAGAATGGCTGACCAAATGAATCGCTTCTCCTCCAGTGCCTGACAAAAGAGGGGTAAGTTAGGAGAGGAAAGGGAGAAGCTTCCAGCCACTTCTGTTTCTCTCACTGAATTACAGTCGTGCAGAGAAGCCTCAAGTAATTGTTTTCAGTAATATCAGCTCAAAGTAGCAGAAACTGATGGTGGGACTTGATTTCAAAGGAAAATTAACAACCCAAAAGCTTCCAGTCCCTGAAGACCCCAAGCAAGGGCACGCTGATGGAACTGTGCCTGCTGCCCAGAGCAGGGTCCCACACAGGCCTGGGGGGGGAGCCAGGAAGTCACCAACACCATCCTCAATTACTACATAAAATTATTCATAAGTGCACACACACAAGGTATCAGCACTTCAACTCTTAAGACTCCTTTGGATGCTTTCCCCATTTTCAAAGGCATAGAAAAAGGCAATGTCCCATCTCTGTCCAGCTGACTGACACACTGACATGAGCTGGTACATGTTGCAGGAGAGTAACTGAGCTGTGGCAATAGAACAAAGCCAGAATTTCACACGTGTTCCACTCAAGGGTAAAGCCTGGAAAACTGTCCTGGCATTGTTATTTTGACTGCAAGATCTATCACTGCTTCTTGAAAGAGATTACTCCAGATTGGTTTGGATCAATAAATACTTCCTGTATTTATCTGCTTTCATTTTCATTGGAACAGAGTAACTGTTGCCTGTGTTCACATTCACAACCTAAACATCAACCTAAGCCAAGGCTTTTTACTCCTTTCAATCATTTCTTTGAAAGTGCAAACCTCAGTTTCCCGTGATTACTGAACACTGACTCGTTCTGCTAAACTTTTCACTCCACACTAAAAATACTGTAGACACAGTTATGGTGGCTGCACACTGTAGAGCACTGAAAACAGGGAAAAAAAAGGCCTGAAAAATCCCCTTAAGGCAGTTATTAAAACATCTTATATAATGAAATGATTGTGGGAGCACAGTGTTTCCTACAGATGAAAGGACAAACTGCAGCCTGAACTGGGTACCATCAGTAATTGATGTTTTTGCTCCAAGAGGCACACACAGAGCAGATTTAATTGCATACACACTTTAACAGCAGCTAAAACAAAGGCAGACTAATTCTACAGCATTTAATGCAAGACAATACATCGGTTTAGGTGGAGATGAAACCCCAAAGAAGGGATCCATTTTTCAAATCACATTAAGGCTGATAAAACATGATAAGAGAAGATTATCATTAGTCAGATTATCTTTTTAAAGTGCTTTACAGTAAAGCAATCAGTAATAACCCACCTCCCATTCAAGTGGTATTACTTCCTACAACAACTTCAAAGAAACTGAACTGCACCGATATTAACAAGCTCATTGAACTAAAACACTGAACAAATCCCATTCCTACAGGCTGCTTGTGTGGACACGGCAGAAAACTCACTCCATGTGTACTATAAAAAATCCAGCACAAACCAATTCTGATGCTGTTATAGTGGTTTTATTGCTGGCCTGCAGATAGCACACGTTCAAAGTATGGATCTTGAACAGCAAAGGTTTAAAGTCCTTTTTAGCAGTTGATTTTACCCTTCAGAGTAGCACAGAGATCAGTCAGGATCTTACACTGCCTGCACATAAAGTCCTACAAAGAGATCAAGCTTCTTCCAGAGCTCCTCCTGCTCCTCTGAGCCACTGGATCACTCTCCACACTCTGCTGGAATAAGCACATGCAGAGCTCTGACAACCACATCAGGCTTCAATTCAGCCGAAAAATAATCCAGTGAGAAAACACCATTTGACCAATTTTTCAGCTGGATCAGCTTCCCCAACAAGTTCAGGGTGCTCTTAGGTGAAGAGCCATGGCAGCAGAGTGGGAAGGAGTGCCTCTTTAAGCAGAAATGCTGCCAAACATGCAGCTGTGGCCTAAATAGGCAAGCCAGGGAGAACAGAAAGGAGGAGGGGGGAAAAGCAGACAGTACAGCTTGGAACACCCAGCTTTTAACTCTTCCTTCAGCTCTGCATCCGCTGGGAGCTTTAGTCTTCATTTTAGCTCTTCCAGAATACATTCTGTGAAGCTACAGCTACCACAGAACCCCATTCCTGCAGCAGAAATAGCCAAACCAAAAGCATTTAGGTTGCACCTTTAAGATGAAAAGCTAGAGAGTTTCACCAAGCTGATCAGGGCTGTAATCCAGCAGGGCTGATGCTCACAGCCTCTCCTGCTCTCCTGTGTGCTGTGCAGCCTGATGGCTTGATCACCCTAGCAGTGCATTTCCAACACAAAGCCTTTTTTAGAACTAATTTTTAATTTCAGACAGATTCTAAGAACAGCAAAGCCTCCCAGAAGGGACAGAAAAATCCCTGAGTGACAAGCTGAAGTGCCCCAGCTTCCAAACCCATGCAAGAAAGAGAACTGAATTACTTCTGGGGAGCTGAACAGCCACTGCCTGTTTATCTGCCTGCTGAATGCTCTTTGTTTTGGGGGACTGCACACTTTAAATGCACACTCTAGTCCATCCAGAGCAGCAGTTCCTAGAACACAGTAGCCTATTTCTCTCTCTAGATACAGACAGTCATTCTCTGAACAGCTGAAGAGCTCAAATACAGAAGCAGACTCAGGAATACAGAACAGGATTATAACCTCGGCTCTTCTTTTTCCCCACCTACAGCGTATTTCAAACCATCTTTGAAAAACAAACCTTTTACTAGGCCTTGCTCCTTGTAAATGATGTTACTCCATGAGCATAAAGAACATAACCACAGCCCTCAAAAGCCCAAATTAGCTTCCCTCCCACAACTATATCCCAATCTTCCCTCAGTAATATTATTGCAACCTCACTGTCGCTCTTTTTCGCTGAGAGTTTTTTCTGCTCTCCAATTCCATCAATCCTCATTAAAAAAAACCTCCCAGATTGTGGTAAACTACTTTTTTATAGCCATCCTTATTCCTGCCTTCATTTCTCTTTACTCAGAAGTAACACTTTTCATGCATTCAAGACAAACTACCATTGCTGAAGCAGCATCAGTCCCCACTGCTGCTCTGCAATTCTGAAACCTGTCAAAAACAAATATCAAAATACATCTGACAGATCTAACACACCTAGAACCGAACACAGAAAGCATTCCTGAACAAGGGAAATATCCATTTTTGTTTCAATCTTTTACCACACACAAGCCAGGGATAGAATTTTATCTGTTCATTATTTTCAGTCTAAAACAGACACAGCCACGTTTGGCTCTAAGAGGAGACATGAAGCAATTCACTAGGCTTTAACAAAGCATCACAGAACGGTTAAACATTCAGCATAAATAAAGTCAGTAATTAACACCCACAGCAGATGTTCAGGTGATTCTTTCAGAGACAATTTGGGCAGCAAACAGTTAAACAACCTGTCCAAGATGAGCAGTAATCACTCAGGGTTAAAGCTTAGGCTTGAGTTCCTGGCTCCCAGCATCGGACCTGGACTATCAGACCTTTGAATTACACCTGAAAGAACTTTGAGATAGAACCGCTTGACTCCTCTCCTTCTGTTGAGCAATTAAATAAATTTGACTTAATTTGTTCTGAAGTACAAACTCACTCCATTAAGCAAGTGTGCAGCTTTCAGAGGCAGTTTAAACTCACAATTCTCAGCTGCTCCCAACTGCAGGACAGCAACATTCTGAAGAACAGCAAAAGAGTAAAACCAACAAAACTGCTGCTGAAAATCTTTGTAATCCTTTTCTCTGATCATCCCCATAAAGGAAACTTCCACTAAGAAAACATTGGAGTATTGCTGGACAATTAAATCTCACTTGCACCGAAACTGTGATTGCACAAAAGAAAGAAACCTGTGCACTACAGACACTTGATAACTTGATCACTGAACTTCTCACAAACACTCTGCTTCTTCACCCCAGAACTGTCTAACCCTCTCCACAGCACACTTCTCACTCTGCACTCTGCTTCTCCACCCCAGAACTGTCTAACCCTCTCCACTGCACACAAAACAAGCTGAACACAGATATGCTGTAGGACTGGGCTCCAGCAAGACAAATATGAAACTAAGAAGGCAGAAAAACTATTTCAGAAAGAGAGGAAGCACAAAATACAACAACCTTTGCCCTCAAACAATGAACTGATAAATCACTAGAAGGCAAACTTCTGCCATCAATTAGAATGAAGGACTCGAGTTATAATGAAGCTGACACCGAGATTTCAATTTAGAACCTGATTTCTGTGCTTAGCTGTGATCTGCCACAGCCAGGCCACAGCTTACAAGGATAAATTCCATGCATACCAAGTGAAGAGAGGCTACTTCTGCTCCTCATGTTCACATTCTCAGTAGAAAAGCTTTGCCACAGCAGCTTTAACCAAGCAGGCCCCAGATAAAAGTTCAGTGCCATCTTTCCCTAGGCTTGGGTGACAATTTCCCCTCCTTCCCCTTCCACGTCACATCCATCCATCACACAGAGCTTGGAAAGGCAGAAAATTAAAAACTGTGTATCAGAGTTCATGTTTCAGCCACCAAATATCGACTTTGTAACAACCAGGCAGCCTAGTCCAAGTATCTAAAGAATTATCCATGTGATGGGGAGGCTGGAGGTCAGCTCTGACAGAACAGCATTCTTGACAGGCTTTTTAAAGTTGTTGCAACTGTTAGTGTATTAAAAGTGTTACTGTCCAAAACGTTATTCTCCACTGGCCTGTTTTACAGACAAAAAAACACTGCAGGGAGACCACCGGGTTTGCATCCCACTGATAAATGTAATTAATTAAATGATGTTGTTTTCCTGGTTATCACTAAGCTTTGGCTTAATTCAAGAGAGCTTTCCAATGCAAATATTGCAACACTGAGTTACCAACAGGAGGAAAACAGAAAGTGAAATTCCCAATTCTTTCATGTTTGTTTTCTTCACTTTGTTTTTAGTGAAGGTTCAGCATTCCACAACGAAATGCTGTTTAGATTTTGAGCTGTGCAGCCATTCAAAACCCAGATCTCCACAGCCTCGTGCTCCTGTGCACAGACTGGTGCTGTGCTCACCACAGGCATGATTGGAGTGCAGACCACAGTGGTTAAAGAGTCCTTAAAGCCCCAGACAGTGAGATTTCCCTGAGCTTTCACCATGGGCCTGCCCCAAGAAAGCAGATGGAATAAAAAAGCTCCTCAGACTGCACTTGGACTTGGTCAATTTGGTTTGGGTATTCCAAAGACCAGAAGCAGCTGCTCAAATTGGAGCAAGAACCACACAAGGCTCCAGGTCACTGAAGTGAACCTGAAAGCCACAAAAATTGCCAGGAAATGGGAAAATGCAACCAGCCAACACAACAGAATCACAGCGAGACACAATGATAATGACACAAGAAATCAACATAAACAACTGCTTTCCCCAAATTCCAGTGCAGATTCTGGGAGCCAAACACTCGGGAATAGGAGAGAATTTCAGCTCAACACACCAATTACAACAATTACAACACCAGTAATGCTCGGGGTCTCTCTCTCAAGGCAGTTCACACCTTGCAGTACAAGACACTTTGTATCTCAACACTCATCCCAAGTCAGGTGGAGCTGACAATGAAACAAAATTTCTCTTCACTCTCTGGGCCACAGAGTCAGAAAGCTACACCGTCCAGAAAACAAAAAATGGACATTCTTCAAATGTTTTGGAAACTAAGTTGCCTGGCTCGCTGAAACTGAAGCCACTGAATTCCCTCAAATGCTTCCCTGAACTCCACCCCAGGATTCCTGCAGGGCTCAGGGCAGCTCTCAGCCTGGCAGGAGGCACAAGGCACCTTTCCCAACACCAAGTGCAACATTTCAAACAGCTCAGTGTGTTCTTCCTTCCTATTTCCTCACTCCTGCATTTCCACATCCCTGCAAAGGCTACTTTTCCATACCTATAGAAGTTCATTACTACTAGAAGCATATCAATATCTATTTTAATGAAGAATTGTTTGCAAGCACCACAACTTCACCACAACCACAACTTCTTCAATACTTGTACTTAACTAAGGATTTAGTTTGATACATAAAGAAAACAAAGGTTACAGACTTGTAAATCAGTCAGGGAAAAAAAAAATTATGCCACATTAAACAGCACTTTTGAGTTCATGCTTCAAAATCTGCTTCCTGAGGAATTTAAAATTAAACTTAAAATTGTTACAGCTTCCTCATTTCCAGAAAACATATTTCAACTTGCAAACAAGAGAAGCCTCAGTGCACCGTTTGCCACATGCTGCAGCTAATAAATAAAAACAACTCAGTGATGTTTATACTGATCTTTGCTTTTGGCCTTTGGAAGCTAATCTGAACCACATGTCAAGCAGGGAAATAATGGAAACTGTAGTTACTGCTTTTCTAAATATAACATTAATCTCACTTGTATGTCAGAGCATTCAAGATATGCAAAAAAAAAAAGAAAAAAAACCCCCAGGAATTACATAAGTGACAAGGCCAACTGCTTGCAAAAGAAAACTTTTAACTCCTGATCTTACAGGCTGCTCTGTGCAAACAGGACTTTATGGGCAAAGAAATTCAGAAGTCAAGGGACATTTCCTCAAGAACAATCAGAAGAGATTCTGCTCTCCAGCAAAGAAAAGCACCATTCCTCCAACGATCCCAAATCCAGGAGAAAAAAAAGAAAACCAGTACAGTTTTAGCAGTGAAATTCAGAGGCAGCCATCTTAGTGTAACATGACACTTGTCACTGCCAGCTTGGAAAAGTTTTAGACAATTTCCAGTATTATTTCAAACCCAAACTTGCTCTTTACGTACTAAGTAGGCAAGCACAAATATTCAGATTTCTTCCTCCTCTTGTTAATAGGAGCTGGAAAGATTGGGACAATTACTTTATCTAGTGCTTAGATCTTCAAAGAGTACAAACATTAATTCTCACAACACCTCCTTGTGCAATGCAAGTATCACATTCCCCATTTTGCAGATTAAGAAAAAACATGAATCAAAAGCCAAAAAAATCAGAAAAATCTTAACAATCTTAGAAAAAAATTCCAGAAAAAAAAAAAAAAAAGGTNCCAAAAGCCAAAAAAAATCAGAAAAATCTTAACAATCCTAGAAAATAATTCCAGAAAAAAAATAAAATAAGGTAGGAAGGCTAAACTTTTCTACAAGAGTGCTGAATGGTACTCTCAAACCACAGTTTAAACCTGAATTTGAATATGGCAATGCACATAAAATGTCAATTTTCTTTGCTCCACGTGCACACAGCTGCACTGGGATATTTCCCTGACTGCATCTGTATCTCCCTGCCTAAGGAATGGTTAAAAAGTCAGAAAACAGTAAAAAAAAAAAAAAAATCGCTCTTACCTTCTGCTACATCATCATCTACAGCGCCTTTCACCTGAGAAAAACACCACTGAATGTCATTTCCTCCTCCAGCTCCTAAAAAAAGGAAAACAATTCAATAAAAAGGAGCCCCCCCAGAGCAGCAGCAGGCACACAATGGCTCCAGATTGCACATTTCAGAGCCTGTGCACGCCCACTTCCTCAGCAGTGCCGAGGCACAATCGCACACCACCCTCCCCACCTTTTTCCTTTGGATATTGTTTTTGTCAGCCTTCAACGCAGCGTTTGTCAAAAACAGGGGAAAAGCTTCACTCACCCAAAGCACCATGAACTACGAATTGAAAATTCAAACTACGAATTGAAAATTCAAGTGCACGGACGGCCACGAAGCTTTTTCCTACTTGAGCAGTCAGAACCCCCTAAACACACACACACATAAACAACTTAAATGTAAACTACCAGAGCTCTCCATTTCTAGAAAATTTCAAATTCCCATCCAACGCAAAGCAAGCACACAATTCATTTCCTCCTTTCTCAAACCCANCTTAAATATAAACTACCAGAGCTCTTCATTTCTGGAAAATTTCAATCTCATTTCTAGAAGATTTCAATCTCCCATCCAACACAAAGCAAGCACACAACTCATTTCCTCCTTTCTCAAACCCACGGCGCCGACCCTACGCACTCAAGGCTAAAGAAAAAGAATTTTACCACAATTTTAGAGTCTCTTCGCAGAAGTAATGAAAGCAACTATCAGCCAGAAAAAAAAAAAAAAACAAACCAAAAAAAACAACCAAAAAAGCAGCAAATCCGAGCAGAAAAGCAAAGAAGCAATCGGAGGGGAACAAGTTCTACTACCATAGAAAACGGATCGGAGAGAAAACTTGAGGAACATTACTGCCTCGGCTGAAGGCAGTGATTCATTTGAACCGTGCCACCAAAACACACACCAAAAATCACCACCCATTTCTTTTGCATTTCATTCTGAGCAAATCACTGCAGGGCTGAGGACATACAGGAAGAGACAGAAATGGGCTTGCCTCGGTTGGTTGGGTGGGTTTTTTTGTTTTTTTTTCTTTCCCAAAAGCCACTGTCAAAATGGAACTTTTCCTGCACACAACTCAAACCGGCTGAGCAACAGATGGCATTTACACATTAATCCCGAGCTCTGGTGGGGCTTTGGGGATAACAAAGAATACAGGAGGAGACTCTTCCCAAGTTAAGGGGGACAAAAAAAAAAAAAAACCAAAAAACTCAAAGAGAAGGAAATCAGAAACCTGAAAATAATCTTTCCAGAAAAGATCAAGCACCTCAGAATGAGAAGTCCTGGAACAGAGTACAGTTTGCATTTTTTGCTTGCTTTAAATTGAAGGGTTACAGATATCCAAGCTGCATAACCTGAGAAGGTGAAGGCAAACAACAGCGCACCCATTTATGCAGAAAATGGCAAAATGCATTCCCCCTCATCATTGCCAAAAAATCCTACAATTTTCTTCCCTCTCTTCAACTTCTTCATTTGTCATTTTAGCAGCCAGCACCATAGAAGCACTCAAAGGGAACAGCTTGGAGAGAATCACTGCTCCTGTTACTTCGAGCTGAAGTCCTCTTTTCCACAGAATTTACTTGAACCAAGTTGGCATTTTTTCCCCCCCACGACTAAAACGGCAAGAGGAGGGTGGAGCATGTGCATATGGTGTAGGGGGGGAAAGGCAAAGCACAAGCCTCACAAAGCCTCCCATGCTTTGCTCCTCCACATGCAAAGCACTGAAAAGACAATTCATGTGCAGAGGAGGGGGATGAATAAATTTCTAAATGAAGAAATCGCAAGGAAAAGTAAGAGGGAAGAGATCGTTCCGCACGCACACTCCCAAGCCTACCAAGAGCACTTCGGGATGCGAAATGGGGAGCAAGCAGTGGAAGGAATGGGAAAGAAAACACGGCGAGACCTGCGCTGTTTAATTACGCCCTGTGCCAAATTTTCCTGGCATTTGCAGATGCTCAGAGGCTGCTCCCTACAGAAGGGTGCGACTGCAATCTGGACACCGCCTGCACCTGGAAGCTCTCGGTGCACGGCAGCGCTTCTGAGAAATAAAATAACCACAAGCATCGACCCCAAAGCCTCAAGGGGGAAACTCTTCACCAGAGCGTGTAGTGACAGGACAAGGGGGAACGGGCTCAAACTGAAAAGAGTCGGTTGAGCTGGGATATTGGGAAGGAATTCTTCCCTGCGAGGGTGGGGAGGCCCTGGCACAGGTTGCCCAGAGAATCTGTGGCTGCCCCTGGATCCCTGGAAGTGTCCAAGGCCAGCTTGGAGGGGGCTTGGAGCAGCCTGGGATAGTGGAAGGTGTCCCTGCCCATGCCAGGGGGTGGAACTGGATGGGATTTAAGGTCCCTTCCCACCCAAAACACTCCATGACTCTACGAAAAGGCAGCAGACCCACCCTGCCTGCAAGCTCCTCAACTCCAAAACACACCACTTCCCCCTCCAC
>VXBB01014701.1:33829-46852 GCA_013399915.1 Illadopsis cleaveri
CCCCGCAGGCTCGCCCTTTACGAAATCGAATATCCTGAGTTGGAAGGGACCCACCAGGATCATCGATCCAGCTCCTGGCCCTGCAAAGACACCCCAAAATCCCATCCTGGGCACCCCGGGAGCGTTGTTCAAATGCTCCCGGAGCTCTGGCAGCCTCGGGGCTGTGCCCATTCCCTGGGGAGCCTGGGCAGTGCCCAGCACCTTCTGGGGGAAAAACATTTCCCTGATAATCCCTTCATGTCTCTCACAGCATCTCCCCCTCACTTGTCCTTTGGTCTTGCTTTTCTCTTCTCCCCGCTTTCCTTTGCTCCCTTCTGCCATTTCCCCGTGCAGCAGCCACACATAACCTGTTTGCTTGCCCATTTTTCCACCCCCCTTGGATGCTTTCTACAACGTCCAGGGCTCGGGCTCTGGTTTCACTCCGTTCTCATTGCTATTCCCTGCATACACCAGCCATGCTCCTGAGCCATTTTTAGCCTCCATCCACCTTTCACACTGACAGCCAGCAAGATCCACAAAGAAAGGCTTTCAGCCGAGCCCAGCTTGGCTCAGCTCCCGCTGGCTCGGGGAGGATGGAGGCTCCTTTTTAAGCTTGCTGGGTCCCAGTTACAATCTCAGCTGTAGTTAACTACAGGACTGGGATAATTGATTCAGTACAATCTATTTAAGATCTTGTGAAAGTCATCAGTTTCCCTTCGCAGATGTTTGTGCAAACATTTTCTTCTCGGGCTGGGTAGATCTTGCTAATCCAGATTTCGCTGGGAGATTCATGAGCTCATCCTGCAAACCCAGCACTGCCACAAACTCGAAATGTGACTTGGAACAAGCCTCCAAAACCATCCCATAAACTGATTTTTGCATTTCCAGCTCTAAACACCTAAGAGGCTGCTTTTATAAATGAAAAACCCATTGAATTGCTGGTCAATTCCAGCACAAAACAGAGCTGTGGGAACTGAATGCCAGTAATGAACACAAACAGCCAGGCTCCCACCAGAAACCCACAAATAGCCCAAATTACAGGTTATTTTGAAATTCAGATTTATCTCTGCATCCCTGATAAAAAATCTCACAGACAAATAAATCAATCTTGGAAAAAACAATAACATTTGAAAGAACACTCAACATGCATGGGATGTTCTAAAGAATTGCAACTCACCCGAGTTTGGAAATCTCTGGAACCAAGTATTTTGCTGAGGTTGTTCTGAGAGCAACCCCAAAACCTAAAACCACTGCGAGTTCAGAAACAATCGCAATGAAGACAAACACCCTGGTCCCAAACACCCCAGTCCACATTTCCCAGAGCAAATTCACACAATTCTACAAATCTGTGGCCATGTCTGCTTGATACCAAATTCAGCATGAAAACTGGCATTCCCCCCTTTCCAGAATTCCTTAAACATACTTTTGGCATTCCTCCCTTTTCAGAATTCCTTAAACACACCTTTTTTCAACCTAAGCAGAATTGTCCTGCAACTGTTTAGCAGGAAAATTTGCAAATCTAGTCCAATTCATCCTTTGCCTTCTATATAATTACTGCAGAATTTGTTCTCATAGTAGAATAAGCATTGGTTCAAGAACTTCTGTTGCTAAAAAAAATTTAAATAAGGCAAAGAGACCTGCAATTAGCTCTGTAATGGAAATTGATGAAGCCTTAGTACATACCTTATAATTAAAATAAAATCCCTCTTAGAAAAGGTTTAATATCATGGTGCTGTGAGGATGGATTGTAACTCCAACATTTCAGGTTTTTGTTGTGAACTAACTGAGCTGCAGAAAATAATGGAGCATAATAAATAACTAACATTAAATCTCAGCCAGAGCAATTAGTGAGACATCTTTGGAACCACAACCTTTGCCTGGGTGTTCACTTGCTTGGTAGTTCAGAGTGTTCACACTATGAATGGTTGGGACAAATTAGGCAGAGCGTGTTCCATAGCCCTGATTCAAAGTTTATGGATTTACTTGGATTTCTCTGGAGCTTGAGCATTTGTTGAGGTGCTCTGGGGAGGTTGTAACTGTATGATGTTAAATTTATACACAGCCACCAACAGCACAAAGCTTTAATGAGCATTTATCTGCTTCGATCATGCTTTAATGACTAATTCTTACTCTACACATAAACTCCTTCAGCTGAGACTGAAGAACACCTCTGGGAAGTGGGAGGGACTTACAGGAACTCACAAAACAGCATTTCTGGATCCATTTGTTGTGATATTTGTCAGAAAACTACATAAAGAGTGGTCAGTTCACAGCAGCCTAGACCAGGAGCTGTGTAAGTCAGAACAACCTAAAAATCCAAGTGTAACACATGACGAGCAACCAGTAAAAAGTATATAATAATGTCAAATGTCTGATCAAACAACTGAAGCTCCAAAGAAAAGCACTATCAGCAACTCATTTTGTATCTGCTTTAGTTTTCCAGTAATTTGACCTGTTAGACAAGACTGTAATGAATTACAACAATTCCGTTTAGAAATAAAGGGAGCAATTATCAGCAGAATTACCACTGGAATTTAGTAATAGCTGAGCCATCCGAGGCCATGTGCAGGTTAACATCAGGGCACTGTAATTCCCTACTCTCTGTACTTCATCCTGTTCAGCTTCAAGTGTCTCACTGAGAGGTTTCCATTGCGTTTTTGCAGAGCATTTCAGAGAATACCACCCTTAACTCCTAGAAAATATTTGCTAGGGTTCACCCCCCCTCCCCATTTCCCACTCTTAATTTCACATAAACAGCCATTATGAATCCAGTGCTGAGTCACCTCTGGGTGCTGCTGCAGGGAAGCTGAACAAAAGGTCAGGCAGACCCTGGTTCTGCAACGTGTCTCAGGGAAAATTACCTGTGGGGCAAGTCCCAACCCATCCACCCTCTTCACCTCTTGCACCAACCTGGCTCAGGCAGCTGGGCCCCTCCTGCTCTTTGTGGTGCCAGCTGCCAGCCCAGGGCCTCTTCTGTGGGCACACAGAATTTCATCTTTATTAACTATACATTTATCATTTATTAACTTATTATTTATTAACGTGTTATTTATTAATTAATTGCTTACTAAAATATTATTGATATTTTCTGCCTTTACTCGACCCAATTCCACCTTAACCAGGTTCCACCTGCAAACTCTCAGCTGCCAGTGGCCACAGTTTTTCAGCTAAAACTGAGGTGTAAACAAATGTTTCCAGTTCTTGCCACGCTGTGTCCTAAATCTGAACGCTCTAAAGATATTTCTTGGGCTCTGTACCACTGGGGCACTTCCAAAGTCCCTGGGTTTTATTTTTGAAAAGGGAAATGTTGAAATGAAAGTTTCTTTAATGGAGGGCTTGTTGGTCAGGGCAGAAGTGTCCCAGTATTTTGGGATTAAAAATTAAGACAAGAGGCGTAAATTAAGATTTATAGGAAAATTTCATTCTTATTTCCGTGTCTTTTTCTGTAGGGTTTTTTTTTTTTGGCGGTGGGGGAGGGAGGGGGGGTTTGTTTTTGGTTTTTTTTACAAACTCTAGTTAGTTCTATGGAAAGATAAGCCCAACCAAAAAAGAAGAGAACTGTTATGGGGCACTAATAATCCTATTGAAACTAAGACTAGAGCCATAGGAGAAGATAAGAAGTTCATGAGGCATAGGTTTAACCCTCCCTAAAAAGAATTAGCTGCAATTAAATACTTGCTCCAGGATAACCTGGCACTTTGAGTCTCCCAACTCAGGATAATTTGGACATAAGCTGGAATTCTGAAAGCTACAAACAGCAGGAAAACAATGAAACAAAACGAGAACAGTCATCCCAAACTATGAAGACAACACAAGGCCCTCACAAAGTGGTTTTATTCTAACAAAAGTGATTAAATACTGAATAAAATAATAATAAAATAATAAAATTAAATGCTGCCAGAAGATACCTGCAGCACATCCACTACAGGGCACTCTCAAGAGCAGATTCCCTTTCTGGGAACAGGCTGAGTTGAGCTGCTCCTGCCTAAGGATAAGGGATGCTTTAAGTCCTTTCCAGCCCCAATTTCACCACCCAACAGAGAAACAGATCCTTCAGTTGAAAACGCAGCTTCTTTGTACCAGTGACAAAACCGAGTTACACCAAAACCAATAAATCCATACTCAGAGAATTCTTTTAAAGCTATTCAATTCTCCCATTCAGTCTTTAGAAAAGGGATAATTAACATTTCTCAGCTCTTGGAGTAGGTTCAGATCAATGAAAGGAACATCACAGAAATATAAACAACCAGAAGAAAAAGTTACCTCGGGGGAAACCCCAGGCCTTAACGCACAGCCCTGTCAGACAGCTGAGTGCATCTCTGAGGAGAACAGAGAACCTTGAGGTGAAAACAGCCTCAGCCATCCCCACCACCTTCAGGAGGCACCTTGCAGGAAGGGGAGGAGCCAGGATCCACAACCCCAGAGGCCTCGAGGAGTTTTCATTTGGGGTTGGGTTGTTTTTGCTTTTTAAGCCTTCAAACTCTCATGACCTATACACAGAAATGTTTCTTTTTTTCTTTTTTTCCCCTTAAGGATTGCAGTATCATTGAGGGAAAATAAGTGTTAATATTACCTTACTAATAAACCTCCCTAGGTGATCTAAACAAGAGAAAGAAAAACCTCAGAGACCTTTGTGAAACATTTATGCTTAACAAAAGCAGGAAGCTGAAAAGCAAGCATGTTAAAAACACTGCTGTCCATAGGATTTCCCTGTTATTTTAAACAGCAGGCTTTAACATCTTCTATTTTAGATTTTTACTAAGGCAAAGTGCTTTTACACATTAATTGAGTTAACAAGCTATTATCCTTCAGTAGGAGCTNGATTCCAGGAATTGTGAAAATGTGACTTAAAAAAAGGAAAGCAAAGCAAAATTAAAAATTATTCTCTCTTTTAAACTCTGTTTTAAACAAAGTAACTTTCTCTGAGTAGTAGCACTATCACTCTAGTGTTGCTCTAGTCATGTGTGCAAAAAAATGATGTGCAGGTAACTTTTGATTAGTCATTCATTAACTTTCTCCTTGGTTCAGGAGTTCATTTACCTTTTGGTGGCATTTTTCATTAACAGGAGCACCATATTTTGAGGGCATTTCTAAAGTGTTTCAAACTTAGTTAAGCAAACAAGCATATAAATCAAAATTCAAGTATTTGCAGCTGAAACTTTTCCTCTGAAATGTCCTTTTCTTGCTTTGCTTTGTCCCACAATTCTTCTGGTACCAGGTTTGCAAGGACCTGAAGGTAATGCCAGGAATGAACTTAGAAGGGAAGGAAGGGAGGCCGAAATAGCAGAATTAATTGTTCCATTCACATGGCTTTTCTGCTTGGGAATAAGTTCACATTGTAAACAGGAGAGAGGTGTGGTTTGCAGATAGGACAGGAAATCCTTAGTTCTAATCCTTGCTGTGCTGTTGGTTCCCTTGGAGACCTTGAGCAAATGCGTTCTGTCCCTGGATTTTTAATTGGAAATAAACGGGGGATGATAGCCCTTAACGAGCTCAGAGAAGCAGCCTTTCACTTAAACATTCAGGACGTGTTTAAAAACAGTTCCTGGCACTCAAATCAACCCCTTTCCTGCTCTGGGGGTAACTCCTTCCCCTGCTCTGAGGATCTTTGGGGCTGGAGTCACCAGAGCAAACACTGGGCTGAGTTTCTCTCTCTCACTCACTCCTTCCAGTGCAAAGCAGATGCTTCAGTGGGGGCTCATGGCACCCAAATCAGCTCATCTCCTGCTCTGGGGGTAACTCCTTCCCCTGCTCTAAGGACCTTTGGGGTTGGAGTCACCAGAGCAAACACTGGGCTGAGTTTCTCTCACTTGTTCCAATGCAAAGCAGATGCTTCCCTGGGGGTAAAGGGAAATGTGACCTCCTCTTGTCTGGTGTGATTTTCTCTGCCATCCTCAGTGCACTCTGGGCCTGGTGTAACCACATTTCTTACCTTTTTTCCCCTTGGATTACACACCTGTGAGTGATCTTTCTGGTGTCTGGTGTGATTTTCTCTGTCACCCTCGGTGCACTCTGGGCCTGGTGTAATCACATTTGTTACCTTTTTTCCCCCGTGGGTTGCACAGCTGTGAGTGAGAGTGTGTCAGGGGCAGACCCCAGTGATCAGGAAAGTGCCTTTGGAGGAGGGCTCAGTGTCAGACCCTCCTCAGGAGTCTCAGCTCTGGCTGTTGAGCAGTGTGGCAGTGCCCTGTCCCCTGAGACCCCACACCGCAGAGGAACTGCCTGGCAGGAGTTCAGCCCTGTCTGATGGGAAAGGTCCTGGAAACAGCAGAGGATGGTGCTGGAAATCCTGCAGGAGCACAGAGCCTGGAGGTGTGACAGCCTTGGAGGCAGTCAGGGCAGAGGTTCTGATTTTTTTTAGTGCAGATTCTCTGTATTGAGGTAAATGATGGTGTCAGTGATGAATCAGACTCACAGGCTTGTCATCCTGCTTTAATTAGGGAGAACTGCAGTGACAGGGTGTGCTAACAGTAGGCTGAAATCCAGAGTCCTGGAAAATCTCTGCACCTCAGGTTCCTCACTTTTCTTTCTTTCTCACTGCTTACAGACACAATTCCAGAGTCCTGGAAAATCTCTGCACCTCAGGTTCCTCACTTTTCTTTCTCTCTCGCTGCTTACAGACACAATTCCAGAGTCCTGGAAAGTGTCTGCACCTCAGGTTCCTCACTTTTCTTTCTCTCTCGCTGCTTACAGACACAATTTCAGAGCTGCTGAGCACACACAGCTTGTGCTAGTCCAGGGGAGTGATGGAAATATCTCTAGAAGTGAGTGACAATTTTCTCCCATCACATAATCAGAGGAGGAAAACTCGCTGAAGAGTTGTCTGTTACTTACCAAACCTTGTTGGCTTTTCACTTGACTGCAAACATTTTGAATTGTCAAAACTCCTGAACTGTTGCTGAAATTTAGACAACTTTCTCAGTGTTTGTTTGTGACTACTGGTATTTAAAAATGCATTTCATCCTTGCCCTGAAAAGCTTTATAAACTAGGCTAAATCTGAAAGACAACTTTGAGAACCTAAAGAAACTTGGTTTTGATTTGTGTATCATTTGTCCTGAGTCTGGTGTGATATCCTGAATTGAGCCATGAAGTTTTAGATGTGTAGAACTCTATTCTCTTTTATTGCTGAGCTAGAAGAATTGTAGAATCAGAGATTCATAGAATAGTCTGGCTTGGAGGGGACTTTAAAGATCATGCTGTGCCACCCCCTGCTATGGGCAGGGAAAACTTCCCCTCTCCCAGGTTTCTCCAAACCCCATCCAACTTGGCCTTGGACATTTCTAGGGATGGGGCAGCCACAGCTTCTCTGGGCAACTTTTGCCAGGTGCTCACCACCCTCAGAGGGAAGAGTTTCTTCCCAAAATCCCATCTGACCCTTCCCTCTGGCAGTCAGAAGCCATCCCCTTTCTCCTATCCATCCAGGCCTTTGTAAATAGTCTCTCTCCATCTTTTCTCTTGGCTCCTTCAGCTGCTAGAAAGTGCAATTACATCACCTTGAAGCTTCTCCTCTCCAGGCTGGACAATCCCAGCTCTCCCAGCCTTTTCTCCCAGCAGAGCTGCTCCATCCCTCTGCTCATCCTGGTGTCTCCTCTGGACTCTCTCCAAGCCCTCCACATCCTCCCTGTGCTGGGCTCAGGGCTGGGGCAGCTCTGCAGGTGTGGTCTCACCAGAGCAGAGTATCCACCTGATTGTCTAAAAGCTGCTTTCAATGTTTGCAAGATCTGTTCTTCCCACACTTTTCCATTCCTTCTTCTGTATTTTCCTCATCTCCCCCTACTTCACTTTCTCCCCTTCAAAATCCAAACTTTTGTACCTCAAAGGACGAAAGTTCCAGCAAGCCCAGACATTTTTCTTTTTATTTTGATTGCACTGTGCTAATTCCTCTGCAGGGAAGGGCCAGAACATGCAGAAGGCCAAGAAACTCCAGTGTGGTTTCCAAAATCAGAGCTCTGCTCACCGAATTACGTGCTCGTGCTTCAGACAATGTTACTCTCAACTTGGCAAATGGGAAGCTAATTATGAGACACCAATGAAAGGCACAGTTATTTGTAATTCAGCCTGGCACTACATCACAGTGGCACTGCCACAGCCAAGTGCTGCCATGAGGGAGGGGAAGGTGTCCCTTTCTTCAGGGAGAGCTGCAATGTGCCCATGATCTGCAGCAGAAGATGCAGCTCAAAGGAGCTGTGCAGGCAAGACCCCTGAGAAACAGGAAAAGGGCAAGTTGTTCAATGTGATTCTTAATTGGCCAAACCTAGAGACTGTTTAAAAATCCTAGACAAGAGTAAGCCCTGAGTTACTTTCCTTATTGACCTTCTCTCTTTTCCCTTTCTGTGCCTGCATCATCTTTGCACTTCACTACCTGGAACAGAATAAATTTGCCTTTGAGGTTCCCTGGACATACTGGTTTTGACATGATCTTGCTTCTTGCTTTGCTCATCAACACAGAGACCTGGGTACTTCTATCCCAGGGGAAAAAGGCATTCATTTTTTAAACTGAAAATTACTTTATAAAAGACTCCAAGAGGGATGGAGGCATAGAAAGTAAAAACTCCTTCACTGATACTTGACAATCAATTCATTCAAACTATTCTTAGGCAAGCACAAGTGTGCAGGATGCCAGAATTTGGTATCCAGGGATCTTTGAACAGAGCCATGCCTATAAACCAGGTGGAATTCAGAATGTGGTCACACAAGGACACCAGATCCAGCTGATCATGTCTAACAAGCACTGCACTGAGCTGCAGTAATTAGTCACAGAACATCTGCCCAGCACGCTGCATGCAAAGAGAAATGAGTTCATCACAGCCACCAGTGCAAGGTTTAATTATTAAAAGGTGGTTCAGGTTGGCTCCTTTCACTTTGCTTAACAGCAGAGGAGAATTTTCATGGAGCTCCAAGTGTTATTCCCAGCCTTGAGCCAGACCAATGGGTAAAGCAGTGTCATTGTTTTTATTTCTGCAGTGTCATTGGTTTTATTTTATGGTTACTGAGATTAAAAGTAAACTTCTCCCATCCCCATTGCTTCAAGCAACATGAGGCTTACATGGTCATGCTCTCTATCTGTATAGATAATTCCTGTTTCTCTATTTCCACACAAGAACTTTTGACTCAGTGATCAATTCCAATTAAGTTTTGTAGCAATGGATGTTCCAAGAATATTCTGCTGGTTACAGCTTCAAGAAAGTGCAGCTGAATTTTTGCCTGAAACAGAGAGTTTGGGCCTGGTAAACGCCAGACAATGCACACTGGAAAAGTGGTGTTAAAATGATTTATCCATGGGAAACAGCTTAATTAAAGTTTACATCCTTCTGGACAGCAGAGAATCCAACTATGAAAAATATGTGTTTTAGGGACCAGACTTGCCAAGTCCTCCTGCT
Source organism: Illadopsis cleaveri (assembly GCA_013399915.1). NCBI lineage: Eukaryota > Metazoa > Chordata > Aves > Passeriformes > Timaliidae > Illadopsis > Illadopsis cleaveri. The sequence continues at coordinate 43,190 of VXBB01014701.1, forward strand.
TCCCAAGCTTCTCATTTCTGCTTTTTGTGTAGAACCCTCTCGTGTTGGTGACATTGAATCCAAGGATGAACAACCTTGATGGACAAAACCACAAGGTTAGAATAAGTCAGCTTTCACATTCTGTATTTTATCACAGTTGCAAGGAGTGATAAGAAAGTGGGTGGCAAATGAGAGCTGCTCTTTGAAATCACAGAGCTGTTCTCCAGAAAAATCTGAGCCACGAAAGAATGCACAGAAATATTCAGTGGCAGAAAATTACCCTCTACCCAAAAAGCAAAAGTGTTTCTGGTTTGAGAGAAACTTCTTCTTTCCAAAACTGGACCGAACTAGGAATATTTCCCAGAATCTGGAAGTTCCCTGGACTCTGCAGGGACTCTGGGAAACCAAGAAGTTGATCAGTTGTGTTCCTGGTGGCTGTACAAGAAAGGCTGCAGGAGCAATGAATCAGTTACAGGCAAAAATGTGAAAGTTTAACGACCTGCAGTGCTTCAGCTGGAACATTTGGGGCTCAGAAAATCAGTGTTTGGTTCCTCAGAGTGTGTTTGAGCAGCTCCTGTCAATATTGTGAGCACAATAATCAGTTTAATCAAACACATTGACAGCAGCTATACTGTACCGTACCTGGAGACTAATTAAAACATTTGATTTAAAGAAAGGCTGTGATCTCCATGAAATGGTCTAAGATAAGAAGAGGAGGTACAATGTTTTGATTTTTTCTAGCAAGGGTTTCCCATACACAAAAGGGTGAATTTAAGTTCTTGTTCTGCTTGATTCTGCCCAAGTTCTTGAACTTAGTCTGTCACACTGCAGACCAGTGCCCTAATTAAATTTGTTGCTGGCCATCATCAGCAAAAGCTGAGTCTCTTTCCCTGTACTTTGCCAAGCAACAACAAAAGGGTTTTAAAGATCCTGAGTTTTCACTACATTGTAGGAAAAAAAAAAAAAAAAGTACATTTCAAAGCTTGGAAAACTTCCTTTTCCAGCATAAAAATAAAATGTAAAACTTACAAAATCCTCTCTGCCTGCTCGTACCCAACACTATGGAAACAGGCAGATTCTCCAGGGATCCTCAGCAGAATGATGGGACAACAAAGCAGTTGTTTGCAATCAAAACTTTGGTTTACCTGGACCCTTCAAAAATCAGGTTATTTTGAAAGCCAAGCATTTAACTCCGGTTCATAGCAGGTTATTTGAACACATTAACCATAACTTCAGTTTAAAAACACATAAAAACTTCTGTCCTCAGGAAGCAGCCACCAGTGAGGGACCATAGCCCTGACACCTTGCTTCTGCTCTCCTGCTCAAAAACAACTTTTATCCCTTCAGTCACATCCATATCCCCTCTCATTTTCCTGTTCTCTCATTTTTTGGCCACGTTTTTTGCTCAGAGCTCCTCTCCTTGCATCAGCTGGGACGTTGCAGAAGGAGGCAATTGTTTGCTTTGAGCACTGTATTTCTGTTGTTCTCTGGAATAGTGAGGAGACAACTGGGCTCTGGCTCTGCCCCGAGAAACCAGAGCAGCCAGCACAGAGAGTGAGGCTGCACTGTTCATTTTGCAGCAGCCTGAAATAGATCCTTCCTCTGCCTGCTGCTCCTCCTGCTTTCCCTGTGCAGTGCCAGCATCAGCAGAGCTGCTGCAAACAGCCTGGCTGAGGCACCAGAGCAGTTTCACTGCCAAACGTGCAGCTCCCAGAGCCTGCCCACTCCTTCCCTCCCAAGCTGGTGGCGCCTTTGCCATCCCCACAGCTCCTGCAGAGTGCTCCAGATCAAACTGGGCTCCTCTGGAATGAGCACCTTGCTGTTGCTGGCCTGGGGATGGGTGGTTGGTTTACCAGGAGAGCCCTGTGAAATGTGAAATGTGTTCGATTGTGGATTCATCGCCACGTTCCTCCAGGAGTGATGGGACATTCCCTGGAGGGGGAGGCTGGAGAAGCAATAAATGGGGGTTGGAAAACACCATCCACAGGGCCCAACCTGACATCCCCAACAACCTGGAGGATGTTTGTGGATTCGATATTTTCTGAGCTTGAAAAGAGCTAGCTCTTCTCAAGGGAAACTTCTCCACAGTTTTTCTTTTCCCCAAAACAACCTTGTGTAAACAATATTCCTTTCCCATAACAACAGGTGCTGTTTGCTATTTCTGTTCCTCAGCCAGTGGGAGAGGTGTCAGTGCTATGGACCAATAACGTGCCTTTAGCACAGCGTGTTCTAAAAGGGCTGAATGAATTGTAAATAAACCTTCTGATTTCTGCTGCCTCCTGACTGGAGTCAGGCACCTTTATTTCGTGTTCCATTGCGACATCCCGGAGCGTTGGATCCCTTCAAAAATCCTTCTTTGGGTGTGTGGGCAGGGCTGCTGCAGGAGGAGGAATGAGGAGGAAAAGTTGCTCTGGGCAGTCCCAGGAGGGACGTGGTGGAGCAGAGGGCTGGGAGCAGCTCTGGTGCAGGAGTCTGGAGTGATCCACCAGAACTGGGTGTGGACCCGATAATTTCTGAGCCTGAGCTCTTCCCANTTCCTGTTCACCAACCATGTTCAGTCTGTATGGGAACACCTGATAAAAGGCAGTAAGAATTAGACAATAAAGCCTTTTTTCTGTGCTCTTTGCCTTCTGGAATATTTGGAGTCTTTCTTTCGTGTCCTACAATGACACCAGCCCACCTTGGACTTCTGTTGGCAGCAGGAATAAACGATCAAACCTTTGTTTTCCCAGTCTCTGATGTTTCCAGGATTCCTGAAGAGGGTCCAGCCACCTGCACTGTTAAATATTGTTGTTTCTCCATTTCGTTCTGATCCACATCAACAGAATAATCCAGGCGAGTTTTTCACTTGCATCATGTGAAAAATCACTCCAGAGCTGAGTGTAAAGGTAAAAAAAAGTTTTGGTCTTGGAAACAAGCTTTATCACCTACAAATCAGCAATCCCAATGATTCTGGTTTTAAGCTGAAACTGCCCTTTTTGCTTTACAAACTTTAGTTGTATGTTTTGGAGGATCTGCCTCATGTAGCACTGAAATGCAACCACTCCTGGGGTAAGTTTTGAAATCCATTTGGTGGAAAAAATCACAGCATGGGTCAGAAAAAACCTGATCCTCTAGTTTTGCTTTACAAAAATGAAGGGTAAGCTCTTCATTAGAAGATTGACAAGGAACTTAAACGATCTGGATATTTGTTCTCTGTTCTGTTTCATGTTTGTTGTGCCAGCTAAGCAAATAATCTCATTTCTTCCTTCCTTTTTTTCTAAAAGAAGGAACAATAATAACTTCTTTAGCTGGATCCATGCATTTGGACATCTGACTGCATCTAGCATTAAAGAGCCTGACTTCTTATTGCTACATGAATGACTAGAATTTGCTAAGAGAGACCTGAAAGTCTTTTGGATCTATGTGCAAAATAAATTCTGCATAAGATTTTATGTGATCTCAGAAAAATTATAAAAGAGCACAAGATGAAAATGTAATAAGGTGAAGGAGGTCAGGTTTAGATGAAAGATTAGGATGCAATTATTGCTTGTGAGGGTAGTGGGGAGCTGGGATGAAATTCCCAGAGAAGCCGTGATTCCCTCAGCCCTGGAAGTGTCCAAGGCCTGGTTGTGATGCCTTGGGAAGACTGAGCTGGAACAGAGACTGGACAGAGCTGAGAGAATAAAGTAGAGATTTATTCAA
>VXBB01014711.1:0-82990 GCA_013399915.1 Illadopsis cleaveri
TATTATTATATGACATAGACTGAAGCATAGAAATTAAGGGCCAGCTTTCATCTAAATGTATTCCCCTAACAGCTAGAGTTGTAGTTTGGAGGACTTCTAGTTCACTAACTGTGAACTTTTCACAGTTAAGGCAAGGAGGTTGGCCTAAGGGATCTGCAACTGGATCCTGACCAGATAACTAAAACATTCATATTTTTTAAAAAAATTTTCAAGTAAATCTTTACACTCCTAAAATAATGAAATGGATGCAAGCTGTCTGTGAATATCTGTTTGGATGCTGTTTTGGACTGATCTCTAATGCTTTTTTCTCAGCAAAGTGAACTTGCACTCCAATATTTACCTTGTTAGTACTTCATGTCCTTCCTTGCTGCTGCCTTAATTGCCCCTTTAAGATTTGTGTGGTTCTGCCTCTTTTCTGCCTTCAGATTGTCTTCTTCAGCTGATGCTGTTTGTTTTGTCAGATACAAAAGTATAATTCAAGAAAATGCCTCCCACAAATAAGCCTTCTATGACCTTATATTACACAGTAATTAAAAGAGTAGTTCTTAAATATAAGAATAAAAAACTGTTTTGAGATCCTGGTTAACAAGGCAAGAGTCTTTTCTCCTGTTTGACGGGCAAAAACTTATCTCAAGGTTAGTCATGCAGTGGTCTTAACTCCTTGTAGATTTAAAGCTGTGGTTTTATCTTTTCATCTGTCTCACACAAGCCTTCCAGGCATAGTTCTGCAACCTCTCTTGTTCATCCAAACAATCAGGAAGAGAGCACAAGATAAGCTTTTCTGATGGGCAAAAAGAAACAAAGAGAAAGCTTGTCCATTCCCATATAATAATCTTGTGCCAGGGGAGTACAGATGCTTTTCAATTAAGGTTTCTGAAGTTCCTTTAAATGTTACGCCCTATACAGTGATTAAGGTCTTCAGCAAATAGGGCCTGAGAGGCCTTATAACCTTCCAGTCTCCTATAAATGCATTTGCTTACTGATTTTCTCTTCTTTTCTCTATATGTCTGTTGTTGCTGTCATCTTAACCCACTCTAGAAAGTCAGTTCATTAGTGGGGCAGAGACTGAGCTAACAGCAAGTCTTATGCTTACTTCTGGTGAAGTGCTGGCTTATTCCTAGTGATGTCTGAAAGAGCCAAAGAGCCTGAACTGAGTCTAAAGCTTTATTTTTTTAGATCTCAATGAGCAATACTCAGTTTGTAATTACGTTTTGCATTAGAAATGCCAATATCCAAGCCACGTGTAAATTGACACTGAATAGTTATTTCTTTTCAGTGAGTTACTACATGAAACGACTGTAAGTTATTTTATACTTAGTCAATCAGGAATAAATTGCTTGGCTTTTGTGCTATTTATTTCCATCAGGTGGTATGGGATCTAGATTTATGTTTTGAAGCAATGAGGGACTGTGTATTGCATTGGTGAAGGCTTTAGACTTATGTGAAAGAAAAGCAGTCAAAGAACTACTTGCTGCTGCCTGAATTATTACACATATCTAAATAATAAAGCCCCAGCCGTGTTTGCCTCCTGCCTGTAACTGCAACAAAAAGCACTTGTGATTTTAATTACTGAGAGCAAAATTCAAGTGGTTTATTAATACCAACATAACCCTAGGACAGAATTATAATAATGTTTTATATACACTGTTGGAAATAACATGCAAGGTATAAATTGCTCTCTTGGTGTTTCTCAGTGGAAATTTAACCTGAGATCCTGACCTTCATCTGCTCGGAGTGGGAGAGGGAAGAAGAGCACAAACAGTCAACTCAGGGGAATGTCCTTGTTCCAGATTTCAGGAGAAAGTTTCTGCCATGGGTGCAGAGGCTGGAGTGTGTCTGATGGAGTTTGAGTGCAATTGAGAGGAAGATGGATAGGCTGTCTCTGGCCCTCAGGTCCCTTGTCCTACAATCATCCAGGCATCTGTCCAGTTCCTAGCAAAGATCGGACCATGCCTCATCCCACTGTAAGTGACACCAGAAGCTGATGTTGCCCTCCATTGTACCAGCCAAGGGAGCCTCTGATGGAGGGCAGTTGTTTCCCCATTACTCCTAAGTTATATCTATATGCCATACAGTGAATGTTCCTATGGAAATATATGACAAGACTGCTTTGTGTGACAGGAAGGATACAAATCAGCTGGATTCTCCAATGGATTTGTCTGGGTGGTCATAGTGAAGGGATCAAACTGCAGCCAAAGAACAAGTCTGAAGTCTCTTTGCACAAGGACACATTAACCCCTAACAACACATTATAGGACAAGGAGCCTCCTTTTAGTAGAAAACTGTGGTTTTAGTACTGTGTTTTTCACTCTACGCGAAAGGAATGGGATCTGATGAATTCCCCTGCTCTATCCAAAGCATGCATGGACATTCCTCACAATAGGCAGTTGCTTCAGTTTTTCTGAATTGACCTAACATTCTTATTATTTCCTATTCCAATTATGTTTTCTATTTGTGTTCTGATGCTTGCCTGAACTATTGCCCAGCTGTCTCTGGCTTATCCTACCTGGCAGTCCTCACTTTCCTTGTTTATCTTGGATTTTTCTGCCTAATGCTTTGCCCTCTTCCTATCTTCATAGGAATATGGATTCCTAGCATATCATGACCCTCCCTCCAACTACTCTATAAGCTAATATTTTTTGTTTCTCCACATTTTAAATTTGGTTTCCTTTTAGCTGTTTTATTACCACAGTTTTATCAGCAATGACAGTTCCAACACAGAGTGCATTGAATGCAATAATGAAGTTCCCATTAGTTCAAAAGAAAATTAACTGAGTCATATGAATGTAAAACCATGTGCCTAATCTTATTACAGATATCCCTGGTACTGTTAATTAATCATCCAGATTCATTCCCCAAAAGCATTAACCAAATCCAGTCTAGAAGCTAGGGGATTAATGATAAGCAGCAAGAAGGCTTTATAAAGAGTTGCCCTGTTACTGCATGCAAGTCAGGCCTTATAGCATAGAATAACACATCTTTGGTTCTCACAGCCATTGTCATATAAGCATGGAACTTGGAATCTCTACTCCAGCATTTTTAAAAATCACCATGACTATTTTAACAACATCTGTAAAGATTTAGCAGTTCCCGCTAGCAAGAGACAGCATGAACCCACTATGACTTCTTTCGTCTTGTACTGCAAGAAAAAAAAGACAAGATCCACCAATGGATATTCACATCCTAAGGAAGGTTATAGAAACCGTTGCTTTTGAAACACTATGTAAGTTGCAAATTCCTAAATTGGCAGGGATCAAGCTGACAAAGGATAAAAGCTGTGTATCATACAGAACCTCCACAAACAGCACATGTATCTTGTGTCCAGGTGGGTGGGGAAAAAATAAGGTAGTAAATTTAGTTAATTACTGTAGTAAATTTATGTGCCATATTACAGTCTCAGCTGAAAACAGGGAGAAGCATGTGAGTGACTAAGAGAAAGTATCATTTTCTTCCTGTTTCTTTCCTGACCTCCTTCACAGAGCCTAAGGCTGTGGTTCCTCTATATCTGCTGAAACCTAAGGCAATGCGTAAAACCTTCTCACCAATATCTGACCAATACATACAAAATATTTCCGAGCTAAGCTAAATTTCCTAGCTGAAAAATTAAACAAGCAAAGTTTTTTGCTTATTTTAGATTAAATTCATCAAATAGAAAATACAATTTTACAATCCTGCTTTGTTTGTCCAAAGTAAACTGTTGGAAAAAATCTCCCCATTTTCCTCAATCTCAGCCCTCTCCTGAAGGCTTGTACAAACACAATGTTATGTTTCTAGTAAAGGCTGAATTTAATGCAAGATATTTGGGGTAGATGATACTCTTTGCTGCCCATGCATTCATCTGATATTTCTACACTTAAATCTATGGAATTATTCTAGTTTTGCATTGTTATGAATCTCCTGATGATATCCATGGTCCTTCACATAAAGTACCTTCTTTCTGAAGGGACAGAGCAGCCCTCCTAACTTTCCAGCCACAACCTCAAGCTACTTTCCTGTCTTTGAGCCTGCTCTTTTAATCAAAACTCCCATGGCCTTGAACCAGCACAAAGGACTTATTCTTTCTCTGTGGTGCTGCCCATGAATATAGTGAAAGGTCATTATACCTTTGCTGTAGGCATTCAACTGACATTGCATTGTGCAGCAATGCACTTGTGAGGTTAGAATAATTCACTTTGTAAAGATGTATAAGGTTATGAATCAATTTATGATTATCTAGAGTATTAAGAGAGGTACTTCTTGGTCTACAAAACACTCTTTCCCTGTCATTTCAAAAATTCATATTTAACATGTGACTCAAAGATTTTAATTATTCTTGCACTAGTGATAAATAGCAGTAATATTATATTCACGCTCTGCACTAATAATAAAAGGCATCCTCTTCATTAAGAAAGGGTAATAGATTACAAATATTAAGCCTGTTAGATATACTCTGAGTGTTGAACAACAATAATGCTTGGATGTTCTCAGGGCTTTTCAGCACAAGATCTCAAAAGCACATGAAGAAAGTAGCCAAGTTTTGTCCCAAGATACTTGTGAGTAACTGGTGGCAGCAGCTTAACTCAGGCCTGGTGCCACGATGATGGCAGAGCCTGAAATGGAGTGGGAGGATTGCACTGCCATTGCTCACTGCACATACCAATAGGTACTTTCAGATTTTACAATAGGCGTTTCCACCCTAGCATTTTTCTCCCTTTTCCCAGTGTCTGAAGGCAGATACTCATCTAGGAAACAGGCTTATATTGCTGTGTCGTAATAAGGTAGCTGGGACCCAACTGTATTAATATGTGCCCTAATGGCAGCTGAAAGAAGTAAAAGGAAAAGCTCCCCCCCAAAAAGAGAAATAGCCAGTGGGCTCAAGAAATACAATTGGCCCCAGTGAGAGTGGGAGACTGGAGTGATTAGGATAGCAGGATAGGGGGGGGTATAATTACAAAGCACGTGGTGCTAAAAGGCCCATCCTATGTAATTTCTTTTAAATAATATCTGTGCTTGAAGGGGGAACTCAGTGTGCCAAACTGATTGGTCTCTCTGAGGGCAATCAGCACAGCTACTTGCTTTAAGCATTTCGGTGAGAGTTCCCAGGAAAATTAACCTGTTTGCTTCAAGAGATCTGACTTGTTGCTTCCTGAGAATTAACCCAGAAACCCACTCTGCTGAACTTCACTTGGAGCTCCCGTGGGGAAGCAGGGCAGACTTGGAAAATCTGGGACGAGGCTGTGCCTATTATTTTTACTCCTCATCTTGAATTCTTCTGGACATAGTACCGTTACTGTGCACAGTCAGAAACTTAAATCATGGAGCAAAGGGTCTGAGAGCTTGAGAGCTGCACAGCTTCTGGACAGCTACAGCAAATTTACTTTGATGCTGTAAATCGTGAGGTGTAAGACACTTCCAAAAATCCCAGTACTAACTGTTAAGGGTTGTGATGGACATGAACAGTTAAAAAAGAAGACACAATTGAATGGAATTTTTTCTATTTGTCTGTGTAACTTTATAAGTGGATGTGCCATTCACTTCATATTGCAAGCTCTTCAGTATTGGCACTAGGAGGAATTTGACAAAGGAAATACATGAAAAAGACAATGCAAAGGAAAAAAAGAACCAAAGAAATACTGACAATAAAAAATAAGAAGAAAGACAAACTGCAGAGCATACACAGGAGGACAGGAAAGAATGCAGTTATTTAAAGTGTTTAAAATCAGTCTTCCTGGTAAAAGGGCAACACAGGAATCAGTCTGGATCTGCTGGCTCTTACATGTCCTTGTGTTTTAGATAGGCAGCAATTTTCTTCCTGGCAAATATCTGGCAAGTTATTTATGTATGTTGAAGCCCTCTCCATTTCACAGGCCATTGAGAGTGCTGAAATCCTACCTAATCTTTGGTTCAAGCAGCTGGCAGCAAAACTTAAATTGGACAGATTTTGTGATTTTCATCCTAAAGCACTGTCTGTAAAAATAGTGACTTGAAATATGGAATGTATCTCCTCAGAAGTATCTTTACTCTTATTTTCTGAAAGATCTTTCGATGCCTCTTTTTCATTTCATCTCATCTCTTATTCCTGTCTTGCCTGATACAAATTGGGAGGGGAGTGCAGAGTTCAATATTCAGGTGAGAAGATGAAAAAAAAAAATGTTTCTGTCTTCAGTTCTTATGGTCTGTTTTTGGATGTTTGAGGCCAGGAGCATGTGCTTATTTGCTCAGTTCTGAAAGAAACTTTTTTTTGAGAACAAAAGGTCAACACAGAGTGAATATGTTTCTTTTCTTTCCGAGTCAGAGTCTGAACAATAGATATTTTTTTAAACCATGTTTTTAGGGTTTAGATATTTTAATTCTGTTTTCATATATTCCAACTTCAGATGTTTTTCACCTACTCTTCCTTCAGTGCTCAAAGTGTGAGCTACCGTCAAATATGGTCTCCTGGCCTTTGCATCTTTGCTAGAAGTCAAGACCTCCTAAACTGGAGTGTTTCAAGAGTAGAGGTTTAACTCAGCTTACACACTGTTTATGATAGCAGAAAATGTGCACAACTACATTGAAATGCATTTCACATTCAGTGCTTTACAAAAACAACTGGCCAGGAGTGGGCTGGTGGTGAAGAATGTAGATGTGATGCCCAGTTATTTTTAATACTGTATGTATCCTAGGTAATTAATGATTTAAGAAGTAATTGTTGCTGCATTGTTGATGTTGATGGTGTAACAATGTCTTTTTTTATGATTTGAGGTGATTTGGGTCCTGTAGTCAGTGCCTCATATACAAATACGCAAGGAAAATCAATTGTCAGATAAACCCAGGAGGGTGTTAAAACTCTGAGATTAAATCTAGCTTTTTTCTTACATTTTGTGGAATTCACTAGTATTATTTGAAATGCAGCTGTTCTTTATGCACAACACCAGGAGAGCTTCTCATAAAATATTGGAAATAGTTAATATTTTATGAGACTGGGAAATAAAATCCAGCAGTGTCATCTCCTCCAGTAATGCTTACAACAGTTATAAACAGAAGGATTAAAAAAAAAAGAGAGGAAGACATTCTCACCAGGACTTTGCATCTATGTCTAGGAACTGTTGGATTTGTTGTTGTGTAGACAATCTGCAGCCCTTACGGACACCTCACATTTCACTGTTATGTGTAGCAGTCTCTTCTGATCAGATTTGCAGAGAAGGCATCCAGTGACTCTACAACAGTGTCTGTGTGGTGCAGTCTGCTGAACACCTTTGGCCAGGGAGGTTTGAATCCCTCCTCTTCCTTTCTCCTTCCCTTCACAGCCTTGTTCTGTGAACTCAAGACATGATACTAAAAGTAACTGAACTATTTTGGAAGAGGGAAAATCGGAAAGACATTGTCCTCACAGCTAGGTTAATATTGCAGAGAAAACCTGTATGTAAATGTGACAAAAATGTGAATTTGTTCTCAGAGGAAGTTGCGAATGTAGGAGGCTGCAAACACAATAGTGGTGGACGGTCACCAGACAGAGCATCTCAATGCAGATTTCAGAATGATTGCAGGACAGAAACCATTACTTCCAAAATAGCTAATATTTGTGTTGGAAATGTGCTTTTGACATCTGTGTTTTTTGAGCTGGGAAATAGACAGATTATAAAGTTATTAGTTATTGTAGCCAACCAAAAGTAACAATGCATTCAAGTAGAACAAGCTCCTTACAAAAAGACTGATAATTATTTGTGGAGAATATTCACCAAATTACTTCAAATATACTAGAGGAAAGGATGATTTTTTTTTTCCTGGCAGGTTGTGGCCAGTGTTGGTATTGTGTATGTGTTTGACTCCTAGCACACAAATTCATTCTGGTATGAGATGGAGCCTATTAGGAAATTGGCTACACGAGTAAAAGTCCACACTCCATTTCCTTTAAGGTTGCTAAGCACAACAATTATTGCCCTCAGTGGTAAGGCAAGCACATAAATTAATAAATGTCCTATTAATGAGTACACTAAACATGAAAATGTCTGAATTGGGAAATACCAACTGTGTCTGTTAGCAACAATGTATTTCACGTTGGTTAAACAAACTAGCTAACAGGATAAAAATCAAAGGCTGCAGCACACATAACTGAGAATTTAGTTTTGTCTTGAATCTACCTTCCTGTGTGAATTACCAGTCTTTCAGAAAAGTGATTATGATCCACAGGTTTAAAAGCAGTGTGGATGCTGAGCATTACCACAGTTATATAAGGATTTATATGTACAAAACCAACCCAATTCCTGTATTTTTTTAATCAAAAATGAAGAAGGGTAACCAACTCTAACAACACTAGTTCCATCAAACTACAAAGTCTACAAATTCTTCAAACTGGGGAAATTGACTGCCTGATCCTGAATTTTTAATCCTTTTTCACATCCTTGCTCTTGATTGGTAATAAAAATCTGCCTTATCCAGTTTACAGAGTTTGAGAGTTTCTCTCCACATTTGTAAGCTGTCCACAGCCCAGACATCCACCAGTTTCTCCTCCATTGCCTCCTGAATACAGAAGTGATGTTTTAAAGGTAAAAAGACATAAGTTTGACTTGAAATTTTGTCAGATGTTAATGCATTTTGCATTGCTTATACTGTAAGATGCTTATGGTAAATGAAATTAAATGTAATCCAGCAGTAAATGTGTTAAAGCTTGGGGAGGTGGGGATGATGCAGCTACAGAAAGTAACAAGCCTGCTGCCAAATGCAGCTTTCACAGAAGAGTCCCTGGAACACCATCCTCAGGCATCCTTGTCTTCATTAAATAAACACAACTTTTTTATTATTGTGGTATGTGGTTGGTATTTTTATGCACAGTGTAAGACAAGGGCCTAGTGTGGATCTCTGGTCCAAGTGTGTGCACCTGTAAGGGCAGCAAGAGAAACCAGAGGCTATGAAAATGCTCTGGGATTGGAGTTGAGCAGAGCTGTATGTGAGTCAGCTGTGCTTCCCACACACACATCGGGCAAAAGGTTTCCAAGAGTCCACTTGCTGGATGTCCTCTCCCCAGTTTGAAACCAGGCGTAGTTGGATATGGAATGTCCTCAGTGGCTTTGAAAGCTTCTCTAGGTGACTAAACTGAACACTGAGGAGTGGAAGGTTGAGTGCTGTGGCCATGTGAGGCATCATCAGAGGAGGAAGGAGAACAAGATGCCTCAGCTCTCACGCAGCACCAGCTGCAGAGGGAGCCAGTCACAGGAGAGACTTACTGTCATACATGTCTTTGACATTTGGAGTTCCAGGCTTAAATAAAGCACTGCAAACCTGAAACCTGTTAACAGCTCTGCAAAGCCTGAAATATTACATGTGTGCAAGGTTAAAGTAACATGTCATCCAAAACCCCATTTTTTCAATGTGATGTTCTATGTGAGCAGCACCACCCTCCAAGTAAAATGATGCATTTACCGTGTCTTACCTTTAACAAATGGAGAGCATAAGCCTTTTAGAAGGCAACAATATAAGTGCTCAGCAACAATGACTTTTTAATAAATATACTTTTAATTCTTATGACCATCCCATTGATTGCAAGTATAACCAGAAGAGAAACCTGATTAACCTTGCATAACCATTTACCTCTGGGAAAAAAACTGATGATATTTGGATGCAAAATACTGATTTAATGTTTTACTCCTTATATAGCCAAGGTTGAGATGATCCTGGAAGATCTGCTCAGTGCAGAAGCCAGACAGGGTTCTCCAGGTTCTGATGTTACTCATCATCTGAATCTAAGGGAGTCTCCTAAATTATGTTGGTATCTTTTAACAACCAGTGAGCCTTAAGTTTCTTGCCAAAGGCAGTGTAAAATGAGTTAATATTTTACAATGTGCTTTGAAATCCTCAGATAACAGGCACTGCAACATCACAAAATATTTCATGGGCAGAACTATCTGAGGTGAAATCTGCCTCTCTTTATCTAACTTCTTTCAATAACCAGAAACCAAATGGACTCTGAGACTAAATAGTGCAATGAAACAAGATGGACCCGTGGCTCTCAAATGCCTACAATTTGTAACATCCCAGGAAGCTGAATTGGTCAGACAGTTCTACTAAAAAGTCTTGGAAATAACCACTAAAACTAGAATTGTCTTTATTTCATTTGACCAAGTTGATATTTTGTGGTCTTAGCACTGAGTACATGATTTTTTTTTTTTCAGAAGAATCACTTTGAAAGCAGCTTAATGATTTTTGTATAAGGTTCAACCCAAAGGTTGCACAGAAATGCCTCTTCATAGGAAGTGCAAAACACCCTGGAGCTTCATCAGACTGCAGATCAGCCAATGAGACCCATGCAAACTAATAGTGTGAAAGCTTGAGAAAGCTCACCTCTTAAATATAAAGAACTTTCTAGCCAGCAGAAGTAAGGTGGTGTTTTCCCATGGTTTCCTGAAAAGTCTGTCAGGACTGATTTTCAACAGCTACTATTTATATAATTAAAGAATACTTTGGAATGTTTGTGGAGTATTGTTGGCTGCCCAGTCTTGTTTGCAAAGTACACTCATTTTAATTTGACCAGATCTTAAGAAATGTTGAGTATTTGTGCCTTGTCTGCTGACGCATGTCAGTGTGGAACCAGGTAAATCTGCAGAGTATTTTCCTATCCACAGAAACAATCACAAAGAGCAAAGGGTGCTGAGGTCACTGTGCTCAGCATCTTGTGAATTCTGGTGCTTTGCTTACAGTGATAGCAATCTTTTTTACATCTTTCAAAATCATTCATTATGATGTGTTCTCTCCTGAATCCACTCGCATTAGGTCTTGTTAATTAATGCCAGTTACATTTTTGTGCTCTGGCAGAGGGGTAGCTCTAGCACACGTTGTTGGTATGTCATGATTGGGGATCTTAAAATTATTGCTGAAAAAAACAAAAACACCATAAAATGTTGCTACATAAAAGCAGCATCCAGTCGTGATGCATGACATTTTATTTAACCTGTGTAGATATGGACATATTCCTCATTTCGTGCCTCAAAAAGTTGTTAAACTGTGTTCTGAGAGCTGTAGAGTATGTGACTGCAGGTATTGGAGTATTACTGGTAAATCCGTGGAGTATTTCATCTTGGCTGCTGGTCGAGTTTTGGTCTCCCTCCAAAAGGATACAGCAGCAACAGACAGGTTGTGGCGAGGATGGCAGAAATTACTAAAGGCACGGATGAAAATTGACCCAGAGTAGTGGCTGGATTTGAAGGAAAACAAAGGAGAGGTAATACTGAGTAAATAATGAATTGGTTCGGAGAGTGTAAATTCTCCTTTCCCCTCAGACAGTGCGAAGAGAACTAAGCAAAGCGTGATGAGCCAGGAGCCCTTTCCGTGCGGTGCAGCAGCCCAGCGTCAGCAGCCACGGCCGGGAGCGCGGCTGGCTCCGAGGAGCCCTGGCGCACCGGCGGAGCGGGAGTGGTGTCCGCAGCCGCATTACGGTGCCGGCTCCCCGCGACCTTCGCCGGGGCCGGACCGCGGGGCCGGCGCCGTCCGGGGGCTCGGNCGGGTACCGCGACAGGGAATGCTCCAGGGCGATCGAGTGCGGTGCTGGAGCGATGCCCGGCGGCGGGGGACTGCGCGACTCGTGGGCGGACGGTGGGAACCCACCGGGAGAGCAGCTCCCCGCCGCCGGGCATCGCCGGCGCTTACCCCTGTCCACCGCCCTGCTCAGCCCCGGCTCTTTCCTCGCCCATGCTCCGGAGGCAGAGCACCTCTCCGGACTTCCCCTCGGGGCTCGGGAGTAGCTCCCAAACCCGTGGGCAGGTAGCTGCCATGCCGGACCCTCGGCAGGAGGGAAGGAAGATGCTCGGCAGATTTGTTCTCCTGATGTGAGGAATGCAGCCCCGTGTTCCAGCCGTCTGTCCTCACCTCTGTTTGTCAATCCAGCTATATGGTAGCCGTGGAGCTGGAGTCATGGACAGGAGGGACATAAGAGCAAAAGAGCAATGGGGGCTGGCAGACCTTTAGGGACCACAGGGACCTTTGAAGTCTTTCAGGGATCATGGCTGGAGACCTTGAAAAGGACATTGATGTGCTCAGGAGGGTTCCCTGAAAAAATCTGAGGGTGAGGAGCTGTTATCTTGGGTAGAAACCTGTAAGACATGTCCTAGAGATGGAGGGGTGATGCAAAGGCAGGGTGCAGATCAGGAAGAGGAGCCTGTCTGAGGGATGGATACAGAGCTCAGTTGCTGAAGAAAGAGCAAAGGGAAAGCTGCCGGTTTGGGGGATACCACTGGGGTGTGTCGTTGGTTGAGAGAATGGAGTTGGTGAAAAAAAAAGGTTGGCCAGGGGGAATGGAAGGAGGAGAGGCAGAAAAGAGATGAGCAGAGAGAGGTAAAGAGGAAGAACAGCTGAAAACCAGGAATGATTGAATGGTAAGATGTAATATGTGAATGTGAGACTCCAAAAAAAGCTCATGAAAAAGAAAAAATTAATACTGAAATACTGAGAAATTAATAAAGGAAAAGAAAAAATGATAGCAAAAGCTCTGTGGAGCAGAAAGTGAGAAAATGCAGAAATGTGCAAGAGGAGAAAAGGAACTAAAAGCAGCAAGTAAGAGTGGAAAGTAAGGGGTACCTAAAGGTTCTTATTTCAGTTCACAGAATATTCATCTGTTGCATTCCCATAACATAAAAACCAGAAAAAGGAAAAGGGATCCTAGTTTTCTAATGAAAAGAGGAGGCCTGATCTTCATTACACTATAATTAGAATTTTAAAAAGCCCTTAGAGTTGACCCTGTGCACAATAGAGTATTTCTCTCGATGTTTGCATTGGAAGCTCCTCTGGGCAAGGAGCTCGCCTCCCTTTCTTTTGGTGCACTGCACAAGCTTTATGAATCATAAATAATAATAACCTACCAGGTTCCAGCTTTGAAATGTGGGTCATCTCATTCCTCTTTTACCAGTTCAAATACAGTTTATTACCTACCTTATATAGAAACAGAGCAATCTTTCACTGTGCCATAAAATTGAATCCTTTCAAGCATTTCCATGTCTGCTCTGCATACCAGCTCTCAGATACCCTATTGCTGCCCACCAGGGACTTTGTTGACCTAGTTGGACTTTTCCTTCTTTTCTTCAGATTCCTTTTCCCTTTATCATCAGTAGCAAAAATCTCAATTGCCTTGATGATGTATGCCTTGGTAGGTCTGGAGTTTCTTTCCTTCTCTTTAATGGAACAGACTGGCTCCATTTGAGAGCTTTCTTTTCCAACCAATTGACAACATTTCTTTCCACACTAACATTGCCTTATTTTGCCAGCTGGTGTTAAAGCCATATATATATATAAAAAAAAAAAAAAAAAAAAAAAAAAAGTAGTTATAGGCAAAAATTAAGTCAGACAGCTGGCACACTGTGGACTGCTGATTTCCCTTCCCTTGGCCTGGCTGCCATACCTCTGGCCAGGATTTGTCTTCCTCTGGTAGTCCAAGTCCATTGCAAAGGCATAGACAATGCTACAAGAGCAAGACAGCAAAAACTTTCATCTCCTTCAAAGTTATGATTATTTTCTCCCCTATCAACCACCATC
Source organism: Illadopsis cleaveri (assembly GCA_013399915.1). Lineage (NCBI taxonomy): Eukaryota > Metazoa > Chordata > Aves > Passeriformes > Timaliidae > Illadopsis > Illadopsis cleaveri. The sequence goes on from VXBB01014711.1 coordinate 13,480, forward strand.
AAAGTGTCTCAAGAATCTTTGGCAGAACCACTAGGAGTATGTTTCATTCCAGGATGGTTAGTCAAGAGGAGCCTTTCATTGATATGCATTGCTGTAAAGCCCTCCAGCGTTCCTTCTCTTTTCCTGCCGGTGCAGTGACTTCTTTGCTTTAAAAGGAAGATAAGGACTTTGTGCGTTCAGTTCAGAAGCGTGACTGCCATTTCAGATGATTTCAGAGATTGAATCATCAGTATGCTCGGAGCCTGCTGTACCAGCACTTTTCAAGACAACTGTGTCTACATGCATTGCTCAGGCAGGCTGTAACCATACCATGTGTTTTCTGTGCCTGGTACCATTGTACACCCTTCATATTTTGAGAAATGTAGGCTTGGTGCCTGATTTGTGCTTGTTCTTCCTTCTGTTGCTGTTTTTCTCACCAATTTCTGTCGACACTGCAGTGGCCATTCCCCTCAGACCAGACAATTGACTGGTATCACCCTATTTGTACATGGAAGCACAGTGTGCTTTGAGGACTGGTTTGTCTTCCTCAGGAAGGTAAATATTTCCATTCTTGCTCTGCATATCAGGATCTTCCAGACACAGGTAACATCAGCTTTGACAAAGAACTGCAGAACAATCATCACACCAGAGAAAACACATCCTCCACTTAGTTAGCCCCTACTAGGAGCTGCTTATTCCCAGGCTTTCAGCACCAAGGAAATGCTATTGCAACGTCCCCTATAGCACATTTCCTCTGCACGGTTCTGTCAGGAATGAGTGACTGATGATATTCCAAGTTTCTTATAAGGCAAATGGCACCTCTCTGCTATCAATTATTGCACAGTAAACATCTAAACTGAGTTGCCATGGAATCAGATGCTGCCACATGTTCAGTTGGAGTAACCTTGTCTGCGTTGCTGGAGTTGCAGGGAGTTTAAGTACGAATGAGAAATAAATTTGGCCTTTAGTATATTTGCATGCCTGCAGGGAATTCATCACAAGCATATCAACACTGTAATTGTTTTAATAATAAATCTTTTTCACTTCTTTAGCAAGCACAAACTAAAGATCCCAAGCGCAGCAGAAACTTCCATGAGTAGCAGTCAGCTTCTTTAAGAGAGGAGATTCTTATTATCCTCATTTTGCAGATGGAGCAGCTGAGAAACTGCAGAATGAAGCAACTTGCCTAAAAAACAAGCAGCACATCTTTTCACAGAGCAGGCAAGGAAAGACCTACAGCAGATAGGAATGGACCCCCAAACTTCCCACACATATCTTTGTGGCCGTGGGGAGGGCCATGAGTGGATGCAACAGGGGCCAGAGAAGCCTTTGTTTATTGAAATCAGTGACTAAAACTTTTTCAGGAAATAAGCTCAAATGCTGTGTAATTTCTGAATAAATGCTGTGTAACTATTAGCAGTGTTCTGGTGGTGGCACCCAAAGGCTTTGGTAGTCAGGCAATGCTTGCACGACTGAGGACTAGGGCAGACCTTGTGAACATCTCACCTAGGACTTCACAATGGTAGAAGCAAGATTTGGTGGCCACTGGTCTTTTTCCCATGAAAGCCATACATGACAGACCTATGCAGTGCTCATGCATCCTAGAAAACAGAAGCAGCTGGTGAGCAGGAGAGGCTGGTGTTTTGGTGGCTCAGGGAGGGCTGTGGGTTTGGGTGTGCTTCCCCACTGAAGCAGCCTTGGCAAGGAATTTGTGTTGGCTTCTGCATGGGGAACTTAACTTTCAAAGTGTGTTCACCCATTCAGGCTGCCTCTCTGCACAGCTGACAGTGTTCAGTGTGAGCAGTCAGGGCATGTTGACCTGCCTGGTTCTTGCTCCTTAGCTATGGTAGCAGTTTTCTCTCTCTTCTGACCAGAACTGGTGAAGGTGATGGTGACAGGTTCACATGAAAGGGACTTTAGGTTTGCTGTGTGTCTGCTTCTCCTTTGGACCTACCAGCATGCACCCCATTACCACAGGATGAAGATAATGTCACTTACTCAGCTGACAGAAAAGCAGTACCCTCTTCTGTGGGTACTGAGTGTTAAGTACTCATGGACAGTAATTACACTCTGGCTTTGGCCCAAGGCAGCTTTTGCCCAATTTTTGTATTCCTTGCAGTATTTTCAGTTAGCACAAAAGCATATTTGAGCAGATAGCCAAGATCTTGTTCCAAAGGCATGAGGAGTTTCTTGTTGCATAACACCTGGCTCAGTTCCCAAATGGCACCATGCTTTCTTAGGCTTTAAACAGCCTCAAAAATGAGCTGCTCTTAGCTGTGCTAGCTTACTCACTGGGGAGTCCCTCTAGCTTATCTTTGATTGTGTCACCCTGGTTGTTTCATCTACCATCTTGCCTGGGCAAACTCATGAGTTATAGGTTTGGAGGTGACTCATTACTTCTGCACTGTGTCCCCTCCTCAAGCGATACAAAAATAAAATAAGACCATTTTGATGTTACTAAACTAATGCCAGAGCAGGAGTTTTAATGCATCACAAAGCAGAAAGAGAAGTTATTAAAGATTTATCTGAGCTTCCTTACTTTAGTGGTTGAAATGAGACAGTTTGTACACGCAATGGACAAACAGTAGTTTCATTTACAATAACAGAACTTAAGAATGACAGCATCCATTGGATCATCTTCTCAGTCCTTCCGTAGATCACAGACCATTACAGTTCACCCACTTATTCCTAAATGAAGTTAGGTGCATTTTTTAGTCATCCTGAATCAATTTAGGCATTTGCTTTCAAAAAATAAGCAGATTACTAATCCACCTATTTAATTATAGACTCCTCCCATGAGAAGTTGGAACAAGAACCAGTAAAAAATAAAGTCACCAGAATGGATTGTTCACTGTCTCCTGTATTTTAATTTTATAAATCTTGTAAAAGAAATTTTGTCCTTCTTTCCTGATGGCTGACTATCGTAAACAGTAGGATTTGTAGCTCAGTGTAAGAGCAGAGTTCCAAAAAGACTCCTAGTTCAACATAAAAGTCTAAGTTAGCTCAATATGTATTCCCCAGCAATTTCCCAGCAACAAGGCTCATATATAGGATTATTTATGTTGTTGCTTTCCTAGCACATTATACTCACTACAGCACATTCACTTATGTAGTAAGCAGCTCTCTCCTCTTGGCTGGAGCACCACTGCCAACCTTTAGTCCACAGCCCAGTTAATCTTTGTTAATTATAAACCGTGAGATGCCACTGCAGACCTGGATAGCATCCTGCGGAAGCAGGAATTTGGCCAATGAAAGAGTAGGTTTAGTTTGGAGTCTTCACTGAGCTTTGCTGACAGCCACTGCGGCAGAAGATCAAAGGCAACAGGAAACAAGGTGTTTTTAGCAGTGCAGAGCTGGCTTGCTTCTAGGCTGAGCTGCCCACCATCTATTGGAGAAATCAGGTACCCGATTTCCCACGTTAGCTGCCTGGTTCCAAACACATGGATCCTCTATCTGGGCATAATGCAGGGGTACCCAGCGTGGAAATTTTGTGAGCCCTACTCAAGGCATGAATTGTGACATGAGATCAAGCACCCTTTGGCTATACAAAAGTTGTATGTTGGCTCTTCTGGAAGTATTAGGTATACATTTTGTTCAGTATCACTACTTCTGACCCCAAGCCTCCTCAACTGAAAAAACCCCAAACAAGTGTGATCCCTGTAATCCTTGTCATTCAGTCATGGAGGGTACAGAAGTAAGGAAGTAAGAGCTCAAATTGCCTTTTCCACAATCACCTCAAATTCCCTAGCACAGCTCTCAGTAAGGGTAATATTTTATTTGTGACTGAAAAAGGCATGAGTCTGTCTTCTGTAGCTGACTGAAACAAGTGAGGAATAGTGGGTTGCAAAAGCCTTTCTCGCTGCAAAGAGGATGAGGCAAGTATCAGAGAGAAAATAGAAACTAGAATTTTTGTATGTAATGTATTTTTGCTTTATACTGGGTACCTCAGTGCCTACATGGGCCTAGCCAAAACTGTATTTTTTTAAAGGAGACTCAGCTTTTGATGAGTTTGCTGCTGAGAGGTGAGGAGGCATGTCTTCTTCATTCCAGGAGATCATTGAGTAAATCATGTGAGGGCTTCTGTGGCTGTATGAGCCTCTAACCACTGTGAGCACGCTCAAGTCCACGTCAAGTCCACACTAGTATCTAGTTATTGCTTGACAGAGAACAGATGCTCCAACTATCTTGATCTGAACTTAAGACCTAAGAAAAGCATTGTGTTTGAGGTTCAATAGCAGGTGAAGCCTTTAGCTCCCAGGAGAAAAATCATGTTGGACTGGAATTCACTATGGAAGAAACCCATGGGCTACAGCAGAGTCTTCTGTCTTAAAACTGTGCTTACTTGAAAGGCAGGCAGCTCCGAGTTTTTGAAAGCTCCTTAAGAATGAAAGAACATTGGCTTGTTTTTGATAAAGTGCAGTCAGCAGAGGCTCCACAGTTAGCATGAATTCACTTATCTCCCTGTATATATGCACTGATAAAAATGTGCTCTTTATATTAGTATATAAGTAATTCAATTCCCTTGGAGATAAAACTATTACTCAAGAAAGATATGTAACACTCAAATGCCTGGATAATTATTACAGTAGTTTCCTGCAGAGAATCCAACCTGTCTTTTTACCATCTCTCAACCCTTTGTTCAGTCTGAAGTTTAAACAGACTGATCAAAATTTGCCCAGAATACAGTTTTGCTCATATCTGATTTTTGTTCTAATAGAAGTTCTGCTTCCATAACTCCTCAAAGTAAGTGGTGAAACTCCTAGTGACCTTGCCAGGTAACTCACTGTAAGATTCAGTCCAATTTTTATTCAAGAATGAAATGCAGAATAGTATCAAGAAGATGTTACTTATAATTAGGGTTACTCCTTGCATGTGGTTACTTTCCAGTCCCACAGTGCTGCTACTGTAAAAAGCACCCAGTATCTTCTACTTTCACTGTGGACTCTGGTCATGAATTCTGATTAATAATAAAAAGGACACTATTTAGGGAACTCCTCACCTCATAAAATTCAAAGTAGAATATCATAATGAGGTCCATTCAAATGCAGCACTTTTAATGGAATTTCAAGGCAGTTGCCTCTGAAGATGAGTTAAATGGATTAAAGTCCAAATTGCTGCAGTATGAAGTTGGTAACTTTTCAGTTCTCTTTATATATCACCAACAGGAATTAAAATATGTATTTTGCAGAAAGCCTTGCTGGCACAGTTGACAGAGGCAGAAAGGCATATGTATGCTAGGGAGGAGAATTTGGCATATCTTCAAAAATATGTGGAGATTATTTAATTCCAGCTCTTAGTAATTTTAGATACAATATTTAGCACAGGATAAAACAGGAATTAATATATATTAACCATCAGTGATAAAACCCACTATGTCTGTGAATAATACTTTAGGATATGAGAGTACCTGCTGCAAGAAACGTGGGCCTCTTTGATACAAATCAAGCTATATGGATGATCTAGTGATATCAGTAATATGGGACAGATTTCCACAGATGACAGTCACCTTGATTGTCACTGAACCAAAAGTCCTATTTTCTACCCTGCTGTAATTAAGGTAAGAGGATCAGACAAGTTTGAATAGCCTGCATAGATTATTGTAACACTTTAATAATTAGTTAATTTATACTATGAATTTCAGTAGCAGAAGAGGGTCTGAACTCAGAATGCTTTTTTCTTGGTTTGAGGTTTTGTTCATGCAGTTTTCTCTATTTTCATAAACCTACGTCCCTTATTCTGTAGCCTCAAGGAAATTCAGACCTTCTGACCTAATAGGTTATTACCCTGGGTTTGTTCTTTAAAATAATTCTATTGTGGACTTTAAAACTATTTTCTGTAATAATTTATTCTTAATTTAAAAATGCTATTTCATGATCAAATTAAGTAAAATTATTTTTATCTCATACTGTAAGAGCAAAGTACTTAAAGAAAGCACTTTGAACTTTTCTCAAATAGCATCTAAAAATCCATCCATTCAATGCTGTGTTGATCAAATATTCTAATTTAAAAACTGATTTAATAAGGCTTTATGGGGTTTTGTAATTTTTCCAGTGTGTTATATTAATTGATATTCAATAAAAAGGAGGGTACTGATCTTTTAGACCTTCTGCTCTGACCATGGTTGGAAAACTGGGGAACAGTGAGCAAACCCAAAGTCATTCCAATGCTGTGTTACAGTCCTACCCACGAGCCACCCACAGGGACTCACAGCTTTCCTGTAGGAACCCAGGAGCAGCTTCCTCAAAAATCACACAGAGCTGCCATATGGACCTGTCCATAAGTCCATTGGGTCCTGCCTCCAGCTTGGTGGAGTTGAACAGGAACATGTATTTTCTAGCCTTTCATCTCTCACAGTGTGGGTGTGCCAACAGCTGCAGCTTCCCCAGATGTAGGAAAGGATTTTTTTCTGCTTTGTTCCTAGTAATTTTTGGCAGTTATTTTGCTTTTTTTGCTGCTCTTGTACACTGAGTTGCCCTTTTCTGTGGAGCATCCTGTGAAGAGCTCATAATCCCTGATGGCCAGAGCCCATCACTGGGCATGCAGCATGTAGGTTTGTTTACTCCCACCTGCACCTCTTTATCAGCACACTTCTCCATCTGCCAGTGTGTGACCCAGTCACATAGTCTATCATCCCCTGCAGCTGGCCACTGCCCTTGCTGACCTACCCAACTTCACATCATTAGGAAACTCTGTCACCTTGTGGCTCACTCCCTTGGTGACATAACTGGTTATTGGTGAAAAGTGCAGTTCCCACAGCAAACCTCTGCAGGGCTTTGGCCACTTCCCCTATTGCTGTGTATACTCCTCATTGGTCTCCTATCCTGTACTGTGCCTTTTATCCATTCCAACTCTTTCCCTGTCTGCCTATTTTCTGTAAGGCTCCTTGGAGTGGGATTTTATTGGGAGCCTCTTCAAAACCTGGGAAGGGTCGCTGCATCTCCTTTATCGATGTGCCTGTTGACCACTGTCAGAGAACACTGGTGAGGCTGCAAGGGGAATCATCTGGTTTTCCCAGTACGTAATGCTGTCCTTCATGCCGTCTGAGATGTCCATCCTAACTATTGCTCACTCTCTTTAGCACTTACCAGTCTGTTTCAAAGCTGAGTTGGCAGGTAAGTGGCTGAAACCTTTCCTTCAAAAGCTGGAGGTGGAATGTGGTGCCCCTCTTCAATAGCTCAGTGCATAGAGCAGATTTCCACCCCTCTGCTAGGGGCAGGAAATCCATCTGCCAAAGAGAGTGTCCACAGGCCCTCCAAGGCCAGGGGTGCCCAGATAGCAGCAAAACTGGTTGGCTCAGAATAGAGCCAACCAACAACATCCTTAGGAAAGCAGAAATTCAGGTCATTTGCCGAGAGGAGAAAAAGTGAGGCGCCAGCCTTGTTCCAGTGGCTACTTCAAATACAGAATGGAAGTATTTCTTGGAGATGACTCCTAAAATAAGAGAGGGTAACTCTCAAATGTGTCTTTGAATCCTGACAGAGTCTGGATGGAAGAGAGGCACATGGGTGTTGGGAGTAATGGTCCTTTGGCATACCCAGGAACAGATTCTTTGGCATCTGATGAGCTCTAGTAGGATTGTGAGCTGCTACAAGCAGCTTTGGCAAAGCTAGAGCTAATTTGGAAAATGAGGGAATGTCCCTTGATGCAGAAGTTGATCTGTGTGTGCTTTCATTACAACTGACCAGGAAGGTTAATACATGGAGATTACTGGCTTCTGAAATGAAATATTAACAGTTTCTCAAAACCAGACACCAGGATGATGATCCATCTGTGAAAGGAGAGGCCATCACTGACAGTGGCACAGGAAAGCTGCACTAGGTTCTGGGTGGTCTGCCAGGCAACAAGTGAGTCCCTGAGAGCTCACTCTTTAACCTGACTGACTGCGAGGAAAATGCCTGGGCAGCAGATCTAAACAAATATCAACATTTCAGGTTTAGACAACTACAGTGGTAATTAGAGATATAAATCACTTCATGAATTTGGTATCTTATCTTCTCTTCACAGGATAATGCCTCAGCTGGTTTTTAACAGCTTAGTTCAAAAATCTTGAACACCTTAATAATGCATTGTTAGTGTGGTAGGAGCGGGGTAAAAACTGGTGGGCAGGAACGGGATAACAAAATTTGAGGAGTTTGTGAGTCTGCTACTGAGGCAAATAATAGTGAGTATCCAATATTATAGAAGACCACCATCAGAAGCCATTGTGTGTATTCTCAGATATGTTGGAACTAATTGTCTCCCACTGATCTCTCCATGTAGTAGATACTGGGTGAAGAAGTCACACAGCATTCAAGGCTGTGGGAATATGCCTTGGGTAGTATCTGGCCTTGACCCCCTGCATGTCACAGGTTTCTAGAGCTCTAACCACGCTGAGGACCAGGCACTGTCTTACAGGACTTCCTCAGCTCCTTCTCCCCTCTTTATGATGAGCATGTATTTTTGCAAGCTTTACAAACTTGTTCTGCGCAATGCTCAAGCAGTTACGAAACATTTGACAGGCTGGCAAAATGGAAATACCTTCAGGATGTCTCATAATTGACAGAGAGACTTGTGAGGGTTGTTCTTTTTATCACAACTTTTTTCCAGGAGCCTGATTTAAAGAACTGTTTAAGAATATGCTTACTTTGAAGCACATTACTAGCCTGGGAGACTGGAAGAGATGTGCATTATCATTAGGTACGTGTTTTGGTCCCTGATAGGCAGGACCTTAGTCTGTAAGAGTCACTTTGTCACTCCAAAGGGTTGGAAAGGGCACCCAGCACTTGTGTAATGCTTCCTTCCCTGAGTTGCTGACTAGCTGATAGCAGCTAAAGCAGGTCATTGATGACAGCTAAATATGTCCATGTGATACTGCACAGCTGAGTCCACCAGCACTGTCTGTGGTGGCTTTACCCTCTGTTCCTGACAGCAGTGGTGGAGAGGTGGGACTCCTCTCACCCAGCTTCAGACACCCACACCAGAGACACCTACTTCCAGCTTGTCGCCCCAGACTGTTTAGAGCTGGTGGAGAGAAACAAGCACTCTGAGGGAGTGATTCATCTGGCTTGTTTTAATCATCTACTTTAGGAGGAGATAAATCGTGCTATGGAAATGTCTTTTTTCTGTCTACTAACTATGCAGAAAGTGTAAATCACTGTCTCAGATACGCAAGTCGGCACGGCAGATGTCTCAAAACTAAGATGAATGCCACCCTTGGGTTTTATCAGTATCATCTTTTTAATACAAACATTTAGGTACAGTGTGGTCCTACAGTAAGCCTATAGCTGTCTACCTGTGCCAAGGAGTCTTAAGACTCTTGTGCAGACTTCAGAAGAAGCCTGGACAGCCTATTTAGAGGTGTTACCTTTAGTGGTTTAAAGGTGTAGTGCTTTCCTATGCCTCTTGCTTCATGGCCTTTAGCTGGGTCTGTGGAGTAAATAGCTTGGGTATAGATGGCCCTTGCTACAGGTATCCAAAGTCATCTGAGGGGGGTCTTAGCCATAATAGAAGAAACAGAAGGCAAGCTGTTTTCTGGGGCTAATGGCATTGACAGTAACTTTGGAGATTATTTCCTTGCTTTGTTTCTAAATGTCATGGGAGAGAGGTTGGACTGAAAGGGAGGGAGGAGGAATGGTTCCATTTGGGATTTATGAAAAGGGAAAATGCATGAACAAAAGGGACAATGAAAAACCAAAATTAGTAAAAGCAAGATAGGCGTTTTTCCTCTACCTCAGTATCTTAATTTGTTCTTTTGGGGGATACGGTAACATACAGAGCAGTTTGCTGCAGGAAGCAATGGAAGGAACACACTAAAAGTCTGCAGAACTAAAATTCTTCAATATCCTGCCTCATTGATTCTAAAAAGACATTTTGCCATCTTTAAATTCATGTGCATTCTGTTGCCAGCTGACTCTTGTGCAGTGTTAGAGAGAGAGAAGCTTTTCAGCCACATGTGGGTTTAGTGTCACCCCATCTGTGCACTTGTGGTTTTCGTGAGGAAAATGTCCCCAGCAGAGACACAGGGACTAGACACGGCAAACTACACCTCTGGATTTTGTGTTTGCCAGCTAGCAGGCAAGTGCCCTCCACAGTAAACGAGAGGATGAGACCACATGAGTGTATAATCACCTGTAGAGTCCAAAGAAAATCTGTTTTGGGGGGCAGATTATGTCACAGGTATCCTCCAGGTCTGTGGTGGATCCACTGGAAAAGTCTGTGCCCATTTGGCATCTAACTCTCTAACTCTTGCAGCACAAGCAATCACAGGGACACAATAAAGTTTCCCTGACACATACTACAGATACTGACAGATATTACAAGTCTCAGCTTGTAACTGTTCATCATCAGACAGTGATTTTTACCCCTGTTGTCATGAAATCCATTGCGTCTGGGATCAGTTTTTAGTCCCTCCAGTCTGTAAATGCATCAAAAGAATGAACATCTGCAGAAAGTTAACCTTTCGGGTGCAAGTTCATTTTAGAAGTTACACATGCAGTATTGTCTGTTGCTGAAAGAAAATGTTTCTGTTGGTGTGTTTAACACAAAATTAAATATACCTGGACAAGTAATTTTGCCTTGGTAGCAGAAAAAAACATCAGCAAATTCAACTTTAGGGAGCAATTGCCATGGAACAGAGTAGAAGGCAAAGCTGTCCAGATGAACTGCTGACTCTTGTGTACGTGCATAGTACAGTGGGGACCTGGGCAGATGGCTTCAGCCCTTCATGGGGGGAAGATCTTCACCACGGTGTTGTGATTCAGAGCACCAACTCATCTTAAAATGTCATATACCCTAGTGGCTTTGGGCACATACCCTAATGTTAAATATCTTCAGCAGGAGTGGTTTAAATCCTGCTTTCCTCTTTCCCTGGGGAGCAACTGCAGAAAGATGCAAATAGCAGACACCACTGGCTGTCTCAAGAAGGAGGACCATTTTTGCATCCCTCTCCAAGCAGTTTCAAAAACATGAACAACGAGTGAAGTTGCATTGATACAGAGGCACAAACTCCTCTTAAGCTCTCATTTCACTGGCTTCCTGAATTAATTTTTTCCATGTCCAGAAACCCAGTGGTCCAAGGGAAGAAGGATGCTGGAATTTGTTAGGGTGTGTGAAGTGTTTGATGTTGCAGTGATAAGGCCCAGAAGGAAATATTGACTGGAAAGGAAAAATTTGGTAATCATTCTAGGACTTGTGTGGTGGACAGCAAAGAGGGCACTGGCAATTACATGGTGAATTACTGCCCATTACATGGTGAAATTAGAAGAGATGAGTGTAGCCTTTTTTGGTATAAAGTGAATCCTGACACTAGTCTGTGCACAAGTGAGGCAAGAAGCATAAGTTACAAGCAATGTATTACTAATAAAATGCTTTAGTGTTATTTTGAATGAGCTGAGTGTTTGCAGTCTGTTTTTCAATTGAAACATTTGGCAGGTGGCTTGTAACCTTTCCATTATATATTTAATACAAGATCACATTAACTTTGGACAATTCATTGGCTTGCTGGTGCATCTCTTGTTATGTGGGAGGCTGCCCACACAATCTTCTATTGAAAACTGAAATAAGTGGAGAGATCAGAAATATCCTTATTTCTCTGAAAGCCACACAAAAAGGCTAGGTGTTTATATTTTTCTGCTGTACATTCTTTTTAGATACCAGGCCATCAAACAGAGGCCACAATCCTTCTTGTTATAAAATACAGCTTTACTAGGCAACCTAATGGTACTTTTAGCTCAGATCATGCATTTTGTATCTGTAGGGAAATAACTAAATAGTTCTTTCCATAGAAATAAACATTTTCTTTCATAATGTATTAGATCATATAAATACAAATTTAGGTTAGCTTTAAATAAGAGATTTTCTGTTCCACATACTAATTCACACCAGGATAGGGAAGGATTTATTTATTTGTTTGTTTGTTTGTTTGTTTGTTTGTTTATTTATTTTTCTATGGACCTCTCTTAGTCTTTATTGAATATATATAAATGTTTGGCAATAATACAGTCTCTCATTGTCCTGGCTTTACTTACATGTTTTCACCTTTCAATGCATGCAGTAAATTCTGGACAGTTTTGAAGTTGTAGATTCCTGGATTTCAACATGAACTATTGTTACTTCCTGCTTTAGGTGAATGGACCAACTAAACTGCAGTCAGCCTCTTAGAGAAGTCACTGCTGAGTGTTGTGTGTGGGTGACTGACAGCTTCAGCAGATGTTGAATGGGGTGAATTTAAGAAAGGCAGGTAGAGAGCCCTAAAGGCAGTGGCCTGCTGCTGAGGTCTGCCAGCCCGTTTTGATTCCTGTGGGAACTCACCCAGCTAACCTCTCTTCGCTCATTCACTCACAAGCTGGATACATTGTTGATTGGCAGGGCTATAACAGTTCGTGTTTGAGGGTTGAAGGAGCAAAGTTTTTAAGTGAAAAGTTTCCAGCAGCATGCTAGGCTTTGCTATAACAGGGCAAAGCTCCAGTCCAGTCTCAGTTTGTGCAGGACTCGAACTAATGTAAGTTAGGATTGCATGGTCAGAGATGGACTTCAGGGCACCTCTGGGTGGGTCTCATTTTTGCAATCTGGCTACAGCCACAGGAGACCTGTTTTCCCAGGGATCACTGAAATGCCTGGTAATCCAATTCAGTATTAATCACGCTATTTATGTTGCAGTCATTTTGCTTAACTTCAAAATTAAATATGTTGCCCTCCCTCTCTTTTAAGAAACATCATATTCAATAAACTGGCCATTCCTGCATTTTCCGAGACAATAACAATTTCAAGTGCTGTTATAATCCCCTTTGCTGCTTTATCAAACTCAATGCCACATTTTTCATTCGTTTACACATCCTAACAGCATGAGTTTAAGTGGTGTGTTAAGCCTTTCTATGTACATCACAGCAACATGTAATTTTCACTTCCATTTTACCCAAAGGCTTCTAAATCTAGAGGTGATAATTGTTATTTGCATTCTAATTATGCCTCAGTTCAACCAGAGGCTTTGCAATGATCTAAAAACAAAGGACATTTTGTGGCAAGATCCGGTGGGTTCCTTTGCTCGTACAGCTCCACGTGCCTTCCGAAGGGCCAAAGATTTGAAAACTAAAATGCAGGATGGATTTCCTTAGTAAGCCATGTGTTTTCTCCTCCGCAGGGGATGAGCGCTCCCGGGAGTCTCCAGCCCCAGCCGAAGCACAGATGCAAGCTGGGGCAGAAGGCAGTGGAAGGGTGAACCGCTGCTGCTGGAAATGTTCCGTGACGCAACTCAAGAAGATTTTCTGGGGTGTGGCCGTGGTCCTGGGTGTCTGCTCCTCTTGGTCAGGTTCAACCCAGCTAGCAAAACTGACCTTTAAGAAATTCGATGCACCCTTCACTCTAACGTGGTTTGCAACAAACTGGAACTTTTTATTCTTTCCTTTGTATTATCTTGGACATGTTTTTAAGTCAGCTGAAAAGCAGTCTCCAAAGCAAAGATACAGGTATGGGAGCTTTTGTTTTTAATCCCATGGCTCTTGCATGCTGCTCTATATTTCACAGGCATTTTGTTCGAATCAGTCAGTTACATCAAACTTGTGTTTGCTTTCCTCTCCAGGTTTGTTAAAGGATGGTCTGAGTTCATTGTGTGTCCTATGTTAGGTGCTATTATTATTCCTAATAGAATTTCACTCCAGCAGTAAGAAATCCAGATTTATTTCCAACACATGCAAGTCATGTAATGAAAGTCTGCATTTTCTGCAATTATTTATCCAGAGTTTTCTGCAGGCATAATTTTTTTTTATTAACATCTCTTTCCCCTGTGGGGGAAAGTCACCCATGGCTGACTTCTGTGTCAGTCTCTGAGTAAGCTAAGTAAGCTTTTCTTTTCCAAACTCAGGACTAGAGCAGAGCCTTGAATAGCTGAGTAAAAAGTACTGCAGTATTTTCCTGGCGCTATGCCCTTGACATCAAAGGCCAAGCTCTGATCCCAGTTAAACTTGAGCTGTTATGTTTATTTCCGGGAGGAAGCGCAGTCATAACCAAAGGCAGCACTTTGTCTTCAGCACAACTTGTCTTTACAGCAAGCCAAACCCACAACGCCCAGGTCGCTCATGGAAAGCCCTGAGTGCCTGTCCTCTGTGAGAGGCTGAGGATGCTCTGTCTGCTTGAAGGACTGCCTCTCACTGAGCACACCCTCAGCTCTGCTCTGCTCATTTTGGCCTGAGAGGTGTCTGGGACAGATGGGATGACTCAGCCATCAAGATGTCCCATGTCAGAGAGCTTCCCTGATATGTGGAAGGATGTGAACAACCTTTTCCCCTTCTGTTACACAGTGGGGCTCATAGACTTTTAATGAAGTAGCTCAGAAAAGTAAACAGTAAGAAGTTCACATTTCTAAGCTCCCAGCTGTGCAGCAGCAAGGTGGAAACTTACTACAAGAAAAATCTAAGAAACCAGGTTAGTCAGGAAATGCTCTACCTCAGATGACTAGGGTTAAGAAATTTTACTGCTTAGCTATCATTACGGTTTCTTCATCTTTCAAATAATGTGCGGGCTACAGATAATGGATATGACCATTCCCTGCAGGTTCTAGAGCAGGATCCAGAAGTTCTAAAGGCATTTTTGTAAGTGCTATGTTTCCTATGCTTCAGTCTTCAGGTTGTATTTGTTCATGGCAAATGTGGTTGCTTCAGAGATAAAAGGAGTATGGAGGTTACAGAAAGCTACAGTTTAATCTGAAAACAGCAACAAATGCTAGCCTAAAAGCAAATACCTTTTTGTTTCTTTGTTTTTAAGTATTTTTCTTCCCAGCTGCTCTCAGATAATGTTTTAAATGCTGCTGAATCCCGGGGTGAGCGGTTGTGGTTTGCCAGATCCCTGGGTTAAAACCCCAGAGCGTTCTACTCATTGCTGCAGTAAATTGATACAGCTGGTAGTTGTCTTTCATTAATTAAATGAGGGCTGAATTGAAGAGCAGGTGCAAGCCCTGCAGCCTGTGTGGGATTGCAGGGGGACATCATTAGCAGTAGGCTTGCCCAGGCTTCATAGAGTGTGTGTTTTTGTCTGACAAGTGGAGTAAGTAGGGTTAACATAGCGAGGTTTTTCTGCATGTCAGGGAAGATGTGTGCATTTGGAGATGCGGCTGTGGCTCCCAGCTTTGCTGCAGATTTGTTCTGTGGTTTGGAACAAGTTACACTGCAGACCTCTGATTTCCTTATACTTTCTGTTCTTTTGGAGGAGCCAGTTCTTTAGGGAGGAGGGAGGACTCCCCCTTACCATGGGTTTACTTAGTGGCTGCCTCAGCATGTCCCTTATCTACATTGAGGCCTTTTGGTGGTGCTGCACCAAGAGTTACTGTGAAATTATTTATTGTTCATCTGCTTGCTCCATTACAGCTGAGAGGTCACATGCATATACGTCAGTAAACCCAAGCATTGCAGTCCAGCCTCCCCTCCTAATTTTTCCTCCTTTTTCCATGTTATGTATGTGTGCAAATATATAGAAAAAGAGATACACAGGCAGTTCCATATGAGGCATCATCCTCTTCAGGAAAGCTTCCAGTCCAGGTGTGGTTGGACACATTAGGGAGATATTTCACAGACTTCTGGGTAGTTAAAAGAAGACAGTTCTGACCTAGAACTGTAAAGAAACTGGCATAATCACTTTCTACTTCTTTTATCCTTCACTTTCATCTATATTTTACATCTTATCTGAGCTCTCTGGCAGGAATTTGGAATAAGATAAATTAAAAGGCGATAGTGGGAGAAGATGGAAATATGATGTCCAAGTCACCTTAGCAGTGAAGTAGAAAAGGAAGGGGTTCTCAGATCTTGCCTACACAGGCTGCTAAAATCCACAGGTACCTAATGTTTTTGGCAGCAAAGCTCCCTCAGGACATCTGCCCACCCACCAGAGCCAGCACATGTGCTTTGGATACCTCCCTATACAGTTAGAGGGCATGTAACAAACAGCAAGAGAAATACACAAAAGGGAGCTCATAAGATGTAGCAACAGTGAATAGATGTGTAGTCCCATCTGCACAGGTTATATGGTTTATTACAGTTTTTAAATTCCTGTTGTATTGTACCAGTATGTATGCTATACTGTAAATACATGAATTTTTATGTTTTGTAGTCTCACAAGAAGAACATACCTGTCACGGACATAAACCAGTTTTTAGCTGGTTTATGACAGAAAACCAGATTTTTTTTCCCCTTTTTATAGCATGTATAATAGTAGTAAATCTGCCACCAAAATTTCTAGTGACTCATTGAATGTAAGAGCAATTTTATTCAGTTTCTTTATCAGGTTTTGAGTACTAGGCCGCAATGTGAAGTATTAAGGACTTATGATTGAGCCATATTCCATGGTAAGGAACTTGCTATTTTAGCTGAAGTAGACTCTCAGCGTGTCCACACCATGGGGACAGAGTCACACTTCATAGCAAACCAGAACTCATGCATTCATTTCCAACTGCTGCTTCCCTGTGCAGCTCCATCAAATGCTGCCAGGGTTGTGCCCAAGTGTAGACTGCTCAGGGAGAACTTCTCTCATAGTTGCTACCAAGGACGTCGTGGTGCAGGACTGCGTGTATGGAGGTGATATGGAGAGCTCTGGAAGGCCACGGAAGAGCATGCCAGGGTCAGCATCGCTCTCCTATTTCTTGTGCAACTGCTCACTAGCTTAAAATAAAATTACTGTAACTAAATTGTTATTAATTTCAACCATTGTCCAGTCCAGAAATAACACATGTAATGATTTGGGCACCTAATGCATCATTTAAGAGTACTTCATAATTTTTGCTTCCAAACTTCTTTATAAAATTACACATTTAATCTGATGAGCTATCCTCCATCATACATACATTATTAATTTATGAGGTAACATAAATTAAAAGCACTAGGTCTTATAACTCCCTGGCTACATGAAAGATTAAATTAAAATCTCTGCAAGATATTGCTTGGCTTTGTGTATCTCTATGCAGAAAACACGCCTTCTATAAAGATTCGCCCTCTGTGTTCCAGCTGGGAAGCATAATAGAGGGGGTTGATCATATTTTAGAGAAATACTTCAGAAAGCTTGTTTATTTTGATGGTATGGTCTTATCTAATGGCTTTTTTGAGAAGGAAAGGATTTTCAAGAATGATTTGCAGGATTATTTATTTATTTATAATTTAGAAAATGATTTTTATTTCATAAAGAAATACGAAATAAAAATAAAAAATAAAAACTTTAGGGCTAAAGAAAACACCAGAAGCTAGAACTAAATCTCTTCTGAAACCTTGAATGCACCTGATGTGTTGGGTGAATGAAACAATCATCACAGTTCAGTCTCTGCACTGATCTGCAACCACATTTGAACATGTTTTAGAATTTTCTTTTTCACTGATTCAGAGTTTTGTCTCTATACTGTCCCCAAATTATCTGCCACTCATCTTCCAGAATTTGAAGATTTTTCTTTGAAAATAAAGAAAAGGTTAGAGGTAATACTGAAGTATTGTTATGTGTTTGAAACGGAATCAAAATACTGGTGCAGCAATGGTAGAGGACTAGTGTAGTAGATCCCACTTACTCTGATATACCAACATATTGACTTCACAAAAGTCACTTTTGATTTGTATGCCCATGGGCTCAGAATCAAGATTTGGTTCTTCAGGGGCCATGAGGTTTCAGTGCCATAGCTTCATTTGAGGTCCCGGAGAATATGGGTCAGTTTCTAAATGTGATTCACAGGTATTTCTGCTATGATGGAAAAGATGAGACACTAGCCATCACCCCCAGTAACACAAGGAGTTGAGTCCATTAGTTTGATCCTGACTCACATGAAGTGCAACTCACTGCACCATGGGTACTGCCCTCCTTGCTGTAGCAGGCAGAGAACCCCACTGGTTACCAAACCCCTGGCCATGATGAAGCTCTAAGGGGAAAGAAGGTCAGAGCCATTTGGCATGACTGGATGCTGTTTTACTATCGATTTTTCAGTGGTTTGTGTTCATGAGTCTCTCTTACCCAGCAGCATTAAAATGTTGCAGTGTGGTTAACTTTTGGCATCCTGCTGATTTATATTACTACTTAGATGGGAGCTTCGTCACCAGAGCAGACAGCATTAAGAGAGTCATAAATAAGCTGTGGAGGCATCAAGACATGACAAATGCAAGTGTTTTTAGCAAATGTCACCCAATGAAGCATGTTTTCTTTCAAAAAACTTCAGTTTATAAACTCTATTTGTCTAATTCAGAACATTATCCTTAAAATAATACCTATTTACTTTGTGTTCCTCAAAATAAAATCACTTTACGTTTCAGGTTCACATTAGCTTCTTGGGGAAAATAAAAATAATAACAAAGAGCAACCAAGGAACAAAATAAACCACTGACATTAAAAGATAAAGTGTCTGATTCTTACCTGAGTTCAACAGAGACCAGTTTGGAGTAACTCCAGATTAAATCAGTTTGATGTCTACAGCAAGAGATCAGTTTGATCTCTACAGTCGTCTCTCAGGACTCACTTTTGTGCTTGGTATCAAAACAATTAATTAAAAGAAGATATGGATATTGTACAAGAGGTTTATGATACTTGTAGTCATCTTTATCTCTCCTGCAGATATCTGAGCTGCTGGTGGTGTTGTGTTATTGATAGACCACTGTATCACTTCTCTGACTGTTTTCAGTGAATATGCCTTTTTCTGCCAGAAGTTCTAGCTGAAGACAAGGCCAAATTGTACAACCAACAAGTTGTAGTAATGTATTTGAATAGTTTAAGTTATAATGTAGTGCTCCAGCCAAGCCACCTGTAGTTATTCTTGTCAAACCCTCAAGAATTCCTCAAAGTTGCTGAGACGTAAACACAACTAAATTAAGAAATAAAAGCCTGAAAAACAAAATACCAAGATTACAACAACTAGATAAAGGAAGCCAAATGAACTGTAACCAATCATATTTCCTGAAAGGTGCATGCTAAATGTGTAGACAAGATAAATGCTCCAATCAAAAATTACATGATCGCATGAACAGTAGACTTAGAATGTATAAATATAACAATGTAAACAATACATAGCTTCTGCTCAATCATATTAGTCGTATAAAAGTCCTAAACTCCTACAGTCAGTAGCAGTAGTAGTGAAGCCTTCTGCTGGAACAGCATGAAGTTTGTGGTAGTGGCAGTGCTGGTGGGCATGTGCCCAGTGTCCAGCCTGCTGTCTGTATGGCATCAAGCTTGGTCATGGAGCATCCATTAGCTCAGCTGGAGCCCAAGCCACAGAGCTCGGGGTGATGCTGTTGTTAACTTCTGTTTCTCAAGTCAAGTAGTTACCACTTTCTGATGAAACCTGCAGTAGCTGCTGTTTCTTGCCTTTTGAAGAGGAAAGTGTGTCCCCATGGGAAGTGGGGTGGGTGTGCTGTCACCCCACAGGGATTCTGGAGGTGGCTTCTCACTGCTGCCTTGACATAATACAGCTGTGCTGTACTATGGCCAGATGATTGCATGAGTCGTGGTTTCAGCTGCTTCTTTGGGAAGATTTGTTTTCTTGGGTGATTAAAGATTAATGTCATGGTCTCCTGGTCTTTATGCCTCTTCCTGAAGCAAAATTTTCTCAGCCAGCTCTCAAAAATATGTTCTACAGGCTGCCTGTTCCTGAGAAAATAACAGCTCCAGAGTTTTTCTGGAGTAGCCTCCTGTTCACATTGGTCTCCTCGGAGGACAGTACCGGGGGTTGGATTAGGGAGGAAATGTGCCACAGCTGGCTTCTCAGTGTCAGGCTGCATATTCCAGCACTGCCAGCTTGGAGCTGAATGTCTGGTTTCCCCACAGAATTCACAAGGAGAACAAAACCTACAGCAGAAACATGAATATGAGGCGTGTAAGGTAAACAGGTGAGGAGAAAGGGAAAAGGCCATGGTCAAACAGGCTGCTAGTGGGAGCCCTCCACCATCCCAGATTTAGGCACCTAACTAAATTGAGATACTGCCCCTCTCGATGTCTTCCATTGAAAAATTTAAAAAACTGCACCTGGACCATGGTGAAGGTGATAGTTTTTCTCTCCCTCAAATGCATGGTATGGAGCTTGGCACCTGCATCAGACTCTTGATGTGGGTGTTTGGCAGAAAGCCACAAAATGAATGGCCCAGTCCTAGCTTCTCTGGAGGCAGCTCTCACAATGGTAAGCCTGCATGGTGGGCTCAGGAATGTAAGGTGGCATTTATATGCTTACCTCCCTTTCTAAACCTCTTGGAAATGTCTTTGGGAGATTTCTTTTAAAATCCTGTTTGACTAATTTGCTAATTCTTTCTATTCAGGTAGCTAACACTGTCTCTGAGAACTCATGTCTTAGCTTTTGTGAGAAAATGGTCATGGGTCCTTCTTTAGGACACCAGTCCTTTCTAATTTGACCTCACAGATTATACTTGGAGTTTGCATTTGTTTTTCAGACAGTGATGTTCTGAAAAGAGCTTAACATTCATGTCTTGTGAAAAGCTTTCCCTTAATCTGAAGAGCCTTCATCTGTTGAGAACCACCTCTTCTGGGCTTTTGGACTTCTGTGAAGCACTAATTGTGAATAAAAATTGGCTACTGCCTGATCAGGAGAAACTCACATTCTCTAATCTTGAGCCTGGTTTGCAAAATCATTCCAAGGATGATTGAATTAAGTAATGTCCTGTAATTTTGTCTTGTTGTTCCATTACTTTTGTCTCCTCTGCTGTGGCTTGAACAGATGCTTCCAAATAATTACATTACCTGCCTCCTATGAGGTAACAGTGCTTGAGGCAAGGACTAGAAAGATAAGTAATTGTTCTTGTTTCCTGCAGACAGGGCATGTACTATGAAACAATGTATTTATGTAATGGATTTTGCTTGGAAAAAAATGTTGTGTCTTGCAGCACCGACTGATCTCTCCCTGGTCAGTAGTTAAACTGCATTTCATTAACGCTGCCTCTGGTTACTTAAGCAAGCTGCCAAGCTCCCACGCTGCTAGGGCTTTTCTCAGGAGACCTCAAGAGCAAATCTGCCTCTACTGGTCCCACCCAAAATGATCTGACCTCTCTGCACTCACTGAGACCATGGGACAAAAGCAAGCCAGGCTGAAGGGACCTTGGGTCACCGCCTCCCTTTCCTGCCTCCAGGCATGACCTGCACACACAAACAGAAAAGTAGTTGTATTTTATGGCTGGCAAAGGAAAAAAAGAACTGGGAAAAGAGTGTGTGATCGTGTTTACGGCATAGAGGAAGAAGCAGAAAGCTGAGGTGAGCATGGATTTGCTGTTTTTCCAGCCATCGTAACATGGAAGAAGGTTTTACAGGTGGCCTTTTTGCAGAATGTTGTTTACCTTGTCAACACACCAAGTACCTTGATCCCAAGTGCACAGACTCATTAACTGGGGACTGTCCTAGATAGATTCTCCATGATGTTTACAGCAGCAACAAAAATAACAACAAAACCCAGGAAGGAGTGATAAGGAATTCTGCTTTTGTTTTTTCCAGCCCTGATCTGTGTCAAAATACCTTGAAGCCATCTACCTTTAAAGCTGCTTTAAAAAAAGAAAGTGCATGTATGGCAACAGACTTTGTAGCTATAATTAACAGCTCTCAATAAAGACGGATGATACAGTGAGAAGTGTTGGAGGCTGGCAGTACTACAGAAGTGGAAAAAACCTATTTGTCCAGCTGCCTAGTGGTTATGGACTGTGTCCAGATTTCCCAGGATTGTTTGTGTTTGTATGAAAAGGCAGCCTCATATAAATGCACACGTACCTGGCTGAGGATCCTGTTCAGTCCAGGTCTTCAGGACCTGGCCACCCTTGCTTGCCAGACAAAGCTGTAAGTGGTAAAAAGGGACAAATAGCCAAAGGTGGAGATTGGCAACAACAGAGGTATATGAACAGGGGATGATAAACTAAAAAACCCAGTTGAGCAGCTACATAATGTTGTCTGTGAACATCCATAAAGGCTTTTGGAGGGCAGTAATGTTAGAGGTATGAGCTGATGGGTAGACAGGTTCATATATGTGTTCACACACTCATGTTCAACCATTTTGTGTTTTCCAACGCTAAAACACCTTTCCAAATAGTAGCTTTTTGCCAGAGAATCCGATCCAAAAATGGGGATGGCAAACAATGTATGGTTTTGTCACCTTGTTCACCTGCTTTGGGTGGCAGCTAGTGAAGACTGCTTCTCTTCATCCTGGCTGTGGAAAGGATAGTCCTTTTGTTAGTCCTTGTAGTCAGGGCTACAGCTCAGCTAGTTTAAAGGAAAGAGCCTCATTTACTTTATGGCTTAATGGTCATTGCCATATCATTTGGCTCTCTTAGCTAAGCAAGCCTACGCTAGGTCTCTTGTGGCTGCCTCATCTGTTCCCTGTTCCTCGTATCTCTGACTGAGCTCTTCCCCACCTAGAGCTGGTGTCGGTTGCTTGTGGTTTGTTAATTTATAAATTGTGTCCCTTCTCTTCAGAGCTGGGAGCTGTTTATTCATTTACTGAAGCTGTTCATTTCACAAGCAGTTAGAGACTGCTGCAGTGTTCCCTTCATATCCTCAAAAACCTTCTACTCCCTAAGTGAAACATTCAGATTCCCACTGGGGGAGTGGGCCCTCTGGAAGCCTTATGTGAAGGATGGCATCCCCCATCTCTTTCAGCATCCTCAGCTGTTAAGCCTCAGGGATCTCAAGTCCCTTCAAGCACCCCTGGGTGCCCATTCAGCAACAGGGTATTATTAACCTTCATGTAGTACATGGGTAAGATGAGGCACTTTGGATGGTATGAATCCACGTCCATTTGCTAGAGGAGGACTCTATGTCTTTTTCCTCTACATCATCTGGCATTTGCCCTTGCATTGCATCTGAAAAAATGTTTTGCTTCACCAAAATACTGCATTTTTTAAACTTAATTCTCTACACTGTATCTATTGTAGAGGCCAGCCAAGCCAGCTGAAAATTGTATCTTGCCTTTTCTGCACTGGAACTGCAACTTTCTTCACTAGTCTGGTTTATTATACCTTCAGCTGGAGTACATATAGATTTCCAAGTACAGAAAGATAATTCTTCCAATATTAAAAACTCCTATTCAATAGAACACTAGAAAGTAGCAAGAATTTCACCTCTACTTTCAGCACCTCTTAAAAATGACTGGAAGAAAAATGAAACCACAGCTCTGTAATGTTGTCTGATATTTTTCCCATCCAACAAGTGGTGGTCTTGTTAGACCATCTCACTGCAATACCCTGAACATCAGGTCATAGAATCATGGCACAGTTCTAGCTGCTGGGGACCTGGGTAGGCAGGTCTAGTCCAACCTGTTCAGTGCAGAGCCGTATCATATCTACCTTTTAATTGTGTTAATGATTAGGGGTCTGCAGACACTGAATGAGGCATAGCTGTTATTAAATTTAGGTGTGCTCTATTGCATCTTCTTTGTGCTGTCTCCATGATATCCCAAAATTACACATGCCAGAACATATTGCCGTGAATGCACTCATTCTGCTTCTGTTTGCCCCTTTTTGCCAGAGCATTCTTAAATGTTTTGCTGTCCTCAGGCAAAGATATGTTAATTCAAACAGGGAGCATTTGATTTATTTTTTATTAACGTTGAAATTTAAAAAGAAATTGTATTAAACCACTAAAATGAGAGCTTAACTTATTTTTAATAATCAAATAAATTTTCATCTAGCATTTTCAGTATTTCATGAAGTTCTCTATATTAAATGTGATGGGTACAGGCAGCACTTTACTCTATCTAGAATAATTCCACTGAGCCCCGGGACAGAATGCTGATTTCATCACAGAATGGAAGGGATCTTATAGATCATCCAGTTCCAGCTCCCCCACCATGGGCAGGGACACCTCCCACTAGACCAGATTGCTCAAAGTCCCATCCAGCCTGACCTTAAACACTTCCAGGGATGCGGCATCACAGCTTCTCTGGGCAACCTATTCTAGTGCCTCACCACCCTCACAGCAACTAATTTCTTCCTAATTTCTATCAGAGAGTGTCTGGCTGAGTGAATATTAAAAATATCAAAATAATAACCATTTAGAGGTATTTTGTCTTGCAGAGGGGAACTCAGGTTTTGACCAGGCTGAAATTCATCCTGATCCTCCACATTATTTTTTGAAAAGTGTCTTTTGATTCTGGAGAAGTGAAATAGAAAAACTTAGTGTTGAAAAATAGTGTTCCAGATGAAGATACAGTGACATACAAACCCATGATCAGCTGCTCTCTGTTAATATGTGTGCAGACCTGCCCTTGCTCATAAAATTTTTAACAATTAAGGCCAACTGTCTGAAAGTCTTACAGCATTTAATAAAGAGCTGTATTGATTTCATAGGTTTTTCAGACAATTTTCAAAACCATGCTCTTCTGTAGTTCCAGATAGATCCCATGCCATAATTTTCCCATGCCTTACCAAGTTCCACATGGATTTTTTAGCAGAGTTGTACTCTTGATCATGTGGGACAGATAACTGTACAGGAGTATGATAAAGATCAGCTAAACCATAGATTGAAGAAGGTGAGGGAAGAGCTAAGTGACATCAAGCAGAATAAGGGAGGTATTTGAAAAAAGGAAGGTGGTTTCTCTCAGTGTGCTAGTGAGCTGTCAGGAGTCTGAAAAACAAGAAGAACCTCAAAGAGTGGTTAGTGCATGCCTTGGGAATCAGAGATAGTGGGCCAAATGTTGTGTGTTGTGGAAGCAGAGTGCATGAGCTCTGCTGAAACGTAGCATTTGCATGAGTGATAGTACTTACAGCTGCTGTATGAGCTAAGCTGGCTCAATAACTCCTGTGTGATTTCATTGGACAGTGTGCTTCTCGTGGTAGTGCTCATGTATAGAGTCCCGTGGCTGGCTGCTGGCTTTCAGCATGGAATATACCGGGGCTTGGTTTGGCTCAGCAGCCATCCAAGTGATAGAGGTCTAGATAAGTCACTCAGAACCACCTAGGGAAGATATAATCATACCACCAAGAGTTATTTCATGTGTTAACGGATTTGTTTCTTAACAAGAATGAATGTACAACTGAAATTTGCCAAACTGCTACAGATATCTTCTTGCGGTCTTTTAAAAAGTAAGCAGTGAACTGGCTTTATTTTCAGGTGCACAGGAATAATAATGAGGAGATTGCTCTTGAAAATTGTGCCAGTTATATGTATAGTTAATTGTGGACTTTACTTTTGGCTGGCAAGTAGCAAACTAACTTGTCTGCTGCTTTATATTTCTTGAGCTTTGCTTTGTTTTAAAGATTAAAACCAAACAAAACAAAAAACAGCTGGCTTCCCGGATGTGTTTGCTGCAAGAAACCAGACACAAGTGGTTTCGAGAAACTGGAGACAAGTGTGTTTCCTCCATAGCAATTGTGCTAAAAATAAACGGTTCTCTTTGTCAATGTGACTTCAGACACTTTCCACTATTATGCTGCTGGTATCTGGAGTCTCAAAAGGCTTTTGTCTAGAACAGAACAGTAAATAACCACAGATTCTGGGGACATGTAGAAACATCTCATTAGGGATATTTGAAAGAGAGATGACAAATAAAGTCTTGGTATCAACCTCATGTTGTGATCTGAGTGTGCAACAACAAATTATCCTTCATCAAGTAACTCAGCTACCAAAGGCTACAGATGTGTTTGTCTTGGGCAAAAAGCTCAGCTTTTGCAAGCCTGTGGGCTAACAGGCTTGTTAGCCACGCAGTTCTTCCACATGAAGCATGCTGATGGCATCTACTAGATGTTGTGCAGCTGACAGGAAAAAGATGCAATAGTTCATTAGTTTTTTTCATTCTGTTTAATTCAGACATTTTCAAAAGGAATGGCACTGAAAGCTTTGTCATACTGAAGGTGCATAATAATTGCATCAAAATTGCCCATCTGCGGCTAAAGCAAGATAATTGCCTAGGCGTGTTCACATTTGCAGAAGAGATTTTGAATAATAAATGTTTATAAAGCCCTTCTGTCATCATGTTATCCAATCCTCACCCGTGAGCCAAACTCTCAGTTCATTTACACTCTTTTCAAACCAAAAATATCTCATGTTGGCACAGCTCTGGGGTGGGTGTAGATGAGAATCTGGACTAGTGTAAGTTACCTGAAACTGGCTTCCAGCAACATTTAGGAACCAAATGGAAAGAGAGTAATCAGCAAACCGTGTTGATTCCTTGCTAGTGATTTTTTTCTGTATCTTTAATAATTAATTTGACTAATTACTAAGATTTAGGCGTGCCAGTGCTGATTTTCAGTGATGCTGAATGGCACTCCTTGCTAAGCAGCAAAGCTTGTCAAAGGGTCAGAGCCACAAAAAGGCTAAGACACGTGCCCCATCCTTCGAATAGCCCTAAACATCTATGTGTGGCTTCCAGCAGACACTTCCTCCTCCTCAGAAGCCTCTCTTTTCCAGAGGTAAGGCATAAGCAGATCCATCCCCACAAGGACAGACAGGCTGAAGATACGGTGGCACTGGCAGCAACAGGTGAGATGCAAGCCATCTTAATTTGGCTTCTCATGGCTGATCTAACATACTCCAGCAGATAAGCTCCTTAGCACACACTCAGCTCACCCAAGCCTTTGAACACAGGCCCTTCATGCTCGACAAAATGCAGACAGCTGAAAGACATGTCCTGGTTTAAGTGCATGCTTACCTGGTCAATCCCTCCTCCACAGGGACTCGGTTTATAGCTGCCTCCCTGTTCTGATGCTCTCCCCTTTCCTGGCAATTAAAGATGTAAATAGCATTGACCAGACAAGATTTGTTAATGCACCTTTGTTTCTTCTTCAAGAATGAATTAATTGATTTTTCCATTAGACTTGTACAAATCACGCTGATGTCCCCGTAGTCCGCAGTGTGCCTGCGTGTTCCCGATAGCTGCGTTACCGTCATCACAACACATCTCCTGCCTCTCCCCTGCTCACACAGGGCTGTTCATTCCAGCCCACCACTACACAATTAATAAGAGCAGGTGATTTGCAGTGAGATGGAAAATGTCTCCAGCTGAATGCCAGGTTCACCTGTTTTCTGCCACTGCATGCCACTGGTCTTGCTGCTTGAACGGGAACTGTCATTTCTGATGTGGGATCCCTTCAACAAAATAGCCACCTGCCTCCCCCATGACCAGCTAGCTATGCATCTCTTCAGCTCATCCGTGGTGTTGTAGTGAGATTTCAGCAGGCTGTACCTCCTGGGTAATCCCAACATGGCCATGGCAAAGCTGACCAGCTCTCCAGCACTGGGAAGGTAGCCAGCAGCCCTAGAAGATAACTAAGCTGGTGTCCCCAGCTACCTGGAGCCCTGTGCATCTCAGACTGCCTTGCCCACCTGCCTTAGTGGGGTGCTGTAGATCCCTTCCCTGCAGTAGCAGGGGCCTGTCAGAGGATCAGCACCCTCACTGCTAGGGATCCAGCAGAGAGAAGGGTAGCAAAACAGGCATTGCCTCTGCCAGGTTTCTGAACAGATAGCTGAAAGCACATTGCTGCTTTTGTCACTCTTCCTGGGAAACAATCTGTAAAGAAAGTCAGACTAAAATTAGTAACAATATTAACTACTGTTCAGTATATTTTTCTGTCTCTCAAGGGCTTAAGCTTATTGAGTAACCTCCCTTTCTCTCAGTTTCATCACAGCGCATTAAGTTTTGAGAAAGGGCTGAGTTCAAACACTGAAGCTCTTTATTCTAGTTGTGTAGGTGCAGTATTGATAGAGCCAAATTTAGCAGATTCCCTAGTGCACATTTACAGTAAAATGAGCCAGATTTTGTGTTAGGTACCTTGGGAGGAGAGGGGGAAGGGAATGACAGATAAGGATATCACAGGGCACTGTGACTCTGAATGACTCCGTTGCTGAGATTTAGTGAGGCGTCAGGATATTTTGGGTAGCATTTTTGAGGTTCTGCTGCTGGATTTTCCATTCTTGGTGAAGGTTGTGGTGGAACTGTAAAGATTCAGTTGGAAGGAGTGGTGAACCAGTAGTAAAAGCTGTTGGAAATGTCTCCTTGTGGTGTTGTACATATGCATGTGTATATATATGTGTGTATATAGGCACCATTTGATGTCAGCTACATCCCTTTATCCTGCAAGAACAGGGATTTCCCAGGGAGGTAACAGGCTGGTTTACTTCTGACAGTATTCACAGAACATCCTGTGGATCAGGAGCTCTCCTGTAAACTGCAAACTGTTGAAAGGAAAGTGAAGCCACAGATTTTGTGCCTTCTAGCTCTAGGATCAATGTGGGGTCATGCTCTTGAATGGGGTGGAAAAATTCCCTTGTGCAACAAGTATCTTACCCTGGGGATCTGGATAGAAAAACACAGTCTCTAGGATCAGGCCTGAGTTTGTTTGCTGAGGGAGCTGGCACCTGTCTTCTCACAGCAGGAAGAAGGCTGCTCATTCTCAAGCATCTGTCTGCAAAGCACTGCCTGGTGCTGCTCCCAAAGTCCCCTCCTCCCTGCCTGCAGACAGAGCCGAAGCCCCAGGAAGAGGACAAGGCACCCCCAGCACTCACCTGCCTACAAACCTTCCAAAATGGAAAACTGTCCTTCAGAAAAGTTTTTTGACTCTCTCCTGAACTGAAATCCCACCATGGGTGATGCTCTGTGTGAGAGACACGGTATTTAACCTTCCTGCATCTATTTTAAGATCCAGATTGATCACCCATAATTCCTTTTGAAGCCCATAGGTAGTGATAATCTTCAGCCCACTGGAAAAATCAGCGCATTAGTACCTGAATATGAATTGATGTTTTTAATTTGGTATGATCCTCCTAGGATTTCAATGTGAAGGTGGAGTAATCCAGTCATTTCTTGCAGTTTACTTATTTGTGCTGTCTGTGGATTATTTGTCAAATTCTTTTTTGTATTATTTTGATGAGAAATTTAATCAATCTCACCAACACCAAATCATTTGTGTCTGTTGGTTTACTTTTTAGGATGATTTATGCATACATTAAATGTGATTGCGAGCCATTTCCTAACACATGTAAACCTCAATTATCAAAGATCTCCGGGGATGCTCTAAGTTTCAATATCAGCTTCACATAAAACATCATTACCCCATTCTGGCAGTGAACATGAGCAAAAATGGATATGGGGAGTTACTAAAATAATAGTTTATCTGTTATTTCATAGATTATAATTAGTGAAAACTCCCTTCTAAGAATGCATTGACCACATACCCTAAACTTGGTATATTCATCCTTGTTACATATGCTATTGATAATGAAGAGAAAAGGCTATATATACTTTTACTGAACAAGCATAGCACTAAAAATTCATATCAAAGAGCAAGTATTATTAGATAGATTAGTCTTTTACTATGTATTTTGAAGATATTATTCCATGTTTTTTCTTTTTGGACAGTTGACATTGTTTGATTCCATCCCCTATGTAATCTTGAAGCTGTCTGCTCATCCTCTCTCACATGCTGGGATTATTTTCGTTTATGGCTCAGCCCACCTACCAACTATTTCGGCTCCTGAGATGCACTGAGCTAATTAACGCATCCATCATCTTACATGTTCTTCAGATGCCATGAGCAATAAGGAGACTTAGCCTTAATCTTTGATGTCTTACTTTTTCTCCCAGGCTCAGGCTTAACTCAAGCCATACACATTTTCATTGCTAAACAGTTCATTCATATATTTTTGTTCTCTGCTTATTGACTTCTAATTCCCTTCCTCTCCTAGAGACATGCTATATTAAATCTCCATTATCTAAGCCCATGTCTGCTTTTCCTAGCTCACACAGTCATGCAAGTATCACTATTGCTTAATATTTGTATGAAATTAGCATCCAGCAAATCCTGATCTGGACCAGCTTGTGCTAGGTGCTTTTTCAGCAGGGAAACAAACACAGCCCCTGTGCTACAAGAGTTTGCCATCAAAGTTGAGGCACATATCTACTAAAACCTGCCATTTTTCCTTTGTCTGGTGAGGACTGACTTCTTTGGCTGCTGCTCAGAAACCTGTGGAGGGGCTTTTGTCCCACAGTACTTGCCAAGGGAAGGCCATGTCCAGAGAAGGGCAACAAAGCCAGGGAAGAGTCTGAAGCATAAGTCTCAAGGAGCAGCTGAGGGAGCTGGGGTCATTTAGTCTGGAGAAAAAAGTTTGTTTGGGGGGGACCTTATCACTCTCTACAAGTACCTAAAAGGCTGTAGTGAGGTGATATCAGTCTCTTCTCCCAGGTAACAAGTGACAGAAGGAAATGAAATGGCCTCGAGTTGTGCCAGAGGAAGTTTAGATTGGGTATTGGGAAAAATTTCTTCATGGAAAGGGTTGTCAAACATTGGAACAGGCTGCCCAGTGAAGTGATGGAGTCACCATTCCTGTAAATATTCAAAAAATATGAGGCTGTGGCACTTGAAGACATGGTGCTAAGTTGATGGTTAGACTTCGTAATCTTACAGGCCTTTTTTAACCTCAGTGATTCTATGATTCTTTGAGGCTGGACAGAAGGATGGGGACATCAGGAAGATGTTTTTCTCATCTCTTCATGGACCTCACCATGAACCTAAGTAACACAATATGTGATGCAGTAGCAGGTGAACGGGAAGGGAAATAATTACAAACATCCTTGTAGATGCAAATAACCCCAGGATTTTCAAAAGGCCTAGTTCCTCTTCTGCCTGAGATCTGCTTTCTGCCAACATAACACCTCAATCTCCCCCAGTTCATGTCAGAATGTGACATAAGGTGTCCAGATCTTACTAATGACAATGACAAGGAAGTCCTATGTGAGAAGCAGGCAAATGACGAGTCTCACTGCAAAGCACCTCCAGAAAGCTTGCAACCTAGCTCAGCCTGGCTGGGCTGGCTTAGCCAAAAGCAGTTTATAAAATAAAAGGTTGAAAGAAATCTGAGAGTCTTAGAAAGATGTAAACATGTTTTTCCAGATAAAGCCAACAAGTTATTTGGTTAAATTAATCTATGTCTGAACTTAAACTGAGGTAAGTGCTTACCAGAGTACGTAGGCTGTGATAAATCCCCAGCAGTAATTCTGTTAAAATTTTCAACGCCCCCTGCTATGCATGTGTAAGGATTCACAGGCACACTGAAACAGCCCAGCTAACTATGCTTGTCTTCTCTGCTTTTAACCGCTCTCAGAACAGCACTGTGCCTCCTCCTCTCATGCTTTCTGCTATAAACCCAACCATTTTCATTTCCCAGGCAATCCACTGTACGTGGCTGCAATTACACTAACCATAACTGCAACCAAAGGGTATCTGATGTAGCATGTTCTGATGTTGGCCTCTGGAGCCACAGATCTGGGAGAGGGCCAGAAAAGCCATTTTACAATTATAGTCTATCACAGGCCTTAAAAATTTGTTATTAAAATGAAGACAGAGCAGGCACATCCACAGGGCAGGAATTAATCATGGCTAGATAAGGTCCACTTCTCTCCTAGGTGGCAAGCTGCAAGGTTTCAGCAGGAGCTGGCTCTTGCCGCAAGGACACCCTGTGCTTCCTTCCCTCATAGTGCTTTTACCCTGTAATAGCAGGGAGCAGATTTTTCACTGCTCTTTGTGCAGCTGCTCTGGAAATAGTGTGATGCTGGAAGGAAGGATCACAAGGTCATTTCCAAAATGGAGGAAGGAATAAGCATGTCACAGGAGTAGAAGGCGGGAGACAAATGAGCCCGGTAATTTTGTGTCTGGCAAATACTTGGCTCTCCTCACTGCAGCTCGGCTTTCAGAACCAACAAGCAGGAGGGAGGCTCCTTGCACAGCCCTTCCAGTCTCACTCAGAAAATCACAGTCCCTGTTCTCCCTCTACCCATGAAATCCAAGAAGATGCCATAAACTGCAGCTGTGTGTCACAAAGCTATTTCATTTTAGCCGAAAGTGAGTGCTGTAAGAATGGATATGCTGCGTGCTTCAATGACGTAGATTAGAAGGAGCTTTACTCCTCTAGTCATAAATAGTCAAGAACAGAAATTACTTTCGTGGCTTTAAATCAGGTTGTAGTACATGAGAGTCTTCCCTAATATTCTTACATTTTATTTTAGAAATCTTCTGTCATAAAAGGATGTTCATCTGTGCTACAGGCAACCCCGTGGTATCTGAGCATCTAAATCTAAGAAAACTCTTTAACAGGCTCTATTCCAGACATTTTATTAGAGCCATTACCAGAGGCACATCAAAATGTAATAGCACAGAAGCAGATAGCAGCCAGAACATTTCCAGCATGAAATGCATGATCTATTCCAATTAAGGGAAATCCACGTTAAAAGTTGTCATTTCCATTTGACAGTTTCAAATGTCACAGTCGCATTTCTGAGACAAATCCAGATGCCGTGTTTCTGAGTCACCTCAACTTTATTGTCAGCAGTCAGTCTCTGCCACTTGAAAGCAAAGACTCTCTTTGCAAATCTTCCAGGAGCTCTTGCTAGACTGTGTACGTTCATCCTGAATAAACTGTATTCTTCCTCTATCTGCTCTGCTAATTCCCAACAGGTAATGATGCTGTTTTCTCTCCAGACATGTAGTCTTAGTGAATCCCAATCACCCTGCACCATCACAACGTGCAGTATGGATGGTTTCCTGTCACAGGAAGAAGTCCCAAATTTGTCAGACCAAGCACATGCAGTGCATTCCTACAGAGTGGCAAAGTCCAAGCTGAGCTGTGCAGATAATCAGGAGCTTACCACAGTGATTCATAAAGGCAATAGAGAAGTACTTTAGCTCTGTACTTATACCTGAGTGGTTCAGACTGCTTTAACTAATGAAATTTTAGTTAATTTTCACTGCTCCTGAACTGCTGGGAGCTACACTTGTGTTACAGACTGAGTGAAGGTGCATGGCTAATGTATCCAAGGTAGGTTAAGCAGGAGAGCAGGAAGAGAAAGACAAGCTGACAACCTGTCCTGGGGGAGAGGTTTTTTCACGTGTGCCATGTCCCTGGTGCCTCTGCCTTCAGCAGCTGCCAGAGATAGGAGAGGGCTTGGCTGGACCCAGGCTGGTGATTCCTGTGGGGTCCAGGTCCATCTCTTCAGAGGCATCTCTGAGTGAATGCCTCACTGACACAGATTGGGCAGAGAAAGAAGGGATGGTTTATGCTGTATTAGTCTTACAGTAATTTTGTTGCCTGAAACACAAGTATAGCATTTGGACCAGCAGATGGGTTTTCCAATTAATTTACTCGGGAGTTCTGCATCTTGTGCCAAAAAGTTCCTATTTACTACCATTACAAATAAGGGCTCCTTTCTGTTTTTCAGCCTTTCACAAAGTAAATGGGTACATTCAGCAATGACTGGGTGGAAATCCTCGTTTTTGGGTTCACAGCCAAGATCAGGACGGTGCTAGCAATTGTAGCTAGCGAGGCACCAGCTCGCTCCTCCTCAGGGCAGTTTGCAAAGTGCTTCTCTGAACAGAACTGTTTTCTTTGCACTGAGGTTCACACAAAGCAGAGCCAAAAGAAACCATTTAGTCGGCAATAAAAATATAAAATAAAAAGAACAAGTACATAAAAAATGTCACTAGGAAGGAAAGCAGTGTGTGCTGTAACAGCCTTATCCAAACCACACTGACATTCCCCCCACACATGCACAGCAATGACAAGATGCAACTGCTTTGTATTTTCCTACTTCTGTGGCACCAGGCTCTGGCCAAAGACTTTCGGTGCTTCACCACTTCTTATCATGTAAGAGGAAAACCTTAAAAATATAAAATATTTCATATAAATAATATAATATTTTAAAACTCACAGATGAGCACTCTGAAGCATCGTATCTGTGGAAGGCTTCAGATTCAAAACAAATTTCCGCCTGGCCTCTGAAGAACAGCTGTGTATTCCATCCAAACACATAAATAATAATGGTTAGCATCCTGTTCAGAGGGACTCTCATGGCTTCCAGCAATTTTTAGTCACAAGCACCATTTAACTCCACCATCTCAAATTCAAGTCTGTTTTTTAAATATGGCAAATCTGAAAATACCTTAAGTGTCCCCCACCACAGTTCTCATTTGTGGTCTTTCCAGGGACTTCAAATAGATCTCATTTGCTTATAACCTCTAAGCAGTGTAATCACCTCAGCGGCATAATCCTTTTGCCTACTTGTAGAATTAATTAATTTCTATCTGATCCCTCTCTTTTCTTATATTTCTTCTCTGTTCTTTTTAATAGCACACTTGCTTTACTCCATTCTGAATGAAACAACTGAAGGCTAATAACCCCATTAGGTATTTATGTTACTGTTTTCTGTCTAAGGAGGATGTTGGCTGAAAAGTCCAGAGTGGGACATTGACAGCAGCTGGAAGAAAAGTCAGTGCCAAAGGTGGCAGCTCTAATAGCCAACAGTGGAGGCATAAGGGTGACCCACATGTGCCATTCCACACTTCCAGTAGGAACCAGAGAGGTAAATAAAGCTACACCATTCAGGAATTCAAGTGAGCATGAGACTTAATAGCCATGGCAACTGACATCTGCTTTAAAGACCTGATCCGACCAGTGCAACAATACACGTAACAGGGGCATTGCAGCTCTTTGAATCTGTGCTATGTGTTTAATGTTTGTCCTGTTTCTGGACCCCAAATTCACACCAGCATCATCAGGCAAGGCTCTGATGGAGTTTGTCATTCCTAACACTGCTGGAGGACATCTGCATCTGTCGCTGTCCATGGATTGCTTCGTAGTTCTCCTGTGTCAGTGGCCACATGCCGGGGAAGATGCAGATGAGCATGTGGCTGCTAATGGCAGACCTTGGCAGATACCTTTTCTACCCTGTGCTTTCCCAGCTCACAGGTAGCCCTTTCTCTCATGCAAATGACACATCTCTCAAGGAGAGAAACGGTTGTAGTTTCTTTGGAATTGGAGGCTGCTGGCTTGAGCAGAGGAGGAAAGGCAAGGGTTACCTACTTCCACAATTCTGAAATGTCAAGGGCTTTTCACCTGGGGAGTTGCAAGGAGCTGATGGAAGGAGCTGGAAATTTTCTGAGCTGCAAAAGTAGGCACAAATCATGTTCCTAGAACTGCTCTGCAGTAGCTCAGCTTCCTCTCTGGAGGGAGCATCTATCACAAAACTCAGTATCCTGCTCACTTCTTTGGAGTGTATAAAGGAGAAAGCTCACAGCCTGCAGATTTATGGATCATGAAACTGAGATTGAGCTTCTGAACCAGTAAGAGTGAGTGGCCCATCAATCCAAAAGCATAAAAAGAGATTAAAAGAACTATGAAGATGTCAACCCTTCACACTGCAAGAAGACTGAAAGACAACTGTCTTGTATTTATCCTGCAGATCTGCCACTTGTGCTCACAAAGAAAATGAAGTTGATGCT
Source organism: Illadopsis cleaveri (assembly GCA_013399915.1). NCBI lineage: Eukaryota > Metazoa > Chordata > Aves > Passeriformes > Timaliidae > Illadopsis > Illadopsis cleaveri. The sequence goes on from VXBB01014711.1 coordinate 48,633, forward strand.
CTGTACACTTGTGTCTTGAGAGCAGTCTTCAGAGAAGATTTTGCTTTTCATACAGGATCCTTATACAATACTACATATAATTTTACAGATTCCTTTATAACTCTGAGAAGTAGGGAGGAGAAAATTCCTTGGAGACAAGGCTTCTGAACTGGCATGTGCATGATCAGGTTTATTATTTCTTTTTAATATTTCCTCCACAGGCCTTATTTATAAAGATAACTATAAGCTATATTGTAAGGCTATGGAGGATAAAATTCCCCTCCCTCTCTTCAAGAAAGTACTCTCTTGGCTGGGAAGCTTGGGTCAGCAGTGCCTTTTATACAGTCACATAGAAGAGGTGTTAAGGGATAATATAAAGGGTGGTTATTAGACTTTGCTTTCTAGGATGCATTCTGAAATTTTAAAAGAAGTCTTGTTCTAAGTGGATGACAGGCAAAATCCAAGAGCATACAGAGGTGAGAAATGAAAATAAAACCACCTTTCAAGTACAATACAATCTGGCCTATTTTTTGTTATTATTTTCTGCTGATTTTGTTCACTTCCATTCTTTTCCACTATAGACCTTGTTGATATTCTTTAGGAATTCAAAAGATAAATTTCATTTAAATTGTTCAAGTCAAAAAATTTCAAAACTTATTTCAGAATTTTTATAAGTTCTTTTGTTGACCTGTACCCTTCTTCAGAAGTTTCTGATTCAGTGAATGGGTATTTTGTTTCACTGCAAGCTGAATGAAAATAAACATGTGCAACTTCTCAACCAACATTTGTAGAACAATATTGTAGAGGAGATGTTACCCTCAAAAATCGAAACCACACAAGTTCCTGTAGCTCTTCACTGGAGTTATAGATGCCTAATTCTCCCTGAGTACATTGTCTTGGTGTTCCAGCTGCTATGGCTCCATTTCTGTGCTATCCAGTCCTTTAAAAATACAGTAGGTGTCAGTATTTTTTAATTTGCATGTTTACTGTTCAAACAAAAATTTACTTATATGGGGAGCGAAAAATTTCATGTTTCCCTTGAACAGCAGGAAATTGATTTCAAGTCATTCTCAGTTATTGTTTGCCACTTGAGAGACCTTAATGTTCCAGTAGCAGAGATGAAAGCCATTGAATTTCTAGTACATATTGCTCTGGTTTTGCCACTTATGCTAAGGTGTTACACAAATTTAATGCAACCAGCAACATCAATGTTTTTTGAAGGATTAGTCTATTGGGAAAAAGGTCAAAACAAGTAAAGCTGCTTAGAAATCTCAATCTCAGAAGCAATGGACATTGTGTTTTCTAACATCCCTCCCTTTTGGCACCAGACTCATTCACCTGGCTGTACTCGTTCACCTCGTGTGACTGCCGAATTTCTCAATCTTTCAGAGGCTGCTTTTCAAAGATTGCTGTGATCTGAAAGGTGCTGTTCAATCAGGCTCTGGGATGCTGGTAGATGCCATCACAGAGTCTTGAGACCTCCTCACTCCACTTCCATGGTCCTCTCCTTGCTCTGTTGCTGTGTGCCAGATTGGGATGACTTTGTTGAAGAACAGAAAGTAAGGGAGTGCAGGGCAGAGTGCTCTGGTTTTGTGTTAAATAGACATCAGCAGTACAACTAAAAAGGCAAACAAACTTCAAACAGAAAAGGTTCACCTGTTCTTTAGAGGAGGTACTCTAAAAATGACCACAAATACAAGTATTTAGAAAAGATTATTTCCTTTCTATATCCCGTTTACTTAATGCATCTAGGGGCAGTTTGTGCATAGTAAATGTCAGCTTCTCTGTTATGTCAGCAAACTCTCAGCTTTCTTTTATGTATAACTTTCTTCCTTTTCACAGACGAGTTGCCAAGTTAATGGTGTGTCTTTTGGTGTATCCTGACTCAGCAGGAGATACCAAAAGGCACTGATTGTGCCTTCCTGTTCCCAGCTATCCCCAGCACCCTGTCATGGCGCTGAACAATTAGTACTTAGGCTGTGAGGTTGATTAATTTATGCCCTTGGCCCAAGGCTGGCAGTGCCAGCAGCAAGGGGTAACAGGAGATTTTCCCAGCTGGAGCCATATCTCCACAGTCTCTCTGACAATCCACAGACATAAAGGTGCAAATTAAATATGTGTGTGAAGATATATATATATGTGCTTCAGTAACAGCTGTCTCAGGGTGTTTGCATAGTCAATTTTATCACTGAGATATTTCCCTCCTCCTTGTTTTGCCTCGTCTTGTTCCTTCTCCCAAGACACAGCAGCACTGCTGCCTCTCCTATTAGCACTGTACTTTTATATCAGCAGAGCACAGAAGCCAAGACAGAAACTACTAGAAATGCATTTTATTCTTGCATACTTTTTTGGTCTGCCTATGCCAACCACTACAAAAACCCAATTTACAGGAGGCCAGCTGGCCAGTTTCTCCTAAAAGTTTCATTCTGAATGTTCCAAAAAGTTCTAAGTGGTTCAGGTCACAGCTGAAGAGGACAAGCTGGATATTAATCACATCAGGGCATGCTTAAGATATCCACAAGCAATCGCTGCACAGTTTCAGAGCCTGCAGGCCTTTCACACCCAGAACATCCACTGACGTCAATGGAAATTTTGGATGATGATGGAGAGCAGTGATGATGTTGACTCCGGCAGTCAAAGCCTTGAGAGTCTAATGTTTAGGTTTTCTCTGCCTCAGTTTGTATATGCTGTCCCTCACCACACGCCCAACGTCGCACAAATGCTTGACTGCATTTTCCTCAACACAGCCTTGGGAAATAACAGCGAGCCTGTGCCCTCATATCCCACTGCCAAGGGGGGACAGGCTGGCTGGGGGACTTGTCCAAGCTCACACTAAAAATTTGTGATAAACCATCTAAACTATGGACCTCAAAATTTAGCCTCCTGGTGCCCTCTCCAAGTGCTTTCCCTGGAAAGCTTCCCTTGCTTTTCATCTTTTCAGCAAATGAAGTACTGAAGTGTTGCATAAAGTGCCTCTCCAAACCGCTGGGACCTGCAGGGAATTGCCTAATCCACTTGGGTTACATTAAAAATAATGTGGGTTTGTGGTTCAGGTTTGCTTCCAAAAAACAGTTTGATTAACTAACCTTTTGAAGGCCAACATTAGCAAACCCATTCATGGGCCATGCAGGACGCAGTTTGGTTGTGACTTTGGTGCCAGTGCATCTCCCCAGCCACCCAAAACACAGCCCCCCCTCCTTAGTGCAACACCCACCTGCAGTTGGCAAGGAAAAGGGCCCTGAAGCAGATTTCTGACAGCTGGGATGCCCTTCCCCAGAGCTGGGGTGTGTCCCCCCAGCTGGGCCCAGGTGGCTGAGGAGCTGTGGTGCTGTGCTGCTCCCTGTCCAGGAGAAGCTGCACCTGCAGAGGTGAGAGGCCTTCCCTTCAGGCAGGCAGAGCCCCAAGGGTTTGTCTAATTACAGCTGCAGAGGATGAAAGTGAGGAGCAAGAGCCTTTAGGGCAGTGGTCCCTCTGGAGACCCAGCAGCCCCAGGCCACTTCCATGTGACTGGTGCAGTGGGAGATCCTCAGGAAGGTCTGAATTTATCAGCACTAAGTTGCTGCAAGCAGTCAGCATTCTGGTTTTGAGGATAGCAGCAGTCATTAGGTGCATGGTACAAGCAGGAGTATTCCTGCTGGGCTTAGGCCTTAAGGACACCTGCTCAGCAGCCAGTTTCCTGGGATAAAAATACTGCCTGCAACACCTGGCTGTGTCAGCATGCTCCTTGAACTGAGCATTCCCTGTCCTTGTTGCTCCTTGATGAAGCCAGGATGAGGAAGAGGTGCAGTCTTTAACTAGCAGTGCAGTCTTTAACTAGCAATGGTCATCCTCAAATTTTATGGCCAGCCATAGTCACTGCACAAATTGGATTTAAAGAATCAATGTGACATTTGCTTTGGGCAAGAAGGCTGTTTTAAGGGAATTACAAAGCCCTGTTGTGAATTCTCTGTTTCATTCTCGGGCTTTTTTGAACTCTTGAGTAAATGCTGTCTGATGATGTGGTGCTGCTCATTTTCTCTGCTTGCTCCTCAGCTCCCTAAAGACGGTCATTAGCTTCCATACAGATCATTAACTGCTCCTCACACCCTGCCTGGCTGCCTGTGCCTGGCTATACGTGGTGCTGTTGGAGTTGACAGTCCTTTGCCTGTACTCCATTTGGGTGTGGTGGTGGGTCCTGGCATACTCTTCATCACACCCCACTGTGCAAATGGGTCAGTTCCCTCCAGCTCATCTTCCAGCCCTGTCTCAATCACCAGCAGAAGCTGTCCCTCTGCTTGCACTATGAGAATGTCAGTAACCCCCAGGAACCTTTGAAGCTTTCATTGCCCTCCTGCCCCTTTCGGCTTCAGGCACTGCTGCTATGGAGAGGAATGTCCAATGTGAGTACCTCCTGGGCCCTCCTCTGGTGGGCTCTGACAAAGATTTGAGGCCAATCCTGAGTGCTACACCAGATCAAGTCAAGGGTTGCCTTTCTCGTGGGCTCAGAAAAAAGGTGCTCCACAGAGCAATCTTTGAGTGTAACTAAAAAGCTGTGTTTCTGTGTTCAAGTGTGATGTCTGCCTGGTCTGTGGGTGTTTAGAGCTTGCACATAGCAACAGTCTTACATTTTATTTGTATAATGCCGGTTGTCTAGAAGAGCATAAAGTACTTCAGGCTCTGGGTACCTCTGGGGTGTAAAGGCAGAAAATGTTGGATAATTCATGATACTTTCAGCTGCCTGACTGCTGAAGGTATCTTGTCACATTAAAAGCCACTTCTTGCCAGGAACACTTGCTGCATTTTCTGAAATGTGGTTCGGTCTTGTTCTTTTAAACTTTTTTTATTTAAATGTTAGTTTAAACAGTCTCTCATTAAAGTTTCTGAGTCTGTTCTAAGACTTGTCTTGAAAATGTGTATTCAGGTAGTTTGTAAGATTTGTATTATTTGCTTCTTTTGGAGCCATTCTGGTGTATTATGTAAATCCATAGCTAAGCATTTCCTGAGACCATTTATTGTGCAAATGTCTAATGTGGCACGTGCACAGTGCTGAACAAAACCAATTGCTTCTGTCTCTCTAGTTCAGAGAAGGGCAGTCTGTGGATTTTTTATTTCATTTATTTTTTGTTTAATTTAAGAGAAGACAATTTTCTCATTCCATTGCCTATCAGAATGTATTTTCTGCAAATGAGCTGGAAACTCCCAGAACAGATAAAAGTTTAAAGGCAGAACACCAGCCCCAAACTAAGTGTAGAAACAAGTAATCAAGTCAGTCACAGGTGCAAACATTTAAAAGTGCAGCTGGGTGCTTGGTTGGCTTCTGTGGTAATTTCTTGCATTTAATAATGTGCTTACAGAAAAATATGCATGTGACAATGGACATTAAAAAGTCATTAGAGTGTTTTAGATAAGCCATCCTTTGCATCCATCTCCAGAAACCAGTGCTGTCATTGGGGCTGATGTTACCTCCAAGGCTGCAGTGCTGCCATTCCCATTAGGAAGGGTATAATGACAGACCAAAGGGCCAGGGTTTGCAGCCCTAGTTCAGTCTCCAGCACAGACAGACTGGACTGGATAAGTACAGACATCTCTGAGGAGCAACAGGTCCTTGGCCATGGGTTGCAGCCTTCCTCAGTAGGCACTGCAAGCAGCAGGGCAGGCAAGGCACACCAGTAAACCCAGGACTAGTCTCAGACCTCTGCCCCATGGAAGCAGAGAAGAAGCTTGTGCCCTCCAGCCCCTGGAAGCAGTTTTCCTGAGGAAAGCTGCAGGCAGGGGTATACTGGTTTTGTTGTAGGAGCCTCAGACCAGCAGGGCAATAAAAGCCATGGCAGGAGTCCTGGGCATCTCTCTGCAAAGTGCTGAGGCTAGCAGGTTTATTCACAGCATTTTATGATCTGGGACACACCACAGGAGCCTCCGTGCAACTGTTCTGCTGGCATGTGAACCTGTGGTGACTCAGGAAAAAGGCACTCAGGGACTGTCTTGATAAGTAACAGGAGCTGGCTATAAAGTAAACATGCAGGAAAAGCAAATCCCCATCTCTCTGAAGGTGCAATCAACAGGCATCCCTCATCCTGCCACTTTAAAGCACCTAGGGACTTTGCTTCTCTGTGCCCCAGCTTGCACATCTGTAAAATGAGTTTCATGACCTCACTCTTTTCTTGCACTGCTTTGAAATCCACCCACCTGAGAGGCTGATTTTGTCATGGCTACCCTTTGGGTCAGTCGTGGCTCAAAGGGGAAGGAAGCAAAGGTGGAGGCATGATCCTTTTTTCTGCAAAACACATCTTTACTTTCCTGCAGATCATTTCTGAAGAATGTATTGAGTTAAATTGCATTTTTTGTCTTTACAGCAGTCATACTTACCACCACTAGTGAGCTTAATGCATGAGAGATGCTGTGGCCTAACAGGATGAATTGCAAAAAACGTCCTTGTGGGCTTTCTTCACTGGAAGAAATTGAACTTGAGTCTAATTTCCTTCTCTCCTATTACTGTCAGTGCATCTTGTCTGTCTGCTTTGCTTTTGCTTACTACAACTGGCTTGCAAGTCCTCCCAGAAGACATGGCATGACATTTTAGTCCATGTCTTTTATTTTGTACATTGAGCAGAAAATGTAAGACTGTTGCACATCTGCAGATTATTTACCCATGCAGGCCTAATTGGTGCAGGGATTAGCAAAACACGTTTTGCTTGCCAATCTCTAATCAAGAAGACAGATTCACTGGCACAGTGGTGGCTTTGCTGTGCTCCAGGGAGGTGATGCTCACTCTGCTGAAAATCAGAAGCAATTTAGCCAAATTCAATTTGCAGGTAGAGACCTTGCAAGGTCAAAATAAGAAGCACAGTCTACAAAGAAATAATATTTCCCTCAAAGGGCAACAGCAGATCCAAATCTGGTTTGGAGGAAGAGGCTCCAGTATGAGCACTCAGACAATGAAAAAATTCTAGCAAAAGTTAACAGTCTGGAAAGGAGAAATAGCTGGCTTCTGCAAAGTATTCCCTTGGGATGTGCATTACTTACTCCCAGAAATTTTCTACTTTACTGCAAATTTCCCAAAGATGTAATAGCCGTTTCAATGGCTTACAAACCTTTTTGGCATAGGTTTGTTCTGCAGAGAGTATCAAGAGACCAAACCCCTGGCCTGGGGCAACACACTGTGTGTACTTTTTCTGGTTCTTTGTGGTCTACCTTTCCTCTTCATAGGTGGGATTTTCTTTTTTCAAAATAGGGAAAAAACATTCATTCCCGTGTTGGCAAGATTTTATAAATTCATTTGCATGACCTTCAGAGAAGTGGGGAAACATCACCAACTGCCTAGCAATGGTTAAAGACAAAACCATTGGAAGTGGAAGGTGAATAGTGTTAAATATATAATTGTGAACTCAGTGGGGAAAAAGTGGAGCTTTACTGTCATATTTCATTTGCAAGTTTTATTTGACTGCAACACCTGCTTTCAATATAATTAACTCTTACTTACCATAGAATTTTGGCACTGATGACTTCTGATTTACTTCACTGGGGATGCTTGGTTCCAGTGAAAGAGTTATCTTGCTAGTATTGTGCTGGAGACTTGCCTAATGGAGTAGAGCTAATTTGCCATTTGCTGGGTTAATGAAGATACACACTTAAAAGGGTTATGAGGAAGAACAAGATCTAGTACATGAAAGCTAAAGAAACCAGCAAACAATTTAGAGTTAAGACACCAACAAAAGATCACTGTGCCTTAAGCTTTTCTGTAGTATCTTTTACCCCAGTTCCTGTGGCACCGTAGCAGTCTTCAGGTTGTCTGAACATGGACATGGCACTTCTAGGTGGAAGCAAACTTTTCTGTATTGCTGCTGTGGCAATAAAGCCAGTATGTTTCCCTTCCAGTCTCCTTCCTCTGACATTTCCATTCCAGTCTTACACAGATCTTGGCTGTTGCCTTTGTTAATGCCTTGCATTTATGTTTTAAACCAATTGCTGTGATTACAATGGAGCACCAGCTCATGATAGCAGGATCGAGGGAAAAAAAGCAGGAAGATTGTTTATCTCAAAAGTACAACATTACACCCTGCAATGCCACAGCTCCTTGCTGTGTGCTACCACCTTATCTGCACACAGCTTGGCACTTGCAGGAATTTACTCCTCACACAGAGGATTACAGAGATTAAGGGGGAGATCATCCCAGCAGAGGGGCTCTGCAGGGCAGCTTCTCTGCCAAAGAGGAGCCCTGCTCAGCATGACCTGGGGATTTACAGGGCCAGGGCACACCTGAGCTTTGCATCAATTTTCCCCTATAGCCTTTCTGGCTGTGGTCCATACCCAAAGTCCAGCTATTCCATGGGCAAAGCAGGGTGTTCCCAGCAAGCAAAACCGTATTGTCAAGAGAGCACCAAAGCAGGTTGAGGAGGCAGGTGAGAGCAGCAGGTGCAGGATTTCTGGTAATGTGACCAGGAATAGGTTTGGTCAGTCTAAGATGACAATTTCTCTTTTCATACAGTGTGGAGTTAACACAGAGGATGTGCCCATGCCTGTGCTGGGCCCAGAAATTAGTGGACAGCAGGAACAGCTGTGTTCAAATGTTCTGTCAAAATATTTAAGCTTAAGGTTGTTTTTTCTGGAGTCATCCCTGACTGTTTTGAGCTTACAGCGTAGGTAATACCACAGTCCTGCCTTGCTTTCCATAACCATTTATCTACCATTACTCACTGAAAACTCTCTTCATCAAATGCTTCCTGGTATGGCTTCACAAGCTGTGCTGTGGCACCAAGGAAAAATCAGTTTTCCCAGTAAGCTGTGACAAACCTGGGGAGAGAGTTAATTGTGAAAGATTTACTGTATGTCACACAGTCATTCTGGTGCACAAAATATGCCACATTCTCCCAGATGCTCCTCATACTTCACTGAAGATGCCAAGTCCAAGACAGCCATCTAACCTGTCTGCAGGAGTGCCCCTGTTGGGAGCAACAGGGCTCACTGTGGATGTGGGTGCATGGCTGGCAGCACCCTCCACAGCCCTAGGAGCCCTCGGGGAGAAGCTTTCTTACAGCTCTGTGCTGGGTGAGGAAATCTCTGCAATAAGGAGGTCTCCTTTGAAAGCTGGAGCCAGCCAGTGAAAAGTAATTCATGCTTGGTGAAGCCAGCCAGAACAGCTAAAAGAAAGCTTTATTGTATAGGGCAGAGAGATACTCCCAGATTGGGCACTGCAGCTCAGGGTCATGATCCATGTCAGGGCAAGGCTGTCCTTTGGGGCAGCACAGCACTACACTGGATGCTCCAGGGTTCCAGGCTGTGATATCATAGGAATCCAGCAGTATTTACTAAACAAGAATCAGGCCCACAAGACAGTAAAAGCACGTGTTTCTACTGTATATGATATAGTGATAGCCAATTCTTTATGTGGGGAACTGATTTTTGGCAGGATGATTTTTTCCCCAGATTGAATCCCAACATAAATTCCATTCTTGTCCTTTCATTTGAGTACAGCCTTCCTGTTCCTCTCATACTAATCTTGCTTCACGTCAGTTAATTTAAACTGTGCCTGTGTTTTTTGTTTTCAGAGCATGAGGCTGGCTGCCTATGACACCCTGGCAGTGAAACCCTCCATGGTGTCTTAGGAAGCAGGTTTAAACCTCTAATGAAGTTTGGAACTGGATTTTTCAGTGTGTCTCTGCTTCCTTTTGCACTCCCTGTGTCCCCTGTGGCAAGTGGCTGGTACAGTCAGTGCTGTGCAGGACTGAAGGCCAGACCTGAAGTGGGTATGGTGTCTGTGGAAGGGGAGACTGGATCAGGGCCACATGCTGAGCACAGGCAGCATCTGTCAGGGTCATGAGCTTCCCTGAAGAGCCCAGCGCAACTCCAGCAGGCAGGACGTTGGGCTGTGGTTTGTAGTGCAGACGGGCAGCTCTTCTACTGATTCAGAGAAGCAGTTAACAGGTTTGGCAGGGAATAGGCTGCTGCCAGCAGGCAATTTTGCAGAGGACAAGGGACACCGAGCAACACAATGCAGAACCAGCAGCTCAAATGAACGTGTCCATGTATAGCAGCCAAAGTACAGGGTCATCATATCCAGAGATGGGTAAGTTCTGCATAGGTATGATTTAATGCAAGGGACTGGCAGGCAACAAAACCCAATAAACACAAAATATGTGTTTCTTCTACCTTGCAGTCTTGTACCTGCTGTAGCAGAGGGGCTGTAGGCTGATGTAGACTTGTGGATGAGGAGATCTGATGAGGCTCAAAGAATGGATGGGGGCATTTTAGGTATTCATCTGGTACGGCTCTGTCTTCTGGGAAAGCAGATCAAAACATTTCTTTCATCAGTTTCCAAATAATGATCTTTACATGCCCAGTCTCAGGAAACAAACAACTTGAAATTCATGACAGCGGTGAAAACCTATTCGTCCATCACTGCCAGCAGGAAATTTAATTCTGTTCAGGTTTTGTCAAAACACCCAAAAAAAGTACTTCAGGGGAGTTTGCAGGTTTGAAAGTGAGCAGTAGCAGTGCAGGCCAGGGCACTGTGCTGGCTGCCCCAAACACTCCTTGCAGGCTGCTGGCCACAGCCCCAGCCCCGCAGGCTGATTCATTCCTTCTTTGTGTTACTGAATTTCCACACAGCTGGCAGCTTCCAGCTCTGCTGCCAGGCAGGCACAGGCTGCAGGCAGATGTCCCGCCCCATTCCTGCAGCCTCATGCCAGCCCTGCCAGCAGGGCCAAGCTGCACCCCATCACCTCCTATGTCCTGTGTCCCATTGCTACAGTCAGGACACAAACAAACTGCTGGTGCTTCTGCTCTTTCTGCCAGGGCTGAACCTGCTCAGACTGCCTCCTGCTCAGGGATTCACAGCATCCCCAGCCTGGACTGCGCACATGAGCTCCTGACTCCCCACTGCTGCTCCAGCGTGTCCCCAGGTGCTACCATGCCATGTTCTTACCTCAGGGGGAGCAGGCAGCTGCCTGCCGCCCCCTCCTGCTCCTGTCCTGATGCTGCTGGAGATTTGAGCCCAGTCCCACCCCTTGGGTGGAAAAAACCCAGGCCGCGCTCCTGCAAGGCTTCTTCCAAGCCCCACATAGGAGATCAGATGGGCACCAGCTTCCTATGGCTTCAGCAGGAGCAGGGAGCTAGGGGCTTTGCTGCCAACACTGGGCCCTCAGCATCCTGGTGCCCACAGGGGTGAAGGGAGGAGGATGGCCCCACACTGCTTCAAGATGTTCACTATGAAGGGACTGGTGGAAAGAGTGAGATTTCACCTCCTGTCGTCACCTCTCCCTTTGCTCTTTCTTTGCAGCCCACTCCCATGTTTTCAGCCCCTGCCTGTTTGTACCCTGTGCAGGTGCTGGCTGTTGCAGCAGAAGCTGAAACTTGTTTTTTTCCTTCTCTTCAAGGTGTGTTCCTCTCTTTCCCCAAAGGAAAAGAAGAGGAGCAAAAAAAAGCCATATATTTGCTGCAGACTGTGACTGGCTTATGGAATAACACTGCCTTTCTCTCCTTGTTTTAGGGAGTGCTGCCGATTTTTTGGAGACAATGGCTTGACTTTGAAGGTGTTTTTTACCAAGGCAGCACCCTTTGGTGTTCTTTGGACACTCACAAACTACCTTTACTTACATGCAATAAAGAAAATAAACACTACGGATGTCTCCGTGTTGTTCTGCTGCAACAAAGCTTTTGTGTTCTTGCTTTCATGGATCGTTCTGAGGGACAGGTTCATGGGAGTGAGGGTAAGTGACTCCTTATCTCTGTCTCCCCTCTTCCCCCTCACCCTTGTGTCTTTCCTTTACCCCTTGCCTCCTGCCAGCTGAGTCAAGCAGCACCTATGCAGACAGCTGCACAGGCACAGAAGTCCTTGTGGAGCAGGGATGCCTCCTTCCCTGCAGCCTTCCCAGGTGCCTGTGAGCTCCTGGAGCCCTTGGCTCCCCCAGCCCAATGCCTTTGTGCAAATTCCCTCAGAAAAGAGGTAGCTTGCTCCAGAGCGTGTCACAAATGATATGTGCTATCTCTGTGCTGCTGTGGATGTGTGTCAGCCCTTGCCAAAGCCTTCCAAGTGACTATTCCCGGGCTGCCACCAGACCAGGTTGTTTCTAACTGCACATTCTCACAAGCTCTGGCTACATACAATGCACTTGTGGTCCCATCCAGGGAATTTACAGGGCCCTCACCTCTCTACGTGTGACAGCAGGCTTGCAGGGTGGGACAGTTATCTTTTGCATCCGTGTCAGGTAGCAGCGGCTGCGGACAGGAGAGGAGAGCTGGGCTGCCCTCGCCCACCTGTGGCCGAAACATGTGTCTGCCTGTGTCACTGATGGAAGATTGGTGTCCACAGGGACTTGCATTTGGTCAGCAGCTGTAGGCTGCTCTTCTGGTGGCACCTCAAATGTTTGCTGACAGCTTTAGTTCTGCATCCCATGCGAATGTCTCTGCAGCAGCAGCAACAGAGCCACGTGCAGAGGGTTTATCAGAAAACCCCTCAGCTCCCTGCTGGCCCTTGGCAGCAGAGTGGGTGGGTGGGTAACCCACCACCCCAGGTCCAACTGCAAGGAAAAGGCACCAGTGGGTCCCTCCTTCCTTGCTTCACCAATTAATATTAATTAATAATCAAGATCAACAGCAATAACTGTAATTATTCTGGTCTCCTGCCCACTACTTGAGGTGCTCCCTGCTCACCCACCCAGGCTGATAGTGCTAAGAAGAGGTTGTTGCATGGAGCAGCTGAGGGTTAACTTTTCAGGAAGTATTCCTCTCTGGCAGGAGAATTTGGCAGGAGAGCTTGGCCAGCCTTTCAGTGGTGGCAGCCAAGAGGCTGCTCAGGGGATGGTTGCAAAATGTACCTGCCAAAAGCTCAGCGTGGCCAGCTGGTGTCTGCCCACCCCTCTGCCCAAGTAGCCCTACCCTGAAAACAAATTAACTGTGATTTTTGAGTGCAGAAGCAAGGGTATCCTGAAATGATCCTGGAGCTAGGGAAGTCTCATTGTTATTAAAGCTAGATGTGCTGGCCATTTTGATAAATGAAAATAAAAAAAGGTATTTTTGTGTCTTCATCTCTCTTGTGGCACTGCCAGCTGTAGCACTGGTGGGACACCAGGAGAGATGGCATATGGAGGGGTGACCACTGCAGGTCTGCACCTGCAGCTTGCTCCTCAGTCTGAATGTGCCATCTCTCACCATGGGATACAGCTGTGGTGCGGAGGGAAAGAAGCCGACCTGTGTGTGCAGGGATACTCACATGGGCACATACATTCTGGAGTAGAGGTGCTTCTTGGGCTCTCCTGAATGCATGGCCATGATGGAAGAGCAAGGATGATCAGGGACTTTTCAGTAGCTTCTTGGGTAGGTTGTCTTGTGCCATGGCAGGGGCCATGCTCTGGGGTATGAATCCTGTTCTGTGCCTCCCTTCTCAAAGGGGCAGACGGAGTGGAAGGAGCAGAGAAGCAGACCCATGTGGTGGTCCTGGCCATGTCCAGCTGTCTTTTGTTTCCTATCTGCACTACTTTGGGAAAGCAGCAATGAAGCAGAACAGGGGCCAGGGCAGTGGTGGCTGTGTGAGACTTCTGCCATGTGTTCCAGCCCCTCCCTGTGGAACCTGGCATTGGTGAGGTTGTGGCAGAGGGCCTTCCCGAGAAGGAACAAGCTGTATCCTGAATCCAGAAAGGAACACAGCTGTCTCCTTCCCAGGCGACAGGCCAGCAAGGGACCTGGATGGAGGGAGAAGGGGTTTGCAGACAGACTGGGCTATTTGCTCTTAAGCAGTTGTGGCATCCTGACCTGTGGCAATATGAGAGTGAGGAGGCATTTGTCCTTAGGGACTGGAAGGGCACATGGCCACATAGCAGTTCTACCGCCCAGCTTTGTGTGGCATAGTGGGAGTGCCAGGGCACTCCTGTCTGCAGAGGGACATTGCATGGAGTCTTTGGAGAGAATAATTTTCTTCCCTCTTTCCTCTCTTTTCTGTACAGCCCATGTGAAAAGCAACAGGCAGAAAGAGTGTCACTGCTGAGGGATAACCTCAGGATGACCCCAACACACTGCCTTCTTCCTGGCACTGGCAACCAGGAGGAAAGACAGCTGCTAGGTCTTCCCTGGGAGTGACCATGGGGCTGCAGCCACCACACAGCTTGACCCCAAAGTACATGGTCCCTTGGGGCCACCCTGTGTCAGAGCTGCTAACCCTCATAAAAGCACCCTTTGAGAGGGTATGTGGCAGACAAGGCTGCAAGGGGGAGAGTGCCTTCCCACACTCCTGCTCCATCCCCACACCAGTGCAGCAGATGGATAGTGCCACAGCAAAGCTCTGGCTGCACATTTGGATGTCCCTGTTCATGCCCACTGACAGAGGCAAGGTGAGAAAGGCAGCAGCTCAGTGGAGTTAAAGCAAGTACACGTATCCTATTTGGCCTTCAGAAGTGCAACTACTAGTTCTATAAGCACATAAATCACAATTTTGCTGGAATTTAAATGTAAGGGCAAGCTACAAGTCCCCATCCTTGCCATTCAGGTACTTTTAAGTGTCTTCATCTCCCGTAATGAAGTTGAGCTTTTCCCCCTTGCCCTTCACTGTGCCCGGAGAACGACTGACTGGGCTGTGAGGTGTCAAAGACACACACATAATGAAGCTGTGAGTGCCTGAAGCACTGCCTCTGCAAACCCTGCAGTGCTGTGCATCTGCGGGCACTGTGGTGTGTGAGCAGCCTGTCATCACCACTAACAACGTGCTTGATAGAAAGGCTGAAAGGCTTTCAGAGAACATGTGTGTGACACCCCTAGCAGGTCAACAGGAGGCTGCAAAGTGAGGACAAGACTCATCTGACACTTGTGACATGCTTGATGGAATAAGCGAGGACCTCTGCCCCAGCAGAACTGTTTGCAGACTGCATTTATTTGCTTTCATCTTTGACTTTGGTGTTTCCCTCCGTGCTACAGTGAATAAAACAGCTCAGGATCCAAGAGAGCCATCACCTGCAAGTGCCTCCTGTGTTCATAACCTCACAGACAAGCCCATCTGCCTGTGGGACTTGGAAGCACATATCCTAGCAAATCTCAAACTGTAGAGACATGGTCTCTTAGAAGATGCTCTGAAGCTGATCAGTTCCTGATGTTAAAAGCAAAGCTGGACACTTTTCATTCTGCAGTTCATGCATGTACCCCCAAAGTTTCCAGTGCAGAGGCATTACAGCTGCCTGTGGGGGTTGAGGCAGGCTTCCTCTGCCAATGCATCTGGAGGTGCCAGCTGGATGCCATAGCCTGGAACGTGGTTGTGATTCTCCTCAGCCCTCCAGTGAAGGCCAGACAAGCCCCATACAGCTCACAGGAGGACAGTCACACCTGGAGCAGATGCTACAGGAAATGCTGCATCTTCCACTCTGTCAACTCATCTGTAGCACAGGTGATGTTGAAGGAATGTACAGAGTTGCCATCTTTCAGCTAAGCCTGAGCCAGGTACCTTGCAGCTCTCCAAAGAGCCATAGTGTGTTAGAGCAAAGGTGCCTCTGCCCCAGAAGCCTGCCTGCAGCAGCTGCCTGAAGTGGACACCTAGAAAAATCTAAATAGGAAAAGCCTGTAATGATATTTCCTTATGAGACTTTCCAGCCTCCAACAATTTGAGGCTCAAGGACTTCCTGAGATGGAAGCAGTGTTTCTTTAGCTAATAGTCATTGATGGAATTTTTTTCTTCCATGAGTTTATCCTTGTAAACTTTACACATCCACAGGTGCAACAGCAAAACTTTCCTTCACTTAATTATGTGTTGGGTGAAGGCAAATCTCTTTTTCCTTGTTCTGCACCTGCCTCATGCTAGTCTCATTCAATGACCTTTTTTCTTGTGCATCTGAAGCCACACAGAGAGTCTGAATTTTTATTTGACAAGCGTCAGCACACTGGTGAGAGGACTGCCTCACACTTCTGTAGAGCCATGCAGGGGAGGTTCTCTCCTTGCCTTAAAAAGCAGCCTGGCCTGGACCATAGGGCCCAGTTACACCACCACAAAACTTCACTTTAGAAATGGTGTCCCACAGCTGTACATGGAGAGACCAGATGCCAACAGGGCTGCACGCCAAGACGTTGTATCTGAACCTCTGAATCTGCAGCGTGTGTATCCAGCCTTTGCAGTTTGTACTGGGCTCCACCCTGCTCAAGTCATAAACCAGCATTCTGCCTTATGCCACCCTGCCATTATACAGCAACATCTGTGGAGAAATTGATAAGGTTTTGTTTGCAAAAATGGCCATTTTTATTTTAGGGGAAATTGAAGGTGTTGATGTCAGTGTGCGGGAAGGATCTGCTGGATGATTGTCTGCTTTATGGGTGTCCCCTGGCACCAGCCCCAGCTCAGCCCAGGGAAGAGGCTACTGATGCTGCTGGGGTTGGGACCTGCAGCTGCTAAAGAGACTACCTCACCACATCTTGCTGATCAGGCAGCAGCAGAGCTTGGCACACCGACTTTCCCCCTGCATCTTCACAGCAGCCCTGGTATCTCTGGTGAGAAGCAGGAAAAATGAGAGGATGCTCATGGATGCGTAGGCAGCTGCAGCCTGTGGATGGGGCTTAGAATCCCAGTCTGGTCCAGCAAAAATGAACAGTTGGCTGGCACTTACCCATCTGTGGATCAAAATAAGTTGTCTTGGAGGCATCACTGTGACTATGCAGCCAAAAGACCTGTGGTGTAAGCAGGGCATGCACAGCCCTGCAGAGCCAGGAAGCATGGGCATACAGAAAGCCCTATTCACCCCAGAATTAACACCCTGAGAGGCTGAAGGTATCTGGCAGGACAATCCCAGAGAAGGCAGAGGTTTCTTTCTGACCCTGGTAAATCAGGGCAGCACGTCCCCTGCCTTTGTGAATGCTCCCTCTGTTTGGGAGACACCCCTCAGGCATTGCAGTGTGCGTAGCTGGCTGAAAAATAACCTCCTCCTACTCTCTGAAATGACTCGTCTAGACTGGAAAGTAGTTGCATGAATTTTATTCCCCTGTTTATTTCTATAACCTTTTTCCTCCGAAACTTCAACAGGACTCGAAGCCTTTTCTGCAAGCTCCAGGGGATTATTACTTGTGCATTATTGTCATGCACAGGCTGCAGGGACCCACTGGTGGGGAAGCTCAGTGACAGAGATGAAATCCCCACTTCAGCTCAGTTGGAGGCACTCAGCCCTGCAGTCTGGCCTGTCGCACACGCCCGAAGCAGCCACTCCTTTGCGGCTCTGCCTGCAGCTTCCCTGCAGCCAGGGAAACCACGAGGGCAGGCAGCATCTGCTCCCTGGGTATTGGCCCAGGCCTGCTACTATTTTCTACATAAGCAGATGATGCAGAAGTACCGCACTGGCATGTAAATCTGCCTGCCTGCTTCTCCATCGTGGGGGTTGTCTAGTAACACTTTCTTGCTTTCCTTCTTTGTCTCCAACCAGATCGTGGCTGCTATATTTGCTATTGCAGGGATAGTTATGATGACGTACGCCGATGGGTTTCACAGCCACTCTGTTATTGGGATAGCCCTGGTGGTGGGCTCTGCCTCAATGTCTGCTCTCTACAAGGTAAGCACACCTGGCTCTTTCCCCCCAGAAAGATGCCTGTCACTCTCGTCACTCACTTGGGCTGTTCCTGTCTTACTTGCAAACCTCTGTGCGGTTCAGTGCCATGAGCCCTTCTTTGAGAGCTCTGCCATAAACACACTGGCTCTGCAGCACTGCAGCACTGCAGCAAAAATGAGATGTCTGCTCTCACTTAGGATAAAAACTCCTATTTCCTTGGAATAGTCTTCTCCAGTGCTCCACCACCAGGGGGAGGATTTACAGATGTCTCACCTTCATGAAAAATGAAGCTGCTTTTCCATAGATTCTGGATTTAAGCACTCATTCTGGAAGCACTCTGCAGAGATTTAGCTTCTTCAAGTGACTGTTACTTCCCCTTGCCAGACTTCCTTCAGTAACATATGTAGCCTGTGTTGAGCTTAAAGCATTGTTTATCATGGAAGCAGTTGCATCCTTAAAATGCAAAGCACATGCCTATGAATCAAGACCTCATCCTGAGCAGCTGGATAAGCTGCACTACGTGTAAGATACAGCCTTCTCTGCTGAGCAGAGTCATTTCACTCAGCCTGAAACACTTCTGGGCACTTGCCTCTGTGCTGCTCATAGTGCTCAGAGTCACAGTCTGCAGTGAGGAATAGGCATTTGTAGAGTGTGGTCTGTCCACCCTGGCTTGGATGCGTAGATTAGGAGGAGGTGTAGACGGTTTCATTTGGTGTAATGAATTGCCCTGTACTGGTCATCCAACAAGAACTGGCCAGGAGAGCCCTGCAGCCCTAACACCAGCAGTCCAGGGAAACTTGCCAAACTGAGAAGCATCTGCCCCTTCCCTCAGCACAGTGCTGCAATGCTTTCTGCTCACTTTTTCAGGTCAGATGGTATCTTACATTAGGAAGGTCATGAAGTTTCATACAGCTCATTCCTCTAACAGAGCATTTCCTTGCAGGACCAGAGACATGGTCCACCATACCAGAGAAAATGAAAGGCTAGAGCCTAGCTAAGCTGAGGAATGAAAAAAACTGCGGCTCTTTCTGGGAATGGGAGACTCAGGACTGCTCCACCAGAGCCTGAGCACAGGAGGGTGGTGGTGGCAGTGCCAGCAGGGTGTTACTTTGCAGTGTGCTCTACATGCCAGGACAGATGAAGCTCTGCAGCTTGTTGTACAACACATGCTGCTGCCACTGCTGCTGCCACCCTGCTCTTGCTTTCCACAGTCTGGCTCAGTTTCCATGAGTGGTGTGTGCCAAAGGGGCAGGCACATCTGCAGGCAGGCAGATCTCACCATGTGCAGCAGAGCCACTGCATATCTGGGATAGGAGGACAGGTTGAGGTGGCCCTGCTGGGGGCAACACAACACGCTGTCCTCAGGTGGAAAATGAGGGGTAAGTGGCTTTTGGGACCTTTTGCTCCATACTGCAAAGCAGCAACACAGCTGCATGGGCCAGTGATGGCTGTGGGATGGTGGGAGTGGGCAGAGCCCTGCTAGCACAGCAGCCCTGCAGACTTGCCTGCTCTGTGTAGGCAAAGGAGAGAACTGACACTGGTGAGGGGGACTGCCAGTGCAGCACAAACCACTAAGTCAGAGTCCATTGGCTGTCCTGGTCTGCAGCCAGCAGCAGAGGAAAAGTGTTCCCAGACCATGGTATCCAACAAAATCTCTGCAGCTGTGTGGTGAAAACTAATGCAGACTCCAGACCTGTCCACAGGAAGTCCTGAGCCAGATGGGCTGCTCACATCCTTCATTTCTACTGTCTTTTTTTCCTTCTCCCACTAACAAACCAAAGATTTTAAATCCCTCCCTGCAGTCTCATTGCTCAGGCTGCATCTGCTCTCTGGGCTGTGGCACTGCTGCTCTGCTATCTGCTTCCTGGAGATGAGTTCCCAGGGAGAAGGTGAAAGGACAGCCAGTCAGCATGGACTGTGCTTGCCCACCACCACAGCACTGCAGTGGCAGGCAAAGGCCTGGACCAGTGATGTCTTCTGCAGGAAATCATCTAGATTTCTGTGTCTCCTCCCCCTGCCCTGCTCCACAGTCTTCTTAATGTCAGGTTCTCTGGAGGTGCAGAAAAAAGACTGAAGGGTCTAAGCTAGGGTTGAAGAGTCTAAGTTAGCGTTGGTGACCTTCCCTTTCAGGATATGCACAGACAAAGGTGCTGAGTCCCCCTTCTGCATGGACTCAGTTGGCAGCTGCCCCTGCCTGTGTTCTGGGAGTGCCAGAAAGGTGAAGGCTGGGCCACACAAGATTCTCACCATAGTTTTACAAGCAGCCATCCCAAGTGTCCAGCAAGAATCACTGCATAGGTGCCAGAACAGAACACCAGCCTTCCAGGGATGTGGTGCAAAAGAGTTAAACCCATGTATTTTCCTCTTTTAGGTTTTATTCAAACTTCTTTTGGGCAGTGCTAAATTTGGAGAAGCTGCCTTATTCCTGTCTGTGTTAGCTGTCTTCAACGTCCTCTTCGTTACCTGTATTCCTGTCATCCTTTATTTTACCAAAGTGGAGTACTGGAGCTCTTTTGACATCATTCCTTGGGGGAACCTCTGCGGATTTTCAATTCTCTTATTGAGTGAGTGAATGGGGGGGCTCTCACACTGCTCAGGGTGGAGGAGGGTGCCAGAAACTGGCCATTGGTGGAAACTGCAAGCCTCTCCCATACTGGAGCTGTTTTCCCTTCTTCTCAACAAAATTATTAGTTTGAGATATTATGAGAGGCCATTCCTAGGGCAATGAAGACCTTGCTTCTGCTGTTATTACCACACCAAAAATACTGTGGCTCTCTCTAGAAGGTGCTGTGGGATTAAATTATAAAGCTTGTCCTAACTCCTACTCATGAACTCTGTGTGACAGAGACAGGTAACACTTGCCCAGGCTGTGATGGAAGCAGCCCTGCTGGGAGGGCATTACGTGGGGCTCATCAGCATCCCCACAGCAAGGAGGTTAGGCCAGGCCAGTCAAAGCCAATGCCTCTACTGCCTGCAGTAATAGCTAATTGCTACTCCTAAAGAGGAGTAATTGCTACTCCTAAAGAGGAGGAAACTTTTGAAAATGTAGTGTTGCACAGTGATGGACATTTTGATAGGTGGAAATCCTCTCTCCTGCTGACACTGCTATGCCACCAAAGGAGTCCAGCAGGGAGGGCTGCCAATCAAGTTTTCGAAGTTACCAGAAACAGGATGTTGTCCATTTTTACACTAGATGTGTTGACTTGCTGCCACAGTTGATCCCTAAACTGGATGATGGAATCCCCTCTACTAAAACATTAATTTCTACCGGAAAGAGCTCTTCTTTACCCCTGTCTTGAGTCCCAGCTCCTTTTACCCTGAACAATCACAACTCCAGAAGTACTTCCAGCTTACTTATCAGTGGACTCGCTAGAAGGTGTCTGTAAGAAAGTGGTGCAGAACTTGGCCAGCAATTCCAGGTGTGTGCAATACTTGGGTACTACCGGAAGACAGTCGAAGCCCCAGCTCCCAACAAGCTTAGTATTGGCAAGGCTCTCCTGACTCTGCTAAAGCTGATCACCTTAAAAGAAGGGTGAATTTGATCCAAAGCAACTATTAATTTGTCATGAAACACCCCACAAACTGCATATGGTATTACAATGGAGTGATATTATAATCATTCCATAGTAATGATACTATAATTTCATGGTATGAAATTATATTTAGCAAGTTCCTGCCTGGAAGAGGGCTAGGTTTACAGCAACTTCCACCTGCAACTGGAGGCAGCTTTTCTACAAAAAAGAACCCAGACAGAAGGTCCTGTTCAGCTGAAATATCTCAGATGAAGAGTGTTAAGTCTTTCAGCAGGGCCAAGGGGATCACTGGATCAGTATAAAGAGTGGGAATTACTGCACATGACACTGAGAGACAGGCTGTACCCAACACCCACCCTGATCCTGTCACTGGGCTCCAGAGGGATACAGAGTTCCCCAGAAACAGCAATGTCTCAGGCAGGTGGGCATGCAGCAGACAGCACTTTGTCCTCTGGTATCTTCAGGAAAAACAACAGAAGTTGATGTACCCTTTATTTGAACAACAAATAGAGTAAAAAAGCATTAAGTGTTTCAAGTTGCATTCTTTCTGCCTAATTTCACTGTACTAAAAGACATTTTTCTTTCCCTCATCAGCATTCAATATTCTACTAAATTTTGGGATTGCTATTACCTACCCCACCTTGATTTCTCTTGGAATTGTACTGAGTGTCCCAGTGAATGCAGGTAAGATTTTCTGTCTTTTGCATCTTAATGAATACATTAAATCTGTGGCCTTTCAAATACACAGCAGGGATAAAAGAAAATGGATTTATGAAACATGTTTTTCACCTTCTCTTGAAGACTTACAGAGATAACACTGATTAAAAATTTATTCTATATGCGTTAAATATGTATTGAATAATATACATGAATATTCATAATCCCTAAAATTGGGTTTTAAATTACTGTCTGAAGAAGCCTGCATACTGAAAAACAAAGTAGATTTGAAGATATTTTGTGTCTCGGCTGGAATAAAAACCTATGGATAAAGCAGAAATCAGTTCTTAATAATTTCTTCAAGACAGGCTTAACACTTAATTCAAACAAATAAAATTGCTTACATTTTAGAGCAGATATGTACTAGTAACTCTGCTTGCCTTGGTAAATAACATTGCGGGTGTTCATCAAGAACACTGGACAATTCAATTTTGGACATGGCCTGGTACATTTCTCTGACAATTTTTCTGAAATTTAGTGAAAGCCAAGAGACTGCAGAGTCTGAGAGGGCTGGCCAGGGGAGTGCAGACACAACTCCAACCTAAACCAGCTCCTAAAACCCAGCATGCTCAGCTGGTGCCACAGTACAGGTGGCAGCTCCCAGCTTCATGCTGACTAAGTGCACACAGAGCTGGGCACTGCTCTGGCAGATTTGGCTCCCAAAAGGTGTGATCCCTCCAGAGTGTGTGGATGGCTCAGCCCGGGCAGGGTTTCTTATTTCACAGGGCACTCAGGGTGACAAGAAAAATTTGCAACCAGGAGCTGCTGTGCAGGGAAGGGAAATGCCCCTTTCATTGTGTCCCTGCACCTCAGCAGGAGTTCCTGGGCTATTGGTGGACATACCCTGCTGTGTGCTCAACCAGCAGGAAACAGAGCCCCTGCCATCATTGCCTACATGGCCATGTTCTCCTGCCACAGCCAGCCCTCAGAGCTGGGAGGGTGAAAGGGAGGGAAGGGGATTCTGTCCTAATGCCTTTTCCCATGTAATAACACCCATTCAATGTCCCACACAGTTGTTGATCACTATACCAGTGAAATTGTCTTCAATAGTGTCCGAGTAATCGCCATCATCATTATTGGCCTGGGCTTCCTCCTGTTGCTCTTGCCAGAGGAATGGGATGTCTGGGTAATAAAGCTCCTCACACGTCTCAAAGTCCGGAAGAAGGAAGAAATTCCCGAAGGGAATGGAGACATTGCTTCAGGACTGCCTAATAAAAGCCGGAGAACTCGCCCTTCCATGTCATCCTTTGCTCATTAAATGCTCTTTTTACCAAAACTCTGTGGTTAATGTTACATAAGATGATGCAAAGGTCTTTTCTTGGGAAGAAGCACACCTGTCCAACACGGTGTACATACCTGTACAGTTTTGATATGATCACCATCTAAAGCATCGAGTCTTGGCATGTCCAGTTTGCTTGTACTTTTTTTCACATCTGATCTTTCACTTAAGTAGTACACTGAAAAAAACTGCAAACCAAGAACCTCTCTTCTCTTTTTAAATGAATGTAATATATAGTCAAAATATATTTGCATAGATTATTTTAAAGAATGACTTTCATGAAAAGCAGGGCAGACATTTTGTACATTAGGTACTGAATGATGCATTGCACACTGTGATTTAAAAGAAACAAATGCTATGCTACATCACATGTTTATTTTTGACCAGAGCTGTACTTTGAAAGTTTTCAAGGAGCAAAAAAAAAGGGAATCTTTTTGGGGACGGGAAGATGGGGTGGAAGAGTGGAAGGAAGATTTAGGAATCACTCTATGTAGATGAGCGCATGTTGCGCTGCAAACAGGGAAAATTCAAGCGCAAAAAATGCTTGCACTAAAGCATAGAGAGAAAGCAGTCTAGAGCCCAAATCTCCTTATTCTGCATACGACTGTAGTCCACGTTTAAAATCATGCAAGAGAAATCCAGTGCCTTCTACAGAACTCTTGTCTTTATCCACGCAGAACCAGGTCCTGCTGCGAGGCACTTGCAAGGGCAGGGCTCAGGTTTGTGGCCCCAGAGGACCCCAAATTCCCACCGACATCAGGACGTGCCTCCCATACACGCCGTGGCTTCTGTGGGAGCGTGGGGCCCTGGAGACTGCAAGTTCGAGCGCAGGAGACCTGGTTCTCTTCTCACTTCACAGGTTTTACCCCTGTGTGGAGCTGCGCTTGATTAATGCCAATGTGAGGAAGGGGAAATCTTGGCCATGTGTGGGACAATCCGACCGAAAATGATCAAAGGGGCTGGCAAGAGCGTGGTTGCTGATGTACAGTCTGAGAGCATGGACTAAGGGGGTGAATCGCCAATTGCTTTTACTCCATAATTGTGAGTGTTAAGAGTTAAAAATGTAAGATATTTACATCAAATGTAACACTTTTTATGAAACTTGTAAGCACCAGGATGTTTACTTACGCGATTTTGGTTCGCCATTAAATTTCTATCTGTGATAGATCACATGCTATGTAAAAAAGGGGGGGGAAAAAGGTTATAGTTTACTATTTTTGAAGTTTACATTGTTGCATACAAAATTAAAAGTGTTCTTTTGAACTGCTGCCATAGCCTAAGGTCCCTGCTACCACTGAGGTCCTCTTTGTGTCAGGCAGGGGTGGCATCCACTTCAAAACATTTTAGCAAATCAACTTCAGATTCCATTATCTGTTTGGCAAAGCTAAATAATAAAAGATTTTAAACTCAGCCTCAGTCAATGCTATCCTTTTCCTTCACTTGACTGAACCTTTATTGCAGTTCTGCTGTGGGTAGTATTTGTGTGATCAGAAGGGAGAGACACGAAAAAAAGCAACCAAGGCTGCATCTCAAGGCACTGCTAATGTGTCTGTCCAAGACAGCGAAGTCTGCTCTACACTACCTGGACAAATCCAACTAGAGGGATGCTGTTAGGCATCAGGCAGGAAACAGACATTCAGCAGAAGTAGACCAAAGGAAAAACTGATCTTTGAATGCATCAGTGAGCAGCCATACGTGCATATGCTAACAGGTATTTAGGGTCATGTGTGGGACATGAATTTGTAACATTAATTGTGAATTAATAACCAGGCCCTAGTCCAGGCTGTGTGCTTGTCCCCACCATATTGCTCAATGACCAGACACTAAACACTTGCTAACAGAGATCACACCCCTGAATTTTTATATCTATTTCTTTGGGAAGAGGAGGGTAAAGGCACAAGACAGGAGCACAGGTACAACTCCAAAAACTGCATTGAAGGGCACACATAGAACTTGACCTCAAAACTCCCAGATTCAAGTTTATTTCATCTTTGGACAAATTATTTTGTCATCCTTGAGGATGTCATCCTCCCCAAGCCTCCTCTCTGAGCAAGGCCAGAGAAGAATATATAAGCAGTCCTTCCATTTTCCATAGTCCCCCAAAGTGGAATCTTCTGTGATCTCCACACTTCATTTTCTTGTGTGTTTGATGCAGTCTCTAAGTATTCAAAAGACTCTAAATGCTATCTTAAAAACTGCAACTAATGTGTGTTTTTAAGCAAAAGGGAAGCAGGTTTTTTAGCATTCAGTATGGATTGTGGGGGAATTTATGCACCAGAATGGACAGCAGCATTAGTAAAATTGTGATTTATCAGATGCAACTAATTCATTGCTTTCTGTTGGCTCATCCTTCCTGAGAACAGGCTAAACACATGTGAGGGGCTGGAATTTCAAACAGCACTTCAGAAACCATCTCTCTTCTGAGTGGGAACTGTGCAAACTAGATTACCCATGTGAAGCAATTCTGAGCTAGCCATATTAACCAGGTGAAATTACCTACATCTTTTAGGTAGACACCTTGCCCTAAGTACAAACACCTGACTTGACAGTAAACCACTGGGTAGAAAAACCTTCCAGACAGTGAAGTCCAGGATGTGATTAGGAGAACCAGAATGCAGCATGTCCATATGGTATATGTACACACCTCTAAGTGCCAAAGCATCACAGGAAGCTGAGGAATGAAAAAACTGGAGTTGTTGGCTTTCACCAGAAGGACAAGCCAGAGCAAATGCCTCTGAGAAGGCATTAGATATAACCAGGGCACCCTTCAGGTGAAGGCAAGATTGAACTCCTGATGTCAGACTGTGAAAGGGTGCCCAGGACAAATTCAGTGCCTTGGAGAGGAGGGCTGAGCTGTGCCAGACTCTTCTGCTTGCCCTCAGAGGTCAAAGCACTGTGTGCCATCTGTGTAGCAGTCTGAGAGTCAGACCCACTGCTGTCCTGTATGGACCCCACACTGCCCTGCAGGGCCATACTTGCCCTGCAGCACAGAGCCACACAAGCCTGGAATTAGCACTTTTAGCCCACCATTGGCCACCTTGAACCTCCTCCTTAGGCAGAACTGCAGGTCCCTCCCTCCAGCATGAGGCTTCTTCAGGTGTCTCTGAAGCTGGCCTCCTGCATCATCATTGTGCATCTCCTGCCCTCACAGAGCACTGCCAGCCACAAGTGTGCACCCTTGTTCAAGGACTGGCAACTTTCTGCCCCAGCTTAGCCCTCAAAGTGTCCAGTAACCATCCAGTGGGCTTGTTATAACAGCAAGTTGAGAAAAAAAAATCTCAGAAAAGCAAATAGCATCACCAGATCTCATTGCAGCTGCTGGCTTTCACTGCTGCACAATACAGTGCAGCAGTCCTCCTCCTGCCTTGTGTGCCTTTGTCCTTGTCCTGTTGTCTCCTGCTGCTGCCTTTGTAATAATTTTTAATTGCAACTCTCCACAGTGATTGCATGAGCCTTTTGTAAGCACATGGGTCAGAGATGGGCTTATGTTAAAAAGCTTATCCTGATCTTCAGTCTCGAATGGCTGTATTCATAACAGTAATCTTCAACAAACAGCCATGAAGGGCAGAAATCCAACCACAATAATCAACAGATGAACAAAAGACACCAAAACCAGTATGTAGCTTAAATGTTCTGGGAGCTGAGGGTAGACTAGCAGGACCTGTAGATCACCAAGTTCTGGGGCTGAACTGATGTTTCTTGTGAGCTCGGGAACAAATCTTCCATCCCCAGCTCTCCAGAGCAGTCTAAAACAAAACCAGTGCAATACTGACCTGATCAGAGTTACTAAAGACACTTTACCTTCAACTTACAGAGAAGGCAGCATGACCAGGCTGACACCATTTCTGGTCAAAAACCTGTCTGCTATGGTCTGCAGGCCCAAAAACAGACAGAGAAGTGAAGGTTTCCCTGTGCAGTGAGTGAACATGGAAGCCTAGATAGATTTGCATTGCTCTGGATCATATTCCAAAAAAAATCAGAAACGTGCACAACTGAAACTTATGGAAACATCCTCCTCTTCACTGAAAAGGATGTAGATTCTCCAGCCCTTCAGAAGCTCTAGGAACAGCACCAGTCACCTTGCCTTGGCTGTGTGGGCTCAGACAGCAGCCTGGGACTGGGCATCTCTTCAAGGAAGGGGGAAAGAAAAGCAGCCAGAAATAATGCAGCACATGTGAATCAGGAAACACAGGAGAGCTGCTGATAGAATCAGAAATAAATGCCTTTTGTGAAACATCTTCCAGGGCAAGATGCCCACCTGTCCATTGCAATGACTCCAGTTTGAAGAAATGGAGTCTGTGCACATGCTGTAAACCCATAAACTACAGCGAGTTTGGTCCATGTCCCCTGCTTGTACTGCAGAAAGGATGGAGTTTCAAGGCCTCCAAACCTGAGTTATTCTTTGGTAAGGGCGAAGGCTGAGAAGCTTCTTTCACAGTCCAGTCCTCATGCAAGCCTTCTCTGCAGAAACTGCCTGCAGAAATGGATTTTGATGGATGAGCCTAATTACCTCATAATTATTAAAGGAGAAGCAATCAGATTCCCTTCTTTAGCTGGTATGTTCTAGGGCATTTCCATAATAATCTGCAACTTATGTAGAAGTTCTGAACATTAAAAAGGAAGTAAGAAAAAAAAGAGCATAAAGATCTTATGACCTAGAGCATAAAAATCTTCTAAGGGGAAATCAAACCCTTAAGGACAGGACCAGTATCTCAAACTAATGTTTCTGAAAATAATAGACCTTATACTTTTCTACCTGAAACTCTGTTAGAGGGATCTTCATATATGCACAAGATCACTTTAAAGCAGATGGCAATTGGTATTTATCTGAGTACTTTACAGATATACTTGGATGCAAACAACTTCTCACAAGTGAAGAGTGGAACTTCTAAGCAAGAGTTACAATTCTGGAAAAGGCTTAAACAAGGGAGGTTGTGGAGCTCACACTAGCAATGTACTTAGGAACTTGTGATGTGCAATTTTTCTACAATAACCTAGACACAGTTCTTTAATCCTACTGCTGAAGCAGATGATCCCTTCAGAAAAGAAATAGAATTTTCCAGCTCTTTATCCACAGGTTTCCTTCCCCTTCTAGATTCAGTGCCCCTAACATCTCAAGATAGCCACCAGTGCATTGATTGGGAACAACAGCAATCAAAGAGCTATTTTGCTGTTTGGCTACATGACAGTGACAGATCTCCTCTCAGTGATAGTCTTTTGAATCAGTAAAAAAGTATAGTCAGTAAAGGGTTTTTTGGACCAATCATTTAATCAATCAGAGACCAAGAAGACTGACCTCAGCACAGCTCCTTTGGTAATCTCTCTCCTTTTGAGTAATAATTTTTTCCTGCTATTTCCTGCCTGTTACTAAGCCACAAGAAAATGTCCTTTTATCCACAGTAGCTTCATTTCTTTTGTAAGAGGCATCATTAAAAATACTTAAAAAATCTAAGTGTAATGTTTCTGATTATCTCAAAAAACAAGCCAAGAGAAGTCTGCAGAAAGTCATCCATCCTTCAGACTCCTTTTAACATATAAGGACAAGTCAACTGAGAGACTGAGACTTCAGCAACATTTTGTCTTTCCTTAAGGGAGGACTTTCTTGCCTACCTTCCACAGAATATTTACACCAAAACTCCAGATTCTGTATATACCCACGGCTGACCCAGATACTTAGAAGATTCTTGAATTAGGACCTGGATTCCTATGAGTTCCAAGCAGCAGAATTTGTAAACACTTCAAAAATGCGAACTTATCTTTCCTGGCTATGAGCACAGTGAATGAGCCAGTGAATGTAGCTTTCCAGTCTCCCAGCAATAGGTCTCACTGCCCCTTTGGCTTCTGAAGCTGCCAAGTTTTTAATGTCTGCAGCTTAGAAAGCAGAGTAAGCTGCATAATGGTCTGCTGGTGATTTTGGGCCAATTATACATTTTACATGCCTTCCTGACTTGTACACAAAGCATTGCTCTTTCATTGTATGATTTTGGATTTGGTCAAAGGCATGTCACTAGCTAACTTGGCTGCTAAGAGAATTGATATTGATCTTGGAAACAAATACCATGTTTGAGAACGATGCTGCCTTTGTGCATGTGTAAGCAATCCCATCTGGTACAGTACACCTACATTTCAGACAATGTTTATAGTGCACATAAGGTAATTGGTGCAGCTGATGAGTTATTAAATACAATATCTGAATGCAAGAATGCAAATTGGTATTTTATAAAAATATTTTAGGATATGCTTCAGTCTTAGAGAGAACGAGGAACCACTTCCTTTCTTTAGTACATAAAATGTCACAGAGATTTGAAGACATCCAGTTAAACTCAAAAGATGAGTTTTCCACTTCTAGTTACATAGCTTTGAAAACTGAAGTCCGCTTGTAGAACAGGCAGGTTTCCAGTTTCCCATCTAGCTTTCTCGCAAAAAGCTGAGCATCAACATTGCTGCAAAGCAAACTTGTCTCATCCTTGGTCAGTTGGAGAATTGCTAAGCAGGAGCCAACAGAAGAGTGAGAATTAGTCAGTCTTCCCACCATCGCCCGCTTTTCCCAAAATACTCCTTTTTCTGTTTTCTTCCTTTCTAACAACTGAACAAAAATGGAATTCTGGCATTAAAAACAAGTGCCTACAAATAATGTAAATTACTTCATCATCCTAAAAGAATCCAAAACCTCCAGGTTTTGGGCTTTTTTCTGCACCATAATCACTACTCCTCAAGGTACCTAGTGATTTTCAGACCACACTCCACAGAGTAGTCCACTGATGTCCACGAGAGGTCATGAAGACAAGGAAAGCCTTTGCTTAGCAGGCTTGAAATCACCAAATACAGGCCTGGAGAAGGTGAAGAATCACCATTCTGTCCATCCTTTCTCCTCTGTCTCCATATCAGCCTCACAGATGGCTCCTGATGAATGCACACAGCCAGCCCTCTAGTACACACGGAGCTGCACAGAAAGCTGGGGCAGTGTCCCTACCTCTGTCCCTCCCCTGGTGTCCCAAGCCCTGGTGTGCTGCATCCTCTGTGTTCACAATGGCACTCCCTAGTGCAGGGATACTCATCACAACACCCAGCACAGAGCGTCTTCTGAAGAAATCGAGTTTAGAATCTCAACACACAGTTAAAAAAAAAACCAAAAAAATAAACCCACATGATAATCCACATCTTAGGGATCTGGAGAACTAATCTGCAAAGACCATCCTACAAAAGCTAGTTTTCTTTCTCTTCATACACTCCTCCTTCTTCATTGATACAGAGATTTTTGCTTAAATTTTCATAAAAATAAATTTTTCAAACTCATTGCAAGTATAAGCATGCTATTGTTAAAAAGAAATTCACAAAAGTAAAACACAGAAAAAACATATTATTTCTTCATGAAATAATGAAGAGCAGTGCTTTGCAGAAGGCTGCAGAAAGTAGAGTATACACTTCTAAAATGTTTCAAATTCAAAATTACTCTATGCAGTTCATGAGGCTTCTTTGTAATTTGCGCCTTTTTAATAATAAAACCA
Organism: Illadopsis cleaveri; assembly: GCA_013399915.1. NCBI lineage: Eukaryota > Metazoa > Chordata > Aves > Passeriformes > Timaliidae > Illadopsis > Illadopsis cleaveri. The sequence continues at coordinate 79,129 of VXBB01014711.1, forward strand.
CGTAAAATAATTCATTGTAATGATATTGGATTTTCATAATAACTTTAATTAACCAAGCAGAGCAAGGAACACTGTATGGCTATGAATCAGAAATTCTTCCTTTCAGGAAGGGAACGAAATCTTGAAATCAGAGAACAAAGTCGAACAACCACTCCGGAAAGGAGATATGGTCAAAAACAGTGCAAGTGAAAAAACTGAGAAAATTAAATTTGGAACTGGAATGATTCCAACCAAATGGACTCAGATGAAATGAAGGGCAGTGAAAAGGACCAAAACTTGCCAAAATTACTCCAATTCAAATCCTGAAATCAGGGAAGAAATGCAAATAAAGGGAGAGGAGACAAATTTGAAGAAATGAAATGTAACAAAAAGAAAGGAAAAAATTGGGAAACCAAGTGAAAACCATGAAAGTGAATGGGATGACAAGAAGTGCCAGGAAAAGTGTTAGAGTTACATCCTTAATGGTCACTTAAGAAGGAAGTTTGTTAGGAGGGAAGGAATCTTAATATATGGTTCTCTTAAATTATGTATTTTTAAATTTTAAAAAAAAATTTCTTGTTATTCCACTACAGATTAAAATGTCCCAGGCTACTTCAAGTATGATTTCTTTATTTTTTCCAGCAAAATAAACAGTTAGACAAAGGGCTATATTGCTTAAATAACTCACCTTTAAATTGAGTTCCCTGAATATCTGTCATTGATAAGGATCATACATCAGAATGTTTCAACGAAAGAAAAAGAAACTAACTGAACACCTGGTGTAAGCACACAGCTACAGTACATCAAGGATTGCTTTTATTATTGGTCATGGGGACACCTGTAATACACTAATTGCTTCCAACATAAAAGGAGAAATCATTATAGCTACAAATGAAGAATCTGCTGGGTAAATTTCAATTAAATACTGGGTTAGTATGGCTATAGGTGAGGAGTGAGCTGTTGGGCATTAACTAGAAGGCAAAGCACACTCAGTGCCCTATCCCAATTAGCAAGAACAGGCACAAAAGAGCTTGAGAGCTGAACTACTGTATAAACATCACATGATTCACTTCAGCACACTGCTGGGAAGAATTTCAGTGGGAAACTGGCATCTATTTCTTTAACTTGTATCTCACTAAATGCTAAATAGAAATGTAATTCAAAGGCTTCAACTGTGGCAACTAGCACACCTAACAAATCTGGAATTTTTTCTCCTATCTTTCTAGAACATTAGCCTATTACTATATATATCCCATTCATTACTCCCTGGGCACATTTCTGAAAACAAAATACTTAAGATAAACACTTCGAATTGGCTAACTAACAACAAAAAACCTCCACCCCTTATAGACAGCAGTTTAACCAAATGGAAATATTGCCATTAAAAATTTATTATCTGAATCTATGTGTTTTTTTATTCATGCAGTTTCTAAAACCATATCACTAAATTTCCCTAATATCCATTACGCAGAGTTATTTACAATTGTCTCCAGTGAGTACTTTTCAGGCCCCGGGTCATTAAAGAATAAACTATTTATCACAAATATCCCAGATGTGCTATTTGTGCATTGTGATTAATTATATATAATCACATTATCCCCTCTGTTTCATAAATGCAGTAACTAAACAACTTTACACACATCATAAATTTTGAAATCTAAAACACAACTGGCATTTCCTATTATTACATTCCATTATCACATGGTCCGGTCTCGAGACTTAACATTAATTTTCTTTTCAATATTCATGCATGTAAACCTGGTTTCACAGAAGCCTGAGAGAAAAAGGGTCCTAAGTAAGCCACAATACAAATTTGCTTCTACGTTAATTCTTTGAAACATAAAACCAACTGAAATTCTATTTTTTCAGTAACTTTAACTCACCTTAAACACCTTGTTCTATTATTAGAAACTATATGACTGCATTTCTGTTTCTCACTTATCATAGTGTAGCAAACAGAAGACAGTTAAACAAACAGGCAGGGCAGAGCACATGGACAAGTGTTATATACCACACAGTGAACAGCAGCAGTCACATACACATTGCTCCAAAAGAGTGTCCCTTCCAAAGGGATGGTTGGGCATTTCAACAAACAAAATCCCCTCCAGATCTGGCTGGTTTATGAGGGGGCTCTGCTGAAGAAGTGCAAATATTTGTTCCTCTCCTAAAATAGCTTTCATGTACCAAGATGAGTGAGCCACCTGCAAGGAGAACCAGGAAAGGATGCCCACCACCCACCATTACCACATGCTGCAGAAAAAAGCCAGCTCAAGGCAGGCTGACAGATACACACACCTCCTGAACCAGCTGCTGAGCAGCCTCACACATCAGAACAAGCATTGGCTACCAGCAAACTCTCAGGAAAGCTGCCGGACATTGTGGGATCTGCCAGAAAAAACAGCTGGGCATCTAGGAGTTGCCAAGAGCTCAGCAGCTGGCAGAGTTAGGCTCTTCCCAGACACCCAAATGTCACCTTTCCCAAAACTGCAGTGTGTTACTATGGGAGCATGTGCCATAGCTTTCAAAACTGCAAAACTGGTCCGCGTTTCCAGAAGACCGCCAATTCTTCGGCCTACAGGAAATGCCACCAAGTCCCAAATGAAATAATGGAACTGAGTGTGCTTCTGGATGCTCTCTGACAGTGCAGCAGACTTCAGTCACCACCTGGCTGCCCTCAGGCTTCCCTTGCTCTTTCACCACCTTGACTATGGGTACATTTTTCTTTCACTGGGGCGGTTAGCTTGACTCAGTGACAGAGTCCATTCCAAGAAACCTTTCTAGAGTGGTTTGTGCATGCTGAATGAAATCAATGGACCAGCTCTCAGGAGGAACCATGCTGCAAGGAAAACTGTCAAAAATGCACTATATGTTTATGCTATCTTTATCAGCCTTCCATCCTTACTGTTATGCTATTTAAGGTGTGGCAAATTTACAATGCTGTAAGTGCTCTCATAATTTTTTTCTCCCTAATTCATTAAATTCACAAAGCCTGATGTAGCTCAGACCACGTGCCGTTGCTCAGCATTACTGTGATGCCTTAGGAAGGCTGACCTGCAACAGAGACTGGACAGAGCTCGAGAATAAAGCAGGTATTTATTGAAAGGCCTTTAGGATACACCTTGGGCAAGACAAGAGCCTGACAAGGACTACACCCAAGGTCACAAAATGGCTAACTGGTCACGAGGTCTTACATTTTTGTAAGTTTTGGTTCATTTGCGTATCGGGGTTTAATTGTCCAATGACAGCTTCAGGTTGTGAGGTCTCATCCTTCTTGTTCCTCCCTTCAGTCCACCGTTTATGCTTTTGGGCCTGAAAGTTGTCCTTGGTCCACAGAAGGAAAAGGATTTGTTTTGTCTACCTGCTGTGTGAAGAGAGCTTACTAACACTTAATATGAGGCTCAGAACTACATCCCTATAGGCAGCACAGAATCTGAAAAACATGAAAGCTAAAACTTACGGCATCAACTGGAACTTGAGTTCCAACTCCTAGGGCTTTAAAAATACCACGTGGAAACTGGTCCCGGCCCCAAACATTTTACAAACATTTATCCACCTGTCATGCGTCAAAAGGGAAAGCAGAGACACTTCGTTTCTTTGAACACACAATCCACCGAGGCACTGCACGAAACTCACGAGAAGAAGAGCGCTTATCATGTGCTAGACAACAGAGGATGATACCGGGAAAAAAAAGAAGTACAGAAAAGCACATCAGGCAACTGATCTTTTTATTTGATGTTCCAAATATCTTTGGCGACCGAGAGGCTACAGCAGCCCTGACGAGAACGGGATGAGGGGAGCCCTGCAGAAGGGAGGACACGACAGCCCCACCAGCTCTGTGCCGGCACCGCGGGGCGGGACAAGAGGCGGGGGGGGGGGGGGGGGC
>VXBB01014711.1:84075-115910 GCA_013399915.1 Illadopsis cleaveri
CGTGCGCGCATCCCTGGCAGCGGCGCCGGGATGCAGCCGCTGCTTGGGGATGGCAGCTCCAGCTTCCTGCAGTGCCCAGCTTGGGCAGCCTGGAGCTTTCCGGAGAGAACCCTGCAGCCGTGTCAGGCGTAGCTTGGTTTGCACGCTTCTGGCTGGCTGGGAAAGGACAGCTCCTGAGCGCACCCCTGACTGGCCTGGCAACTAAGAAAAGCCGTGTTAAGGGTGTAGTACAAAGAGAAAGGAAAATACGGTCTCAAACTTCCGGATAAATACACAGGGTTACTGTTTTAACTAAACAAAAAAAAAAAAAAAAACAACCACCCAAAACCAACCAACCAACCAACCAAAATTTAGAGGATACTTGAAATATTGTAGAAGGACCCAGAAATTGCTGTTTGAAGGCCAGTACAGAAGGCAGCTGCCACACAGGCTGTGCAGGGCATGGCATTTTTAAGACTGGCATCGGATAGCTTGTTCATAAAAATACCTTTTTTTCATATGGTATAATTTCATAGGCACCTGTCTGCATGTAACCCATTCATGTGTTTATGAGCTCAGCCTGAGCTCAAACTGTAATGCTTTTTTAATAGGCACTGCCCTTTAATAACAGTGGTGTTTGAGGGTCAGAACAGTTCCTGTTGCAGGTGGTAGACTGAAGTCACTTAAAAAGCCTGAGTACCTTCACAGCTGCTTCACTGACTTGGAACAGTGCAGGTCTGCTATTTGTTATCTCTAGGGATGATAGTCTCATTTGCAGTGCTTTTCACTGTGCACATCAGTGGTTCTAGACACTGAACTCAGAGGTTACATAGGCTGTGATACCATAGAAAAGCTGCTGGACTTACCTTTGCATCACAAACAATTTTTTGTTCAAAGCAGTGAAAAGAGAAAAGCATCTGAGATCTTAAATGAAGTAACAGGGTGGTGAACTTATTAAAACCTAAAAGTTCACTTTCAAAATGGTAAAGAACCCCCAAAAACTAAACACACCACTCTTTAGTCTTCAACAGAAGAAACTCCTAACTAGTGCATTAAAATCCTCCTTAAGTTCAGTGACCAAAGACTGTTTACACAGAGCCCTTTCCACTTGCTAGTTTCTTCTAATGAACGTTTCTCTTTTTAAACAGGTTAAACACTTTGACAAAAGAAGAGACTTTTTAAAATATAAAAAGAAGCTTGAAACCGAAGGGTTTCAGCCTCCAGAAGCTGCTGGAAAGTCTTAGGAACTCTGCTCTCAAATCAAGGGAGAGTAACTATAGCAGGAAGAAGCCAGAGAAAGCAACAGAAGCTGCTTGAGTGCAAGAACTGGTAATGTAGCAGTCTCCCTGAAATGCAGACTGCTCTTCTTGTTGCCAGGTCTCATGTGTCTGCTAAAAAAAAGGGTCATGGACAGCCTTCTGATGAGTTTAAGTCAAAGAAATATGGTGTAGGGCTGTCCACAAATTTAAGGGTTTGAATGTATAATGAGTAAAATTGTTTCACAGGAATAAATGACTATTTAATACTGCAATGTACATATTCTAAAGAGAAAATGAAATTGTTTTTTCAGTAAGTGAACCAGCTTTTTCCTAAAATAAAAAACTCCATTCCAACTTGCCTTTTTGTCAAAAGCACTGGGTTGTATAATAAAATTTGTATTTGTATTTCAAAGTATTTTAAAATACAGTTTAAGTCATGTTAATTTATACAACAGTGGTCATTAGAAGACCTAAAGGAATCCTTTGCATATGATGTGTAATTTTCTGTTTTGAGTATGCTGATTTTTTTATAAGCAATAGGAATTTTTACATTGGTGATAGGTTTTCAGTCAATGTCTCTGCTAGAACTATGTCCAGTTATTTCTCACAATTCTCACATTATGGCCTTTTGTAGAATTGGATTACCTTAGTGATGCAGCTTTATTTAAAGGTACAAACTGTTTACAGCAGAATTAATAAATGTGACTCTGGAAGGCATTTAAACAAGGAGCAGCATTGAATGTAATTAGGTAAGTGAAGTTGCCTTCCAAAACTCATATAATCTAGTATATCTAGGGCTGCAATCATTTAATACTAGGGCTAAAGGCATGACTTCAGTTTCAAGTGCAGTCACTGAAGTGACTGCAGTAAAAATCTTGTGTTTTGAGTTTGGGATTGTCCACAGTGACGGTTCAGCAGAAAAAACACACACACCTTATGCAATATAAATAGTATTTATTTCCAATGCAACAATTCAAGGAGGTAAAGTATTAAGGCATTTAAAAGTCACTCTGAACACTACAGAGAACAGCACATGCAAAGTTAAGAATTCTCGTTCACCCTGAGTTTGTATCTCATCTGTTCAGAATTTCACGTCGTAGCACCGTAGGAACCCGTCCAGCTGTACAGTAAGGCACAAGTCTCTGGGCAGTTATTGTTGTTGTTTTTGCTTGATCACTTGTTGTCTTGTGTACTCCCAGATCAGCAGAGCTCCGCTCACATGGACATTGAGTGACCGAATAATGCCCTGCTGAGGAATTTCCACACAGACATCCAGATGGTGAATCAGGTTGGCTGGGATTCCTTCATGTTCATTTCTAGTAAAGAAGAAACAGTAACTTGTGTTTGAGAGAGGGCATTTGTGTTCCAGAAAGCAAAAAATGCATTTGTCAAAACAGCATCCAAAGGCCTTTTGACAAATGGCTCATCTGCCTACGGAGTAATGGATGACAAGAAATAATATTTTTAAAAACAGTAATACATTACAAAGAAAACATAGAGATAGCTGACTTAAGTTCTGATGTAAAAAACCTGGTGGAAGATTCAGTTTTCAATTCACTAGTCCAGCAATAGCTGAGTACTCAGCATAAAGAGTCTGCTTTTGTTTTTAAACTCCATATATAGTGAAATGGCCCCGGTATGAAGCTGCTGGCACAGGAAAGCTCAGCTGCCTACTTTACATTCAGGTCTTGTCATAAAGGAATATCAAAACTGAGCACACCAGAGGATACTGAAGTTTACTGGTAATTAAAACTATTGTTTTTAATTAAAAGAGAACAAAGTGATTATGAGTGCTCCATTCTGAAGACAAGCTACGTATAAAAAAAGTTGGAAAAAAACTTTGTCCTAAGAGGACAGCCTGGCCCTTCTTCCTGGTCTCACTCAGTAGCCCTTGCAATGCCAGGAGCTTTCTCACTTGTATGTGCTTTACTGCAGACTTTTTATCTGCAATATATATAATCTATAGATATAAAATCTCTCTTTCTCTCTAAAATATATATGTTTTGCAGATAGAGACAGATAAATATCTAGATAGGATACAATGTATCAATCTTGACCTCACCACAGCCCGTACACCCAGGGCCCCACATAATGAAACTGAACAGATTAGTACTCCCAGAAAAATACAACCCATGCTGTTGCTACCTTCACCCGCTATTAAAAGGTGTTACAGTGTATGGATAGGTTACTAAATATGAGAAGGGTCATTCAGTAGATATCAATACCTCGTGGTCCTTAGCACATAGAGCCAAGGACTGCTCTTTCCATAATCATTTCCCATTCCAGAACCACCTTTACACACAGTGTCACTTGGTTTTCATATGACCAGACTCTGACTAGAGAAAGGGATGGACTGCGAGAGGTAGATTTACAAAACAGTGTGTGCTCTTACCCCAGCAATAATAGTGATTTCTCTGGGAAGCAATATTCTGTAAGATCAAAACTTTTAGCTGTCTGCTCCACACCAATAATAGTGTAGCCTTCTGCTTTTTTCTGCTGTAAATAATCAACAAGCTGAGATGGTTTCACCTGTGCATTAAAAGTTGAGAAAAATACAAAAATACTTAAATATCACCTTTTGTAAACTTCTGAAGTTATTGTAAAAAAAAAATTTACTTGGACACTTTTTAAGATGAATGACTTTTATCCCCCGAAGACTCTGTCCATATACATATCTTAACATTTTAAAAGTTCTTCAGCAGCAGCACAAAAAGTTATGTCATGCCACAAAATACCCCCACCAATACAATGAAGAAAGATGTAACAATGACAGCTCACAATCAGTTTATCACAGCAATAAGAAATTGCAAGTATTTTCTAAATTGTTTTTTATAAGGTTGACCCAAAACATTAAGTGATTAAGTGTCAGAGATAACAGCAGGAGCTTCCATTAAACAAAAAGATAATTTTTTCAAGATAAAAAATGTAAGACTCTGAACTATGCATCTGACAAACCAAAGATGCTGAGTACACTTTTTAGCTATTAAACTGTTTCCATCACCTCGACAAGGGGGAGCCACTGCTCTGCAGAAACACTCAGATGCTGAAACTGCTTATCCTGTATATAATGAAGACTGCCAACAACTAGTGCAGATGCCCCAAATATTTCACTTGTACGACATAAACCTACAAAAACAAGAAATAAAGTGATTTTTGTGTAGAAAATAAGCACCAAGCCAGAACACCAAGTGAAAATGACAAAGAATGCTAAAGAGAAATGGCTGCCTTATCTATATTTAATTAGTTTCAGGTCTTCCAGGCCATACCTTGTTCCATATAAATTACAGGAAAAATGTTTTGTAACTTAGCAGAAAGATAAAAATTAGAAAAACACTGTGTCTGACAACATGCTTTCACAATACTAATTCCACAAAATGAGGGGTTAGGTGTCCAAGCCTTAGCAAGGACGGATGGTTTGACACATCCACACACAAGCTTAAGTTTTAAATCCAGAACCTATTAAATGAAAGAGGATGACACATAACAGCATTACAATGCAGACAGCACCAGCTTGTGGGCTTTTCATTACTCACTGCAGTTACTGAAACTGCTAACATCAAACACAATGGCTACGAAGTATTTGCAGGATTTATTATGTCACAGCTGACACATCATGAAGGCAATCTCACTCAGGAAATGGGACTCTGCTGTCCAACAGATATGAGAATCTTGTAGGTTTACAAGATTGGATCAATTGTAACAGAAAAATGAAAAAGCAAGTAATTTCCTTTGCATACACAGTTGAAAAACTCAATTGTAGCAAATATAGAATCAGCAAGAAATGAGCATAATTTACAGGAAAATTCTACTTAACTAATGGATGCTATGTGTCTTTTTTCTCCTTAAAATGTAACTGTAGAAGACCCCTTTCTCCAAAGTGGGCAGGATTTTCTTTGGCTACCAGTTTCTTTCAGGATAATGATCTATTGTTCTAAACAGTACTTAAATAATTTTCTAATTATCAACATAAAATTAAATTAACTTCTATTATCTAAGTGTGCTCCAAGGTCTAAAATAAAAGTTTGAAAATGTGCAATCAACCTTACCTCCTAAATTAGTAGGTTTATCGATAAGTGAAGCCACCACAATCAATCTGCTGTTTGATTTGCCAAGTTTAGCAGCACGATCCTGAAATGCTGTTTCCAAGTCTAAACTAGGAGTGCTGTTCTTCCAGGGTATAATCTTCTTCTGAACATCAGTCCACTCTGTCTGGCTATCTGCTTCAGCTGAATGTGAACCTGTAACAACAAACTGCATGTTCATATGGATATGCAACTGGAAGTGAAACTAGTGCTTCAATAAAGAAGATAATCCAAATGGTAATCCTGGAGATACCATTCATCATCTACTATTATTTTATGGGACATGTTTTGCTCACATAGATGCAAGTTTACTTCAGCTGAAAACCAGAGATCAGACTGAATACAGATACACACAGCTACTCCATAAAAATAATTAAATTTAATACAGACTGGCCATATTTTACCCATGTCTTGCTGAGACCAGTCACTTGGTTTCAGATCACGAAGTTCCGTTCGGGAATGGCACCACTGAAATGCTGCTGGCCAAGGAATGTCAGTGAATCTGTCAAATTTAGAGAGGGGGATCCATTCATCTTCAGCGAGTTCCGAGAGGCGGGGAAGAGTGTAAAATATCGTCTGCAACGCAACACAGTGTCATCAGCACAGAGTCACTAAAGCAAGCAGAAACAGTTAATTAATCCCTGGTAGTTTAATGGAACATGTCTATTATCTAGCCTCCTATGCTTTTAATACTTGTTTTTTCTTGGTACTTAATGCAGCTTACCAGTATGTCTCTCAATATACATAACTTTACTTATAGTACTATCCAAAACTTCCATAAAACTAGACCTACTCTCTAATTAAAAACTTTTCCTGAGGATCTACACTGATTACTGTTCTGAAATTCTAGAATACCAAAGAATTAACACTATGTTTCTCAACAAAAGGGTCTGGAGAAAATCTTATAGGTGTAACACTAAAGGGTTTTCAAATATGCCTACAACTTTGTAGTAAAGGGATGCCGATTTATTTAATGTCAAAAGAAAAATAGTTGAAAGCATTAAAATCTAGTGGTAAAATCCAGCTCAGCACAACGAGTACATCTAGCTAACCATGATTTATCAAGGAGGAAAAACCACACATCCCAAAGGAAAGACTGAGTAAGTCAAAGAGTTTAAAACCCAGACTTTTTGTTTATCCCGATGCACCCTTCAAGACAAAGGTGAAGATGCACCCTGAATACATTTAAATGCTTCATAAATATTAGTCTTCCTTTGTTGGGATTTTTCCTCCTGTTCAGGACTTTTACTTTCCACTATTTAGCACATTTGTGTTCACAAAATATTTCACAGAACATCAGTTAGAAGAAGAAACAATTTCTTCTGTCAAAGATGGCACTGTTTCTGCAAAAACGTATATCCCATTCATATCCGTGCTTATCTTGTACTTTGAGCTTAGTTCTTTTGTCTCTTCTATTTATCTGCACTCTTATTTTTGCCTTCCTTCCATTTTCAATTATGAAAATGTTTATTCAGCTGTCAGTTATTTGAGCTATAGCAAAAAAGGTGGCTGAAGAAGGTGCTCTGGAAGTGATATATCTCTATCCCATTCACATCAAATGACCCAGTTCAGCAACTTCAACATCTGTTCTGGGAACAGATGCCTTAAAAATCCTAATAAACTACCTCAACTGAGTAGATGTTCTTCATTTACTAGAATGAACCTTTCCAGTCACAAATATAAAACCTGATTAATTCCCACAGATAGGCACATTCATCACACAAACCTCTTCCTAACTGACCTGGGTTTTTAACTCAGTACCAAGGAGAAAAACTAAGATGCAATCTTATTCTGAAGCTCATCACAATCTAGGTGAAGGAATTCTCTGGGGTTTTAAACTAATAATAGTTGATAATTTCATCCCATATTGGAAGATACCAAAAAAGATAAAAATACAATTGTAAAACTAGACAAATAGTGTGGTCTTGAACTTGCCTCTAGACTATAATCCTCAACTGGATGAAATGTTGCAAAGAAGAAGTGATCTTGGATTCGCTGCCAGTTCCTGCTGGCATTCCTGCAAGTGCACAAAGTAATGTAGGATACATTAAAAAAGCAATGTGCTGGATATTTTTAAAAATTCAATTATCAGATTGGCATAAGGCAACCTAACTTATTTACTATATATTGTATAGGAAAGAAAATACTTCAACAATTAAGTAAGGGCCCATTTTTAAGAAATGAACAGCATTCAGAAAATAAGCTTTATTTATGTTTCAAGAAAGGCCCATAACACATCTCCAAATTCTATTATCAAAAGGAGTTTGGCAAGAAGTATCCCATGGAAACTGGAAACTAGCCTATGGTTAGTGTCAGCTTTTAGCTGTTTTAGAAAAAAAAAAGTCAAGACTCTTCCCTCTGCTGCTTTTTCTGTATCGTGTCTCCCCATGCCAACTTTTTAAATAGCGATTAAAAAAACCCATAAAACCCCATAAAAATTATCAAGTGCCATTTTAGAAAATTTCACTTGCTGCAAGTGGCTCAGAAGAACAACGTTAAACTGTAAAGAATGTTACTAACCCTGTGCCGTGCATGTTTTCCGCTTGTTGAAGGCTAGATTCAATTACTGGCGTCAGAGCTTCAAATTCTTCCACACGCAGCATTCTGCACATGCCCCAGATTTTTTTAAGGGCAATTAATGCATAAAGTCGAATGCTGAAATTATGGCTGAAACACCACTGCAGAACAGCTATGAGGGCTTTCTTCAGAGCTGCCTTCTAAAGAAACAAAGACAAAGAAGCTTCTTTTATGTCAAGTTTTAATGTACCATTCAGAAGTTATGAGTGGTCCAAGAAAAAGTTCCTCAAAAGATACCCTTTTGAAAATCACAAAGGTTTAAAATTATATTGATTTCCTTCTTTCCATCTCATCAGGACAAAACCTACAGCCCCATATGTTCTTTGAAAATGTATTCATTTGCTTTAAATATCATTATTCTGCCTGCAAGGAAACCTCTACTTACTTCTGATTAAAAGAGCAGCAAGAAAAACAAACCCAGGTGCATCCACATGTTAACTTAAAACCAGAGTAGCTATTCCAGAAAATTTCATAGGTAATCAGGCTCTATATATCCAAAACACCTGCTAAGTTAGCTAATTTTCCTAAGTCCAATATTTTACAGAGGTAACAGGAAGAGTCAGTGTTTTGCATAAGAAAGGATACCTTAGCAGGAAGCAAAGTTTTAAAAAGAGATATTTAAACCATTTTGGCAGTCTTATTTGCAACTCAGAACTCTCTATATGCACTGGAAGTGAATAAAGAACAAATACTCTTAAGAGAAATGTACCTTCTCTGAGGTATTTTGAAGAATGATGTCAAAGTGGGCCAACACTGATAAAAATGTGCAGATGCTTTTTTTAAGCTTTTCTTCACCCTGAAGTAAAAAAGATATGCATATATAAAATGTTTTTATACTTTATACATTTTCGCGCCACATTCCGCACGCAAAATAATACTAACACTACTAAAAATCTACGTGTTTCCACAGCCAAATTTATGAAAATACAAGGTCAATATGATTAGGATTTCATTTCTCCTAGCATGTTATTTGTTTTTTGCTAACACATCAATCAGAATGAACTTTATAGCGATATAAGTGAGCTAAAATTCAACCCAAGTTCACTGTATTCCCCCAGGAATGCAAAAGGTCAGCACCATTCCACAGCCTCTTGCCTGGGGCTCCTGCTACCCACAGCTCAATCTGCAGCTCACACTGCAGCTGCACACTGAGCCACCTGCACTAAACATATTCCTCAACACCAGGAAAGCCTCTGAAAATGCAGTCTCTATTCCTGTTTCATAAATCTACGTGTTTTCTGCTTGCTCTGATGGTTTGAATAGACCCACTGTGATTTAGTACATTTGTTATCAGCATGAAATCACTTTGAGCCAACAGGTTATCATCTACTAAAGTGACAGCAATTCCAACAGGCTGAGCTTTTGGAAGTAACTCTGAAATAGTCAGTTCTCCTCAGTCAACCCTTTCACGACTTTTGGGTATCATCACTCAAACCCTGCTTCAGTTTTAAAATCTCATTGCAGAACTCCACCGTGAGAGAAGTCCGTATTAAAAGCTGCAAATTGAATATGTATTATGCAGGTCATGTTCTCACTGACAAAGAGGATGTGACAAAAAGACAAAGGTGGGCTGTGGAAACCACAAGTAACTTCAGATCCTCAGACTTAGGATCTAGGGTGTCCATGTGGTCCTGATGGCTCTTAAATTGGACTACTCTGACTCACTATGCCAGCTCCACTCTGCCTAGAATAAAACATCATAAAACTAAATCTCTCAGCAGAAGGAATCGACTTTCCTTTGGCCATTTTTAGGTCTCAGATTATTGCTCAGACTCACTTCCAAGTTGAACTACTCAACAGCCCACTGTCCCAGCTTTTAAGGGAAGACTGGAATACACAGAAAATAAGGTATGAGATGACAAACTGTACCCTCTTTGTTCAAATTACTCTTCAACTGAACGCCAAAGGTCTTACTTACATAGCAAAAGCAATCCCAGAATTTATCAAGGAATTGGGGATATTTATGTAGACTCAGGATAACAATCCATTCTATGAAGTATTTCACAGATGCCTGATTATTAATGAATCCAGCCTGAAAAACTCTGTCAAGAGTTCCACACAAAAAATTCTGAGAAAACAAAATCAGGTAACCATTTAGTATGTTGTTAAGAGTTATTTCCATGAAGGAAAAAAAATTAAAGAACATTCTCACCTTTATCATAATATTATATATATTTTTTTTATTAGGCAAATTAAAACATTTTAAAACCATCTAATTTTTTGATTATATTTTTCAAATATTTTCTTATGAAGCAGCATATGATGAAAGTAACACTTTTCAATTTCTTGACTGTTCATAAAGTAACAATGTTTTTACTAAATTAAAAGCTTTCAATCGGATAGTCAGTACAACGTTTTAGATAGCTTTAACAGGAAAAATCTGGCCTCCTACAATTCATAAATCTAAGAATCAGTTTCCAATGTCCTCTGGAAATGCACGATAAATCCATGACTTCAGACTGAAAGAATGAAGCTACAAAAAACTTCTACAACACAGAACTTCCACATCAGCTACAGGGTACATGCCTTTTATACCCTGCTGTAATTTAACATATGCAGCTTCCATGACACCAAATTAGGTCTTGAAAGTAGGTACTTATTTATTTATTTTAAAATGAATAGTAAAGAGCAATACCTGGTCAAGCTTTGGGAAAAGAACCAGGAGTGTCTGCCACACCCGGTTTTTAATTCTATGCTGCAAAGAGTTTGCATAATAGCGTGTTTTAGATCTGGATGCCACTTCATCCTAAAAGAAAATTAAAAGGTTTATTGCCTATTCTTCCTTTAAATTTGAAAACATGTAAATGCACTTTTCTGTACTAAGAAAGCAGCATCTACCACACAACTAGGATCAGCACTGAACATGATCTTAGGAAAATTTATTTACTTAATTTATTAAGAATTAAATTCTGAAGCTTATAATTAAATAATAAAGTAAGCAAATATCTTCTAAAGCTCACTTTTCCGCATTTGGTCAATCTCACAACACAAACATTAATCATTTTTCTGCAGTACTTAAATGAGAGGAATGAGGGACCCACCCATTCCAAGTTCGTCAGACAAAAGCAGGATTCAACAGTGCCAGAATGTATGGGTGATGTTCTAATAGCAGCTGCAGCAATTTACTACTGACTTTAGACTCCTGCCAATGCATAAGCTGCTATGACATAAATGAAAATTGGACCCCAATCTTCTCCATTATTTCTATCTATAAAGGTTTGTAAGAAGACAATAACTCTCTCATTTTAAGAGGTAGTCTGCAATTATTAAAGTGAAATGCAGTGCTTCAGAATGTAGCCTCAAGGAAGATTCTTAATGGAACAATGGTTACAATTCGGATAATTTTCCAGGAAGCCAAAATATGCACTTAAAAGAGAGAATTGCCAAAAGGCAATTTTTACTATTTTGGTCAAATTAACTTCTGTCTCAGAATGAAGAAAAGTGTATCACTTGGCAAGTCTAGAGAGGCTACACAAACAACCTTAAATGCATCCTGTCCACCATAAATATTTTGCATTTTACTAATTGTACTAATGCTACATTTATATATCAAGAGAAATTAATTTTACCTTATCAAGTAGTTTGATGAAAACGTCTTCCATAAATGTCTTATGCAAGATATTTGGTCCATCCAACAAGCACAGAAATTTAACGGCACAAATACGAACGTAGTGATCATCTCTATTTGTACTGTAAAATATTAATAAAAATAAAAATCTAATTCTACTTGTTTAGACAAAGATAATTTCTAAATTATAAAAAAAACCACCCTTTCACCAGTATTTTTAAAAGTTATGAATATATTCCTTGTGGGTCTCTTCCAACTCATGATATTCTATGACTGAGCTGACTTCAAAATCAGCATCTTTCCTATCAGAGCACCAACCAAGACAAAGACACAATTCACACCAAATACTGTAAGATGTATCCTCAAAAGCATTACCTTTCTATAACAACGTTTGCTGCACATTTTTCTCCAAGACTTTCTATGAAGGCATGCACATCCTGAATGTGTCTTCAGAGATTAAAGAAGACAAAGCAACAAAATTAGCAGAATAACATACAAAACCTGTTTTCAGTTTTTCAATAGTTATCTCAAAGTTTAAAAGAAAAAGAAAACTACACAAAATTGTAAAATAGAAATCACAAAGATTTTTTTTATACCTCTGATCTCTCCTAAATACAGTTCCAAAGACACAAGCCTCAGTGATAAGTTCACTATAATTTCCAGCATTTAAGAAATCATTTGTCAAGGCACTTCTCTCATCAACCGCGGGAAATATCCAAGACTGACAACAATGACTAAGGACTACATTGAAGACTCCAGTCTTTGTAGTGGACAGATTTATGAGCTTGAAAATTATCTGAAAATAAGAAATAAAATATTCAAAACCTAGTTTTCAGAAGTGCCAGATCTATTAGAATAAAATTGCAGTGATGTCTATTTTAATAGGTCTCATGGTATTTTGTATTCTATCTCTGGCTCAGGTTAATGCTGTCTTCAGTCTATAATTCCCTGATTATAAGAGCAGGTGAATGGGCAACAACTGGCCCAGTACACGCTTATGTTAACAAAACTCAGAACTGATCTTTGCTTAAACGTTTGCTATAACGCCAGATGCCTTAAACAAATCTCCTGGTAAGTGGAACAAATGGGCCAGGGCTTACTTCATGAGCACAAACCTAGTGTTTTAATCAACCCTTACCAATTTAGAAAAAAAAAAATAAACATTAAGCTATTTTTTTTTTACATAAGTGGCCGTATCAGTAGTTCTTTTCTTTAAGGAGGACCACATTCATGTCAAAGTTCATGTTTAAGTTAAAGTGCAAAAGTGTCTTTGTACCATTTATTTTTTGTTTTTAAGGAGGGCATATTTACATTATTTGAAACTGCTATCTAAAGCTTCTCCAAAATGAAGAAAAATAAAACAAAACAAGAAAAATGGCCCCGACATATTTCTTTCCCTTTCTTAGGATAGGTGCAAGAGTAAATTTCACTTACAAAGTAAATTTTTTTCTAAGAAATTGCAAGCATTTGGGAGAGGGCAGGGAGATGCAGAATGAACCAGCAAGGCTTTCTAAGAATTCCTTTTTAGACGACAGTTAGAGCTGTCTATGAAAATGGTTTTTCAGAAGGTGTAACAGCTCCTAATAGACAAAGCTGCTTCGCTTCCCTGCACTGAAATGATAGTTTTGATAATGTGACAATTTTTTGACAGGAATGCTGGTTTTATAGGGAAAGTTGTTGTGAATTGCTAAGCATTAAAGCACCAAGAAGTTCATGAAAAACTTAAAACTGAAATACTGCAATCCAGTCTGAAAAAACACTTTCTGGAAAGAAAGCTCGACACTAGAAGCATGTGGGGTTTTTACCAAGAATTCAAACCTATTTTCTAGTGCAAAGACAGGCATTTTAACTTTCCTAGTAATTCCAAAACTGAGCTATTGTTTCACCTGTAGGGAAGTAGCACATCATTTACTGTGCATTTCTCAATCCTGAATTTTTTTTCAACTGTTTCACTTATAGAGTAAAAGTTCAGCACACACAAAAGAAATTTAAGATACGCAAGTTCTAGCACAATTAACATATGAATCTTCACAAAGGAAAAGAAGAGTGCAACAGAAGAAATTAAGCTAAAGAACACAGTGCTCTGGGTACCTTCTGTGGAAGCCCTTCTCAATATTACCATAGCATTATTCCCTTTTTTGACTAAAAAACACCCCTTTGTTCCACCCCTTCCAACCATTAAAAAGACAGAGTGCACTGTGGTAGACAAAATTAAAATTGTGCTTCTGTGACAAATCAACAACAGGCAGTTCCATTTCTTCTTCTCTTTAGCTACAACTACACAGCCATTGCACAGTGGGTCAATGGCAACAGGGACTGCCGAGGACTGGGATAAGAATATACATAAGTAGGCACTTGCTTGGGAACTTTATCTTCATTTTCTTATGAAGGGGCAGAAGGTGGCTCGACCAGATGCCCTTTGTTGAATATAGGAGACCTTCATTAGCTCCTTGATGCCTGCTGTCATGGTATGTCCCACTGCAGACAATGGGATAGCTGTCACACAGACTCAACACTCTCAACATTGGCAAAATACACCTCACATAATGCTTGAAATACTAATGCTGAAGGTTAAGGCAGTAATTCTCAGAATTTAAACAATTTTTAAGATCAAGAAAAATAAAATACTAACTATGGTTCATTAGTTATTATAACACTGAGCATACAATTAGCTGTGACAGATATTCATTAAAAGTAAAAGCCAACCAACTTCTACAACAGAAGAGAAAATTTACCGTCTTTACATACATCTCTTATTTTGGCTTGGGTCCACAGGGAGACTACAAATGCAAAGTGTTTAAACTAGAGAACAGTAACATTCATTTGAAGCAAGTTTAAAAAAAAAAACAAAAGAGAAAATAAATGGGACTATATTTCAAGGTAATTAAGGCTAATACAGATGTATCACAGCAGTTTTAAATAGCTAGGAAGCATCCATTCTTCTGTATTTTATTAAAAATAATTTTGGTGTGTCTGGGCTGAAAATAAATTTGAGACATTTGCTATTACTTACAGCTATGAATGTGACACCAGGACAGTGCTACTTATGATGACTTCAAAGCAAAACAGCAACTCCTCCTTGTGTGATTTTTGTGCTAAGCACAAAGCAGCACATGTGGTAGCAAATCTCAGCAGACAAATATACTGGTAGATAATTCACAATGTATTACTGCCCTAGTTAAAGCCTGCACTCACTGTGGACTGTTCTGCACAAATATTTAATTAATGCTTAGAGGGGGAAAAAATAAAAAGAAAAAATCCCCAAGAAAGATTTTGTAGAAAGAAATAGCTAATAACTTTGCAGTGTATAAAGCCAACAGGAACCAGCATCCCAGTACTGACTACAGTTTTCTGGACTTAATCAAAAAAAGAACACTACAACATAGGCAAGAACTCTTGGAGTTCTGGCAGCTGCATAAATCTTACAAAAGAAGAATAAAGATGGTATTTGTCTTCTTAACTCTGGAAGCAGGTCTACCATGCAGTATTAAACTGAACTCTAAGGTGACTGTGTGTTTTTTGTTTTCTACACCGGGACCATCAGAGAAAAAGAAGCCTTTAAAGAGGCAGTAAACATGTTTTATTCAATAGCATCTACAAAATTTTGAACTGTTCTAACTTTTCACCCAAGACAGCGTTTTCATAAAGAGCAAATTATTAGAAAAAGGTGTAATTTTCCCAGAATAATAATAGCTTGTGACGGTTCAGGTGTCAAATTCTAAACGAAATAATCAAGAGGAATTTTATTTTTATGTAAAAATAAAATAAACGAAAAAACCTAATTTTACTGCTTGCAGAAGATACTGAACTGTCTAAAAATCAAAGACACAGTACTTTTCATTTTCTGTGCCACAAGAACAAACAATCTGTTTGTTTCACTTCAGTCTTATTCTCAGGTCTTTTATCTTAACACTCTCAAACCTGGGCCTTTTCAGAAATGAAAAATTCACAACAATAGCTTAAGGGAAAATAAAGCGTATAATTAATTTTTACATCCAGACAAAAATTATGTTCCCTTCTCAAAAAAATTTTTTTGAAACTGACCTCTTTTATTTTGGTATATGCTGGACCTTTTGCACTTGCAGCAACAGCTAGAACCTCAGTATCAAAGATGAACTGAACAAAAGCTTTTAGATTGGCCCAAAATATTAGCTGTGTGTTGCTCAAAGAGGATATAATCTTCCAAGCCAAATCAAATGCTTCTATGCAGAGAGCCTCTGATGAGTCCAGAAGCTGTAAATAAAGAGATTAAAAAGTGTTACATTTAACAAAAAAAAAAAAACCCACCCAAAAAACCTATTAATACAGTGCAGGTTTATCTTTTACCTTGGGAACAAGGACTTTCATGCAGTCGAACACAGGCAAAACTTGGTCTGATGGAAGAATAGACAGGGCTTCTAATGCAGCCTGTAGAATTTCTTTTGACCTTTCAACTGTAGACAGTGACATTACTGAAGTTTCTCTATACCCCTGAGCCAGTGTCGCAAATGAATTTAAAACAAAACGGAGGCAAATCCACTGGTCACGAACATAGCGTGCAACAATTTTCCCCCATCCTTGAGATGTTGTTTCTTCACATAAGCTGTGAAAAAAATACTTTTCTTAAATAATTATGTTAAGTTTATCCTGCACATCCCTACTCTACCAGGAAGTGCTTAACTGTACAAACTCACTGTACTACTTCAAGGTGCTGAGATTTATACAGTTCAAGGCAAGAATGGACAAGTACATGGAAAAGAAATCTAAAAATGAAACGGCTTTTAAAAGAGAAAAATCAATAATGGGCTTAGTCACTTTCATTAGTCAAACACCTGAGAGTATTCAGTGGAAGCATCACTATGTGCTGGCCGTGGTTTTTTATTACCCAAGTATTGGGGTTTTGGCTCTCTGGCTTCCTCTGGGCTTCCCTTCCAAACAGTAAAAAATTTACATTTAAATTTGCTTGTGTACATGTCATGGCTTTCTGTAGTATATATATATTTTATCTGGCGTCAGGGTAATCAGCATTCATAGCCAGCTCTGACTTCACAGAACTAGAGGACTAAACAAAGGAACCTTTGGTCTGATCAATTACGACTGCTTTAATGTTCTAAAACCTGGATGTTAAGACAAAAGAGCAACTGAGTGAACAGTTTGTGTACAGAATTCTTCCTTTTTATCTCGGCAAGAAGTTGTCAAAGAACAGGAAAAGCCAAAATCTTAACCACTGCTTCTCATCAATAATTCTCTAGAATAAACTTGATTAAAGCTTTAGCAGACATACCTATTTTTTTCTTCAATATAAGATGGCTTCTTTAGTACTTCATTGAATTGAGAAAAGGAAACGAATTTCTTCAGAGCATCCACAGAAGGCAGAGATTCCAGGTGCACTTCCATCTTCCCATCCATTATCTCACATACAGCTGCAAGTGAAGCCATGCTAGCTACTTTTCTAATTTGTTCCTTAACCTTCGGCTCCTAAGTAAAACCAAATCATATTTGAATGAACACACCAACTTCTCACAGGCTACAAATAACATACTAATACTTTAACAATCCTCCTCTATGCATCACCATCATAAGGTAACAACTCTGCATCCTTCTACTTCTGTATTTTCTTGCCCTGTGTCTAACGCAGCTTGGCTTGGGCTGGGTCAGTGCAATCACTCACAAGTTACAAGCGCTGACAGAAGCATAAATGTTCCAAATTACTGTCACTTAGGCATTAAGTGCAGGCAGCATGGCTGTGATGGAACACTCCTATCTTGCCAGGTAGTAGCTCACACACCTTGCTGGAGAGCAATTAGAAAAAAATGTGGGTCCAGTGAATCAGAAACCTGGCAGCAGAAATTCGGAATGTGACACAGTAGCTCCTCCAAGCACCCAAAAGATCACGACCATGCCATGGTCATTTTGCGTGTTAAACACATATATTCAAAGAGGCATGAAATGTAAACTCACATTAAAAAAAAAAGCCAATAAGCATATAAAGCCTGTACTGTAAGAAAACTCCGATGTTATTTAAATATCTCCAAGTTACACTTGGCTGTCTAGAGAACAGAAAATACTTTTTTTATCTGTAATCACTCAGCATTTTCCTTCTTTCTTCTCAAACTGCAGAGGTACTGTATGTGCAGCTGAGGAAATCATCACGAAATATAATTCCCCTGAATTCAAAGTAAGATGATAAAGGCCCCCAGTGAGCACTAAGTTTGAACCAGAAAATGTTTACTTGGAAACTACTGGAAAAAGTATATAATTCACATTAATGAAGGATAAAAATAAAATTAAATATTGTTCTTTGCTCCCTTAAAATGCAAGCCTAGCTAATCAAATACTTACAATCTTTTAAAGGTGTTATAAACTGTTCTTGAATGAAACAATAATACCAAATAATAAGACCAAAGTTTATACTGCCCAACAAATCTTAATCTAAATCTCCTTTTTTTCATGGAAGCTATTAACATTTCTTTACCTTTTGAAAATTTATCTATTTCAGATATAGTAGCCTAACACACACAACTATGGGATAATCAACATAACTATATGAAAACACCAAAGCAATGCTGGGTTCTGGAGTTGCTTTTTCTCTGTATGTTCCAGGTTTGAAGTTACAAAAACACAAAAGACATTTTCATTTGTTACTTGATCAATAAGATTAACTCCAGAACCCAGCATTGCTTTGGTGTTTTCATAATATTTCACATTATATAAAATATTATTATACATTATAAATCCCACAATAGAAATAAATAATTGTATATTAACTTATGCTTATAGTATGTCTGTAAAATTATTAATGCAGAATCTAAATATTATATTAGCATATATTTTAATTATTACTTATTGGCTTGTTTTAAATGAATATTTATTGTTGTAAATAATGTTAAATTACCTTTTCAGAATTTCTCTCCTGAAGATTATGAATAGACGCATTTATCAGGGATGAAAGGAAATTCTTGATAGATGTAATTTTCTTCCAGTTGACTTTCAAGCACAAATTCACTATCTCTGGAATTAAAGCCAAGTACAGATCACAACGCTCCAGGTCACCAACCTAAAAGTGAGGAAACAACCGCAATCTGAATCAGTTAGAGGAGGAAAATCAAACTGGAAATTAGGAAGGAAACTACTGGTAACAATAACAGCAGAAGGAAAACTACAACTGTCATTGCAATTGAACAACTTTTAATTTGGGGGAGGTTATTAACTTTTAGATCTTAAAAACTGACTTTCAGAAGTCATTCTCCTGATTCAACTCTAACTTTCGCCTTGCTTAAAAAGTCTCAAGTTTCTTTGGGATAGAAACTTAAACACTGGGCACAGCACTGAGCAAACAGTGTAAGATAGTCAAATAAGAAAATAACCAGGCTGAGTACTGAAAGTCTCCAAACACCTAACAACCTATGTCCACTAGCCATACTAGGAGATATTATGCAGTATAGGAATTCTTACTAAATTATTTCTTTAGATTTAAAAAAACCCAAGAAATGCAGACTACAGACACCAAACACTACTTGTGAAAACACTTTTTTTTTTCCTTCTTACTGTGCACCTTCAAAAAAGTTAACAGAAGTCTTTCTATGCAAATTGACTTTCTAGGTGTTTGAAGATTTTATATGAACTTTAGGAACACTGGTAAATCAAATCAACAAGCAAAACCACACCAGAGTATGTCTCATAATCATTACTTACCGTGCTTAACTCATTGGTAGTAAGGCGTCGGAGAACAAATTCAAGAATACTCTCCACAGGTGTCACAAGAGATTTCCAGATAAAGAACAGTACTTCATCTGTGTGGAGGAAAAAAAAGTATATATACAGAAATACAATTCCCTTAAGAATTTTATTATATCATGCAGATTTACTTATGTTACAAAGTTATATAGTAATAGTACTCAAATACCTAAAAACAACTTAAAACAGCTCTGTACTCTTTTGCAGTGTAAGCCATAAGGCTGAAAGAATCCAAGCAGCTTATACTATTTCCTGAGATTCACAATGTATTAGTGAACCATAACCCACACAAGACCAGAAGACCACAGTCCAATTTTCCAACTTTTAATACACACTTTTTTCCTACTCCTAACCCTCTACACAAACAGCTTATTAATGAACTTAGTCTTTAATAAAAACCGAAAGCTTTTATATCCAGCAATTAACTTTATGTGAGAAAATACACTTTTCCATTTCTAATATTTATAGACTTGAAAACAGATTTTAGGGACTTGCTGGTTGTTAGTCTGGTTTTTTAATGTTTAGAAATAATTCACCTTTGGAAACAGTGTAACCTTAAAAGATTTTAGCCCAGTAGCTTTCAGGCTAAACACTGTAAATGAAAATACAAGATTATGACACAAAATGTGGTATTGTACAAGAAAAGGCTAGGCTACCACATGTATATTGCATTTCACAAACAAAGAGACAAGTTTATACACAAGGGAGGTAGGTCACTCTGGTAAAACACATTTAACCACAAACATACTTTAGTTTGTGTTTTAAGGGTCAGGGCTAGCTGAAAGCCAACGAAATAACATCTCAGTATGAAAATGGAGTAAAATACTCTGCATGGCCACCTTGTTTTAAAAATACCAGTCATTAGTTTCAGTATTCAGGAGAATTACCCAGAGGCTACAGCTGCTCTTTTTTTCTGGAGTTGCCCCCAAGTAACACTTGATGTAGCAAAACTATTATGGAATGCAACACCTTCAAAAAGTAAGAATATAAAGGGAAATATTTCCAGATACATATTGTACTTACTTTCGTTATTCTCTACTAAGATGGATCACTGGACTACATTTCTAATGCCTAAATTGTTCAGAACCAACAGTTTAATTATGTCAGATTATCAATTTTTCATCTTAAGTCTCAAATCACAAAAATATCTTCTGCAATTTATATACATAAAATCTTCAGATAAGCATGTTGGACATAAAACCCAATTCATTACCAGTGCCTCTGTAACACTAGCAAAAGATAATAATTACAAAATCTTACTGTTTAAAATAATGAAATCTAACAACAGTTTAGACAGCAAGAACTGTAGAAGAATGCTGATGATTTCAGCATGCATTTCAGGCATGTCTATCCCATTAAAATATTCTTAAATAAAACACTTCCTACTTGTTATTATTTTTGTTTTACAAGGTTAAATTCCTTTATTACTCCCTACCATTTCATTGTTTTCCATTTGATAAACAGGACTTTCACCTCCCATTTAATCAACACAGAAACATAACTTTGGTATTACACAGCATTCATCTTCCCACCCCTCACCGCAGTCAATTCACAGCTGCAGAAAAAAAAAGATTACTTGGTTCTGTGCAGAAGGAAGAAGCACAAAAACATTGTATAAAATAATTTTAAGAAAAGTAATACTTGTTTAATGTAAAACTACCATGCAAAAGCCTCTCAAAAGACTTATGATGGGCTGTACTGGAGCACCTCTAGGGAACTTCAAAAGGATGGGGACACTGCAGTGCTCAGCCTTGCCATACCTTTGGAACTCTGTTAGCAGGGCTCAACATGCTATGTCAGGTGCCAAAATTCCCACAGCAGGAGCAATCCATTGCAGGTACATTAGGCACACAAGGAAATTATTTATTATTGATACTAAAAAACTAATATGCGCTTGCATGCGTTTTGTGGGTTCTGCTTCAGGCTTGCTCTATCCTTGTGCTATAGGCTGAATGCCCAGTGGTAGCTTAGTGGGTATTTCTTCCAGTTTAGTTCATTTCAAGGAACCCAGTTCAACAGTCAGAGACCATGCCCCAGTATGAACTTTAACAGCCTGCATAATTAGTGCTCAGTATTTCACACAAACAGCTAAAATTTAAGGAGGCAGGGGGGTTGAATGTATACAGCACTTGTTAAAATGAGAGTGGGCATTTATTTTGGGGCTGCATTTAGACATGTATATGAAACCTGGATATATAACCTGAAACTACTTTTGTTACAAAAAAGAGCCTAGATATGGAGCCTCTCCATTCCAAAATTACTCTTCTACTTCATGTCATAAACATGGAAAAATCCCTAAATAATCTGGGGGAGCAGAAACCAAACACTAAGATGCCTGCTATTCCCATCCAGCATCCCATTCAATGAAAATAATACTGTTATTTTTCATTTGCTCTCAGGAAAAACATTTAGGTGTATTCTGGTTACAAACTGACCAAGTTCTCTCAAAAGGAGTAGTAAGGACCCCATAGTATTTGTTCAAACTCTCCTGAAAGGTCAACAAGTTCAAGTGATCCAGCTGTGGGGGGCCAACACTGCCAGACAGACAGATCACCAGGCTTGTATTTCAGTGAGCACCTCCTAGCCTACCAGTCAACTCACAAAACAGGATGTCCAGCAGGACCACTTTATGCACTCAGGGAAGACTCTGGCTGAACCCGTGCCAACTAAGCAGGGCTGGGTTTCTGTAGCAATTTCTTTCTAAAATGTCTAACTGATTTATGGAATCCATTCATTTGCCAAGAATAGGCCTATAAATATTTGCAATACAATCACACTCTTCAAATTTAAACTGATAAGCTAATCCTAATGGATAACAATTGCTTTCTCAGAAGGCTTCCACATTCTCAATTCCCAGTCCTTAGGACACCTGGAAGATTGGACCCACAGCTCAAGTTTTATAACAGACACGTCAGATTGCCAATTTTTACACTTACCACTTCTAGGCTACTATTAGTTTGACACTATAGCCATAGAACAGTTAAGTAGCTTAGCGGTAGTTAAGACTATAATGAACAGAAGACACAGTAGACTGAAGATGTCACTAACCATCTTGCGTATTGGAACATTTTAACCAACGGGTCTGCAATAACTTCAAGAGAAGCTGAAGGCTTTTATCTGTTTTCAGTGTTGGTATGTAAGCATTACTGCCAAGTTTCATCAAGACATCCAGAAGAGGGTTCAAGAAAGTCTCTAGTTCAATCCACTCTATGTTGCTTTTTCCACTACACAAAAACAAAAATTAAAAAGAAAGTCTTCTTCTGAGTATCTGCCTTAAGTGTTGAAGTTACTTATGGAAATAAACAGGACACGTTTCCGAGACACTTAAGTATCTTTAGAATGTTACCCAGTATGCCTGCAGCAACAGTTGGATAAGGCCTAAGGAATGATCAGGCTGATCGAAAGTCTACAGAGAAAAGAGGACAGCTTCCCAACTTCATCAGGCTTCCCAACTTCAACTGGATCCTTCAGGAGTGAGGGGATTGAAAAAGACAGAAATGTAAAATAAGGTATTTCATACTTACCTGTATTTATTCTTCATCTGCTCCACATCAGCAGCCAACAGAATCATTGTTGAGACAAGCTTAGCTTCAAACCAGTCAGGCATAAAGCAATTTTCTCCTGATTAAAGATATTTTAAGGTTTCCACAGTAACTAAAAAATACCTTTGCAATACTTTCTAAAACTTCTGGTTTGTAACTTATTAAAATAACTTAACAGTACAAAACAAATTAACGCTAATGCAAGTATTACTACTAATTTTTGGCATTCTTCATCTAGATATAAATTAAACTGTAACACTATTGGCCTTTATGCTCAAATAAATTTTAGGCAATATGTTATGTAGTATCACATATTATGTAGTAGTTCACAACAGACTTTTCCATTGTTTTAAAAAATACATTAGCATATTCAAATTAATTTAATGAAGAATGTAATTCCACTATGCTTTATCTGAAACATCAGCTGTGATTTTGACCACAGAACTAACCACATGAAGAACTAAAACTCTTCTGTAAAGAGGAAATTATAAAAAAACTAAGTGAAGTTTCTCTTGTCAATCTTTTATGCAGAACTACATCATCATACTTATAAAATGCTTCTTAAATAGCAATAAGTTGGTTTTAGTTTTTTTTTGGTTGTTTTTTTGTTTTTTGTTTTTTTTTTTTGTTTGTTTGTTTGTTTGTTTGTTTTTTAAACTGGTATGTTTTTGGCTTTGGGAATTTAGAAAACAAAACACTTTGGAGGTCCAATTCAAGCAGCCGGACCTGGCTGGTTTCTTCTCTTTCCTCTAAAGAGCTGCTTATTAGTTAAGTTTCATATAAAACCAGAATTACAAATACCACTTTTTACAAGTGAAATGCAGATGTTTGCCATGGAATTGTATATAATATAGATCAAGGACTAAACAAACATGTCAGGAAGGAGAGATGATCTGCCAAAAATTTTAGCGAATTTACCCTGGAGCATCAACAGAGAATTTGCTTACTACTTCTCTAACAATAAGAAAATCAAGTGAAGTTTCCTGGTCTGCAGGAAGTTTCTGAAGCTATTTATCAAGAAATTCTGACCTAGCTTTTTTATCTCCTATACTTATAACACTTAAAAAGTGTTCAGTTTTGACTTTTGACAATATAAAACTAAATAAAATTCACTATGACTGTGAATGCCACATGAAAGCTGAAGTATTTTAAAAAAATCAATTTGCCATTCCTCTCAATGTGTCTGAAAGGAGACACTAACCTGACATTGTAAATAATTAAAAATGTGGCAGTGAACAAGGGAAGGCCCTCTGTAATTTATCTGCACATTTATACAGCCTACAAAGTACCTCCCTTGGTTGTAACATGTGGCAGCTCACCTCCTGCACGCTGTCCAAGATCAGAAGAATGTAACAACTCAGGAAGGCGTGCAATGAGCTGACAAGCTGCCTCACTCTGTGGCCTCTCCTTCTATAAAAATACTTGGTCATTTTACAAAGCTCTGCTGAGAAAGGTGACAGAACCTGTGTGGATTCATATTCCTTTGTGCTTTCCTCCGCCCCCTGCATTCCAGCATTTGCAGACACCATCAAAGAGTGACAAAATAAATCTAATAGACAAGCATCAGGGCAGCATTAAAACTGAATATTAAGACTTAATATTCAATTAATACTGCAGGACTTTAATTTATGTAGGAAAAGCTGGAATTAAAAAATAAGGCTCAAACTTAAGAATTGTGAATACACTTGTTGGGTAGAACTTAAACAGATGCAATATAAAAAAACCCCAATTTTTCTGAAATCCAAGGGATTGTTGTAATTTTTTTAAAAATTCTCTTAAAAATAGTGTTTTTTATTAATACATATTTAACTTACTTTCAGATGCAGGTGTCTTAAAGTACTCTCCCACAAGACTGCGCACATATTGACATAATGATGATGTCTCCTGATGTTCAAAATCAGAGGTCACAGCCTTCCTGAAGCACCTGTCATTCACTTGCAACCAACTGCAAAGCTGAATTAAGAACAGTATGTTACTGCTTGACCACGTCTGGCAGCTGTGCACTGACATCACTGATTTAACAGCAGCACACCAGAGCACTGTTAAACACAAACTCTCACATCAGCAAACCCACACACTGCAAGAGGTGTCCACCAGAGCTACCTCAAGCCTTAGCAGAGTATTTCCTTCTAACTACAAGTAAAAAAAGTGTTCTTCCAGAGGGTAGCTCAGAGCACCCCCAAAAAACCAATGGTACCAATTAAGAAAAGCAACAACTCTTAAAATTAAGCAAGACTGTTAAAAATTCCCTTATCTCAAAAGGGTTTCTTCCAATTAGGTGTTATCTAGTGAGACCAGCTTTTTTAAAAAAAAAAAATAAATTGTATGCCAAAAATGAATGGAGCATAATGAAATGCACAGTATACATGACAAGAATCACTATGCAAAAAAATCACTTTAGCATTACATGGCTGTACAAGTAACCAAAAGTTATGACTACATGATCAGTTGGCTCTAGTATTTACTATATAAAAATTATTTGATCTTCGAATTTTTATTCAGAGCATTTTACATCTTGCAAAGACATAAAACATGTATCCTGTGAAAATTTACAGTTTACCATCTCACTCTACATGGTATGCACACTCTTCCCTTTCAGATTATCCTGCCAGTGATATTATTATTTCTACCAGGGATGGGTTTGATGAACATAAAACTGGCTTCAATTCTCACCTCTGTCCATAACAAAGTATCTCTCCTTAGGGACTCCTCCGGTCTAAGGGACAGAAGAAAGCTTGAAACTTCTGGGAAGGACACTTTCTCCTGAAGAAATTAATCAAGATACAATAGCTGCCAACATAATATACAACAAATAATACCTGTATGACAACTCAAGAAGTTTTCCTTTATCTGGCAAGTTTCAGTAAAAGAAATTTACTTTTTCCTTTTCATGATTCAGACTCATTTCTGCCTCTCTGGGACCAAAATTAATTTTCCCAAGTATTAAAGTCTATCTGAAAATAAATGAATGACTGTAAGAATAGTGCTATTCACTGACACCTTTTAAATTAATGTAGGTAAATGATTAAGAATCACTCACAAGTACTATTTCTGCATTTCTGAAGAGAAATTCAGACAGGTTTATAGCCACAACATCACTTATGGATGACAACTTATTTAGAAAGCTAGCTATAAAACAAACAAAACATGAATACTTTGATTAATGAATAATAGTCCTGTTATTTCAACAGTAATAGTAGTTTTATCATTCTGGTATGACAAATAATTTAATTATTAGGAACTACTTGAAAGTCTACTTAGTTTCTATCTGTTAAAACCTGAGTTTATATAGTAGATATGGAATAATATCTTGTTATGATAACTACTATATGAAAATCCTACAATAAAACATCAACTAATAAAAGCTAATGAAAAAAAAAATTCTTATGGAAAACCAAAGGTAACCAAAGTATACCATACTCACATGGCACAATTTAAATAGTCACTAAAAAAATTGCAAATCCAGCAAAATCAGTATAAATGCTGCATTTAGCAATTTTTTGAATACTGTTGACCCTGTGTCACTGTATTTCTATCATATCAGGGAAAAAGAAAAACCAAAAACTAAAACAGAACACAAAACCCCAAACCGACCACATCTGTCAAATGCATAGTTGTTTGAAGAAGATAGCACTGAGCAGCACCACGCAACAAAATCTGATGTGTGATCATAGTACACTGGAGGACATCTCTGCAAAGAGGAAAAATACACACTGTATAAATCACACACTTAAAAATGTAAGTATTTTCATATATTTCCTAATTATTATCCATTTTAAACACATTAGATTGCAATGTAACAGACATATTCTATTAGGAATGGCACAAATACTGCCTGAAGTATACAGTGTACAGACATGAAGGAGACAGAACCTGATATTCCCATGCACAACCATCCCTTCAGAAGTAACAAACATGAACCAAATTCTGGCTCTCCAGACTGTCAACACATTTCTTTGGAAGAAGGCTGTAAGAACACAATGCAGTATATATCTTACCTTAAAGCATGAAGTCCTTCAGCACCAAGTACTTTACATGCAGGGACAGATGCCAAAGCCATAGAAAGAAACAAAATAGGAACAGCACACCAATGCCTACTTGTCATCTTCTGAATAAATTTTAATAGGAAGCTACCTTAAAATGAAAGTAAACAAAACAATCCTGAGTGATTTTGTGTTCTCCAATGCTTTTGAATAACATGAACTCCAGCAGAACAGTGCTATCATAATTTTTACACAATTAAATGAAAAACAACAGAATCATTTCCGCATTATTTCAATGAAAAAAAATACATTCCAAAGAAGCCTATCAGTAAGGTGATATGATTCAGAGACAAACAGAAATAAACCTAATTTTGACTTTGGTCATCTGCACTAATCACCATGTTCAGGAATGGAATTTTAACTCAATTGTTCTGACTACTAAACAATGCCTTTTTTAAGTTGCCATTGAGTTTGTGATATGGCTGACCATAGTGATTTAACCAGCTAAATGGATGCTGGAATGGGCAGAGCAATTCTCAACAAGCCACCACACCTGGTTTGTAGAAGCAGGCTATCCATCTCAGTATTCCTAATCACAGAATTTGATTAGTGATAAAATATATGCCTTGGGGCAGGGTAGAGAAATAGGGCATCTATGGCATTACAAGTCTATAGGTGTTTCCTACCAGAATATACCTGTACATACAGGCTGCTGCAGAGAGCTGATTTTGCTCATATTTGATCCGATTAGACCAGGTATTATCTTCTGGTCACCTTCACTTTAGTTTACACCAGCATCAAAATTTCAATCAAAAGTCTCAGAAATCTTCCTCCACCCAACCTCACAATAAAAGAATCCTTATTCTGTTTCAGCCCTTGGACTGGGCTCTTCTGGATGTGTCACTATACACGTCATGACTAAAAAAGTCTGGAGATAAAAAAGAATCTCCAAGTACTGCTCACTTCAGATTTTAGGAGCTTGTTTGGGTGTTTTATTTTTCCATTAATAAAAAGGAAATCTCCTTCATTTTGCCCCCAGAACAATTCTGTAGCTTACTACTGCAGGATACCTTGAAGTCCCTGAAGACCTTTTCCCTGGAAACTCCACTGTCAGGACAACTACTCCTTTTTTCTCTCAAGTAAACACTTACATGACATACTGAAAACGGCTCCATAGTTTTTATTTGGTTTTCTTATTAAAAAAAAAAGATAAAGGTGAAACTGAAACATACCTTTTTCTTCTTCTGGAAGAAGAGCGAGATAAGTAGTCAAAAACTTCTGTAACCTCATTCCCAAAGGAGGACAGGCTCCTATAGATTGACCTGGTGTCCTGTTGGGTTTTAAAACATTAGATCCACAACATGTTAACAGCTTTAGGATTATATGTAACAGATTTAATCTAAAATCTATCAGATTCAGAATGTTTAGAATTGCCCCTAAACAAAAATAATGTGTCATTCAGTGACACTCCATGAGACCAACAGAGACAACCTATGTCTCACGAGAAGTCTCAGGATCCTGGCTATTAAGGATTAGGATCAGTCAAGAGATTCTGTAACTTTCTCTCAGTTTGATACTAACTGTAACAACGTTGTATATTCTCGGTATACTCAAACATGCACCCTTGTCTACATATGCCAACATGTTTCACTAGAAATACAGAAGCTGAAAGAGAAGATTAAGGTTATGAAGTATTCAACACAGCTCTAACATACTGAAACACTTGGCATCTGCTTCACCTTCTGAATTCCCATCCATGTATGTCCATGGAAAGATACTGCAAACTGAGATGAGAAATGCATAACTGCTGCAAGAGCCTGCAGAAGTCACATTTATCCTGTCATATTTAGATGAAACAACCTACTGTGACTACACTTTATCTGTAATCACCTAATCCAAACTATCACCACTGACAGTCAGTTTTAGTCCACTGAAACATATTAATCCAATGAACTCTTTGTTTCATGGACACCCCCCACCAGATCAAGACTGTGACCATCAATTCGATCAAGGGGCATTGAAAGTTGCAACAAGCAAGTCTTGTCCCTGTATTTATACTTCATTTGTTCATAGCCACCCATCTTTCCCGAAAATCTCTCTCCCTATCAGTAAGTTCAGCAGCACCATTTTTTATTAATGTGTTTTCCTTTAGCTAAGATTTTACCCACATAGTTGTCCTGGGTTGTAGTATGGGATGTACACAAAGTATTCTATCACCATCTTCATGAACTGTTGAATCCAATTGTTGAAGTAGTCGTCCCCCTAGGCCCCGCCCCNAAACCTGGGTTATTAGAACACATTTGCACAATCCAGAACTTAAATACATAATTGATTAACTAAACCAGTGGTTTACCTGCTGTAGAGGGAACTTTCCGAGAGGGCATCCATTAGTGGTCCAATAACAAACTGAAAAAAGAAACAGGAACAATGGTGAAATGTACATTTCCAAGGCACTGTTACATAGAAGCCAACTAGATTTATTTCATCAGACTTTAAAGGACAGAGTCAGAAATTAGAGAATACTCTTGTAGTGGTAAATAGTGGAAGCAAAAAGAGGAAGAAACTAAAGAGAAGAGAGAACAGGAGAGTAAACAAGAAAAGAGATTTTTCCACTAGATACATTTCACAGAGTATTGCAAAAAATGCAGGCAAATAAGAAATCCTGTTGGGAAACAGATAGAGAAAATTAAGAGTTAAACATGAAAAAGAAGGATGACGAAGAGCCAACACAGCTAAAAAGATTTACGGTGTGTACTAAGGTCGACTTTATTTCAAGAGGCTGACTTAACTTGTATAAATCAAGAATGTTAATCTCTGAGGAGAAGACTCCTTTGAAGTTTAAATAGTATAATGTAGATCATTCCTTACTAAAGTGTAGGCTGGTTGGACCATCAATACACATGTAATAGTAATAGAAAAACCTTTTAATATTTCTTCCCACTTAGGGAATATTTTAAAGCGTGGGACTTTTATGTTTTATGGATACAGTAATACACTGATTATACTTCAGAGATAGAATTTGTCCAATTCCAACTACTGAAGCAATTAGTGTTAAGATCTACTGCAAATTAGAACATTTGTTTGTTGTGGCAAGTAACAGTAACATCCTTACCTCTGAAAAATCAAGCGAATTTGGAAGATGCTTTGTTTCATAAA
Organism: Illadopsis cleaveri; assembly: GCA_013399915.1. Lineage (NCBI taxonomy): Eukaryota > Metazoa > Chordata > Aves > Passeriformes > Timaliidae > Illadopsis > Illadopsis cleaveri. The sequence continues at coordinate 113,938 of VXBB01014711.1, forward strand.
GCTCCAGAAAATGAAGAATTCCTTCCTTTGTCAATGTTTTATTCTCACTTTCAAACATTCGCCTATAAATGCACACATGCCATGATGGGTGAAACAGCCAACAACCTGTTTACAAAAAAGAAATTCTTCTTAACTGACACAGAAATGCCAATGACACACTAACACACAACACGCTGACATTCTGGACAATGTTGTAGTATATTCACAGGACATTTCAAAAACTCTACTAGTTTTATAAAAATACCTTGTAAATCTAATTTAAAAATTATCACAGTTTTCCAAAGTTACTCTCTACTTTATTAGTTACAAATTAAAATGACTCAAAAGTGCTACATCCTTCATCCTTCTATTTATACCAATGTATTTACCTGCAAAAATTATACATTAATAGCCTTTCCACTTTACCAATCTCCAGCATCTTGCACTACCTAATTACATGTGCTCATGTGCCCTGGACACACCATCTCAGCACTCATTTTATCTATCCTCTCCTCACTTCTAACAAATTGAGTCGGGTTTTTTTTTTCCTCTTTTACAAAGTTGTGCAGGTGAATTGTCTTCTATAACCCCAAAAATCTCTAGCTTTGTTTTCACATTATCTTAAGTCAAGCAAACTACAGTGAGAAATTACCATTTATTTGGATCTGCTGACACATAAATAGTATTCCAAGACAATACAGTAAGCAATAAATATATGCTAGGATTTCTTCTCAGAGCAGAGTGGCCACTGCCCATGCACGTTTGCCAAACAACTTATCATAGAGCAAACCCCCAAAAACTGGAACAGCCACCCAGAAAACACCTGATTTGAGAGACAAAACATTACAAAAAGCTGCTACTAAAACAGAAGAAGAAAACAGAGAAATGTAACTTAACTGACTAATATTTGAGAGATTAAGTAGAAAAAGTTCCATCTTACCGTTATCCCCTGATATGGCAAGCTCATATAAACTGTTTAGTTTTGGTAATACTGGCTTTATGACATGGATCTGAAATGTAAATCAAGTTTAAATAGTTTATATCTCAAACCCAGGAGCTGTCAGTTACTCAGACTAGAATTTACTATCAATAACATCAATACGGCAATTAACAACAGGGTACATTTAAATAAACCTCCAAAGCCTGTGGTATGCAGCACTCAGTTGAAAAAACCTGATACTTCAATGCTACCGTATTTTAACAACAATACTCACTAATAACCATTCTAGTCCTCAAAATTTAAACAGCATAAATATAAAAAATAAAGCATTTAAATTAATAGTATCTCAGTTACAGGACAACCATGTACAAAAAATAACATAAAACTACTACAGGCAGGTGGGCACACTACTAGTAGTTAACACCACAATACCACACAATTACGGAAGCCTTAAGTCAACAGGAATCTTTCTGCCGAGTATGCTGGACTCACAAAACCATTTTAATCCAAGGCCACAGCTACTTTACCATACAGATATAGTCCCCTCTATCAGAGAGGTTAAGTGCAATCACTGGATTTTTCACTAAGCTGGTCTTGCAACTACCTGCACTCCAGGTTTCTGTCATTGCATTAACCAGATGTATTCCAATGATGGAAAAGAGTTCTGAGTTTATTCCAAATGAATGGCACATGCTGTGTTTTAAGTATTTAAGAGTTGAAACAAAAGCATTCCAGTTAATGCTGACTTAGGTATACTCAATTACCAAAACTGGGAATTGTCTGCCCTACAAAAGCATTCACATGTGTCACAAGTGAGGCAGGACGTCTGTCTAGGATGGGCACAGATTTTACAGCGCTCTTACCTGGTTTCCTTCCAAAGTTTCCATTATCAAAATGTAAGTTTCCCAAAACTGCAGGAGTTGCTCGTTCTTCTCAGCGGACCACCAGAACAGACTGGATTCTAAGAAAAGAAGATACAGACATGCGTTCCTGGTGGCCCCGCACGCCGGGCCGCGCTGCCCGTCCCGCCGCCCACCCGCCCGGCCGTACCGTG
>VXBB01014711.1:124948-171608 GCA_013399915.1 Illadopsis cleaveri
AAAAAAAGAGAGAGAGATGCCATTTTCCAGAAGCATTTGGCCTAAGCCTAGACTCTCTTCTAGTTTTCACTGAAATGACTGAACATATATCAATGCTGAGCAAAGCCATTCCTCGGGAGGTTTTGCAATTTTTTTCATAGGAAACTGGTTTTATAATACATGCTCATATTGGAGTTACATTTGTAAGCCCACTCTATGGATCTTTGACCATCTGTGCTTTTAAATAAATGATGTTTTCAGATCATAGCGCAGTTTTCCTCACACAAGCTCCGAGTTTTTGGTTAGCTCTGCAACGAAGTTCTCAGACAAACTATCATAATACCTGTTCTAGATTTAGCCAAAATTCGAATTCCTGTTTTATCTTTCACATGAGATCCTCTCACATACCCAAAAAGGCATATAGTTTTTGACAGTAAATGCTGGCTAGTTCCATATTCTGGACTGTAAGGCATTCTAAAATGTGCTGCAACTAAGAAAAACAAGTCTAAAAATAACACGAAGGTGTGTGTGTCTTTGACTTTGTGTAGAAGGGGAATACTGCATTTCTCATCTCTTGATAAATCTATGTAAATATACCCAGTTTATATTATAGAAATACTTTCTTCACCTAAATGGTACTGAGGCAGATTCATCCTGGACTCTTAAAAGAAGAAACATTTGTGTAGATTCTAATTTGTGAATCACTGTTAATAAATAACTTGTTGCAGGAGATACTTGGTTAGTCATTGCTTATGGTATGAAGTCCAAGCCAAATTCCTGTTCATCCTGTTAAGATCTGTAATAAAGAATTAAAGCAGAGTCTGTTAGGTACAGGAAACAACCTACAATCAAAATGTCAGCAAAATGTTCTTTCACTTTAGAAATAAAATTAACCCAAAATGTTGGGGTTTTTTTTAATATTTACAAAATCAGACCAAATCTTTCCTTTATCTTAAACCACCCCCCTCATCTGGACATAAATCTGGTAGATACATTTCAGTAAGGATTAGCAATACTGCTTCATTCAGGGCCTCATAAGTGACAAAATTAACATGGGAGATGAAGGAGAGGGGAAAGATTAAAATAAGTAATCTTGTTCTTAGAAAAGAACCTAACTTAACTCCTGCAATAGCAAAAGAAGCCCGGCAGATGGTGGAAGGAGACTACAGTGCCAAAGGAGAGCTCATTGCAGGGTTACAGACATTACTCCTTAAAGGAAGTTACTGACTTATTTTTCATAATGCCATCTAAGCGTTTAAAACAAAAATAGGACCACAATTGTTTTGGCTATGCATTTGGTGTCCAAAAATCCCATGATTTTGACCAATACGACAAATGTATTCTTTTTCCCTGTGGAGCTGAAGGTTGTTTTAAAGCCAATTGCCATCAATGATAGTAAAAAATCATTTAACCAATAAAAATGCTGCTGGCTGCCTTTATTTTGTGTTGCAGAGGCATTGTATTTGTTTTTTGTTGGTTTGTGTGGGGGAGAGTTTGGGGTTTTTTGTTTTGTTTTGCTTTGGTGGGGGCAGTTTTTATTTTGCCAGCATTTTGATTTATTATTCAGGTGCTGCTGAAGATCATATCTGCATTACCCAAAGCCATAACAAGAAGAAAAGGACATTACACTTTTCAGATCATATTTGCACTCTGAGTGACAAGACCCTGCAGAGCTCCCTATCTGCAGCAGCTTTCTGTCATGAGTGCCAGTGAAGACCTGGAATCCAGCAATATGTCTGCTCTAATCCTAAGAAATGTACAATTGGAGGGTGACATCTTGTTTTATCTGGTTCATTCTTTAAATATTCTCTCTCTGTCTCTCTAACTTCTATGTCTGGCTTATGTCATATCAAGATAGACATTAAACACCTGAGAGATGATCCAGATCAAAGGCACCCCAAATTTTCTCTGTAAAAGATCCACTATTATATAAAACTATCAATGTTACTGCAATTTTGGTGACAGTTTCAGTAATTAGAATGGGCTTCAGAAATGTGAGGACTGAAATGCTACTAATAGGGATCCCCTTTTTATGAGTTATAGTGCAGAAGCACTGGATGACAGGCAGTAGCTCTGTCATCAGTGACAGCATGACACACCTCTTCCTACTCATCCTTTTGGCACCTAAATCCCACAAGCACCCCAAGCATTTCTTGGCCTCAGCAGAAGACCCATAAAAATACATTCCCCAAATAGTTTTCAAATAACCAGGCTTATTTTATTACAGCAGGTAGAAAATAAAACTATTTAGACCCTTTTTTGATTAGTGGGCATCCTATTGGTTTTTGAGGGGCACAGGGGAGAGGGTATGTATCTCTTGCTGAGTGACGCTAAGTGGGCTTATTTTTGGGGGTACCTGTTGCAGACTTGGTGGCCAGGTGCTCAAATGCTCAAGCTAGAAAAGGTTGCTGTAGGCACACAGTCTTTTATGCTCTTCAGAATGAACAGCAGTTGCTTATTCCTGCCCTTAGTACAGTTCCCTAAAATGATGTGTTTATAAGGTGCACTGCCAGGGCCACCAGAAATGTCACTCCTCCTGTGCTCCTCAGCAGGCAGGGAAGCCTGACTGCCCAGGGTTGTGCTCCCTTAGGGACTGAGACTCTACTTCTCCGTGCCTCCCCTCTGCCTCACACCCCAACAGCAGCCGCCTGCTGCCTGCAGCTCAGCCTTTCCATGCTGCAGTTTATTCCTCCCCCTGTGCCTCCTGCGCTTCTCATTCACTGCTGGCTAAGGTGACATTATCCTCTGCCAGAATATCCAAGTCCCAAATGGGTTCTTCAGTTTTGTAGCTTTAGTCACCTTTGAGAGCACAGCATTAAACATGAACAGCAAGCATAACCTGTGAGAACCTTTACATGTACATTCTTAATATGTCTCATTTTATAGCTAATGTACTGGGCTGGGGGTTCTTGTTTGCTTTTTTTTTTCTCTTCACTTCTTGTGGGAGCAAGGCTATTTCCCCCTGCGTCTGAAGAGGCTGTTCTTTCATGCCTTGTGTGTATTACCTGGAAGCAGCCTTCATGTTGGTGTATTGTTCACTTGTGAGCACAGATGACTGCATTCTTCTTGAGCTCTTCAGCAATGTATTTCTGGGGTATCACATCTATCCCCACAGTCACTGCTTTTTTGCTTTGATCTGTGCCCTCTCAATCAGGTCTGTAGAGTGCATAATTCACTGTTATCTCTGTGTCTTCTGTGCACAGCAACTTAATGTATTTGAGATTTCAGGGAAATACATATTTACAAATGCTATATTACATGAGCAAGAGCTTAAGTGTTCAATAAAATAGTTTGTATCCCAGAACATGGTATGTCCAGCAGAAATAATTTGATAAAAATACCTCTTCCTGCTGGTAGTTCTGTGAGGTCTTTATTTCATAAGTCATGGGAGGGTTTGGCTTTCACATGTTTCTTCTGTATGTGATTGCTTTCATTGCTGCTAGTCACATTAGTGATGCCACTTCTCACAATATCAGATGATGGAAGCACATTGAGCTGGATTTTCTGTGAGATTGTTACTCCATTCAAGAACAGAGATGCTATATATTTTCTTCATGTCCTTTGGCATTAATAAAATTTCAGGCATTTTAACTGCTAATTTGACTTTGCCATTTGGTGGCAATACTGTGGTGGTAACTGAAGGGAATCCATTTGAGCATGGATTGCAAACAAACAGATGTGTTCCCACTGCATAGGAGACTCTGCCTATTAAAGTACTTCATTGCTTTAAACTCACCCGCTTGACTAGATGTCTGAGTAACAGCCCAAATAGCCAAATTAGGGGTTGGAATGTAAATTTGTGTTCTCTCTTTGGATGGTGGAAAGAGCAGTGTGCTTCCACTTTTCATTGCTGGTTGCCCTAAACATGGCATGACAGGCCACCAGATGTTGGCTGGCCTCTGTCGTATTTGACCAGGACAGAATGTTTCTGGATTCCTCTGCACAGACTGCAGATCCAGATGAGAGCTGGACAATTCCCAAAGAAAATGTTCATTCCCTGCCATCTGGGTATTGTGATTATTTTAGTAGATCCAGTGGTCTTAGAAATTGAGACATTTCCCCCTGCTTTCTGGACTTTCCAATAGAAAAAAAAATGTTTCTCTTTGGAGGTATCTCACTGTTCTGCTGGAGATACTAAAATTAAGCTGTAGGTTAGCAAGAAGAACATGTCTTTTTCTAAGGTGAAGAACTGCAATATATTATGTATCTGCCTCTTTATTTGAAGTAGGATAATTAGGTGTCTGGTTTTTCACATGGGTGATTGGTGTATTCTCTGATGATACCAGTTGTCCATACTCCATCTCTGTTCAGGAGCTGTATCAATGGCTTGCACATATGTGAAAGCTGTGGGAGAAAAGTTGTCAGATAGGTTGCAAATCCCAACAGACCCTGGATGGAGTGTGTGCATCTGAAAGCAGGAGGCTTCTGTGTGCTCTGAATTGCTGAGGTTGGTCCTGGCTCTTGGGAGATCAACAGATGTCTCATGCAGGATACTGTAAACAGTCCCCACACAGAATGGTTTTATTCAGCACCAACTCTGTTCCCTGACTCCTTCTAACTGACAGATGAAGGTGGGATCATGGTGTGTCATAGGTTCTGCCACACAACCTCTGTGTCCAACTGCAGAAAACAGCAGCCATTGCACTGATCCCTCAGAGTCCTCCTAATACATCTTGCTGACAGCACTGACACTCTACTATTCACATCTGATCCCAGCAGTGCTCACAACCATTTGCATATACTCTTCTCCTGGATGTGGTGAGATAGTTTCTTTCTTTCCCCAAAGGTTTTTGTCAATACTCTATGTACCATTAATGTCTTTGTTCTCACCAACACGGATATTCCCTCATTTGTTGGAATTCAGCTGAACAGCCTTTTCCTGCTTGTTGAAGGTACGTCAGGTTTCAGAAAGGGGTAGGTTGTCTGGCGTCTCAGAATCCATGCTGCCTGTGTGACTTGTTACTTAGCATTACTTAAAAATGTTTTTCTTTTCCATTCCCTCTACTGCTCCAATTATTTTTTCTTTTTATTCTGTAGTCACTCCTGGAGGCACAAATTGAAAAGATAGAAATAGATGAAGGCAATTGTATGCCTGGAAGACATCCTCCTCCTCCTCAAACACTTCTCAATATACCTCCCAACAGCTTCGTTGCAAGGATGCTAGTGAATATTGCCAGCTCGGCACATGTAATTTTTTTTTTTTTTCATTTGTTCTGCCTCCATTGCCTGCATGAATTGTTTGCTTCACACTTAAAGCCCCTGTATGGTGACAATTTACTGGATGCAGCCAGGAGTAGAGGATTTGTTGTTCCCAGTATCACTGATTCAATCTGCAATTTACTTTGCCTAATGGCAGGGGGTCATTGCATTGCTTTAATTCAGTTTTGCATGGTTACAATTCCGTTCCCTCCTTGGCATAGCTGCAAGGAAGCCTTTGCATCCTAACACATGTAGTAAGGTCCTACTGTCTCTGTAGCATACATTTTTCTAAACAAGTGCTGCTGCTCTCTCTTGGCACATAGCTCAGAGTTTTGGTTTTGCCCTTTTGCACCATATTAATGTCATTGCTGTGCATTCTATCATGTGCACATTTTTCTCACAGCACTAAAGGTCCTCCCTTATGTTCTTCTGCTTCATATTTATGCATTTGCTTTTGATATTATTTTATGCTTCTCAGTTCTATCTTCTGAACTAACCGTGTCTACCCCACCTACACTCTGCTTTGCAGCAGCTTTAGACACTCCTATAGTATACTATCAGTGAGGACAGCTTTTCTTTCAGCAGTCTCATTGCATTTTTTTCCCACTTATGAATCTAACACTAATTATTTCAGGTTTAAGATTGCATACTCGCATGAGTCAGCCATTTTCTGCACAGTTTGGCAGCATACCAACTAATTGTTTCTCCAGCTTCTTGATTATACAACTGTGGGGAAGATACCTTCCTTATGTGTCATTTTTCTGAGGACTGGAAATGCTTCTGAGACATTTCTAGGATTTTGCATGGAGTTCTTCCAGTCTGCAGTTGGTATACATCCAGATACTGCAGAAACACATGGGAATTTTAGTCCAGTACAGCTAACAGCAGGAATGGGCTTATTTTGGCTTCCTGTTCACGCAGCCCCACAGCGATGGGTCACATACCCCATGCCACTCTAAGGAAGGGCTAGCAGAGCTACTGCCAACACTTCCTCTTTTATTTTCTGGAGCTTTAGGGCAAGAACCTGCTGTGAACCCATTATGTCTTCTCTGTACTTCTGGGTTTTGGGGAAGTGTAGTGTTGTCTCTTTTTTTCCAGTCTTCACAGCTGTCTGTGACACATGGCTGCCTAATCGCTTTTGCCACAATATCCACTGTCTACTCTGGCACTGAATATGAACCTGAGGGAGAACCAGGGAGCCAGTGCTGGCTGATGATTCTTATCTTCTCCCCTTTACCTCCTTCTCTGGGAATGCTTTGATGGCAAGGAGCTCTCCTGCTTTCCAGCAGAGCTACCTTCTCTGCTGGAGCTCACACAGCTGGTCCCAAAAGGAAATTGCCAGGTCTTCCTTTGTTGTGCCAGGACAGACTCTAAGTAGTCAACTAGGGAAGGATTGCTGTAATGGAGACTGTGGATTTTGTACAGGAGTCAAAGCAAGACACAGCTGTGCAGCCTGAAAGATGATCAGAAGGTAAAATGACAAAGGCTGGATTTCTAAAGACATTATACTGCCAATTAAAAGTCTGAAGTCTTCCTGGCTTGCCCTGCCCCAGAAATTCAGATCAAATCATTCACTGAGCTGCTCCCACAAAAGGAACTAGACATTCAATAGGTCAGATTGTCAGCTAGAATAAGTCCACTGACTCCAGGGGAAATACTCCACTTTCTGTCATCAGAGAACCTGGCCCCATGACCACGAGCTTCAGATTTTCCTCATGGCTGTTTCCTTGGGACTTACGTCATCACCCTGCACAACAAGGAGAGTTCAAGGTCACAGTGGAGGAGGATTTTTAAAGAAGCAAAAAAAGGGCTCAAGTTCATGCTGTGCCTCCACAACACCATCTGGTTTAGTAGACCTGGGGATCAGTATCTTCCTCAGGTTCCATGTGATTGCTGCCATAGCTCAGTGGTGAGTCCTTCAGCTCAGGACCAGAAATGGTGGAGGTCAAGAACCCACAGAGCAGCTGTGCTATGATTTTGCTTCTTGCCAGTCCCATCCCATCTATGATACAATACTTGTGGCTTTAGGGTACAGATAAGGAATGCCTTAAAAGCATTAGTTTCCCTAACTGTTGTCTCCTAACCTGCTGTTCATTAATACAGAAAGGAATATCTTTTATCTCAGTCTTACAGTAAGAACCCAAATCATAAAATAACATATAGGATTTCTAGGATGAGCAATGACAATGAAAACAAGTTTTAAAAATTCTGCCTGAAATTTCCAAAGCATGACATTCATCCCCAGGCAGAAAGCCTGCAGACAGTTCTGTGTATCAATTAAGAGGTGCTAAGTCACTTCTTCAGCCTCATGTGGGCTGCTCCATCAGTGAGATTCAGCTGAAAATCAGTTAGGAAGAAGAACATCAGTGCTGCTATGAAAAAGAATGATCATTATCTAACACAGCTTTTCTTGCAAAGGCATGAGTTCAGTAATTTACTGGCTCTTTCCCTTTACTGACTGCTGTGATCTTATATGCTGTATATCATATTCACAAAATAAGAGCTTTGGTGTTATCCCTTCCTGTCCTCTGCGGTCACCCCAAACCTTTTATGTGAAGATGGAAAATCTAAACTGATTGTTTCAAAATTGTCAGAACAGCAGGGGTAAAAACTCTTTAAAATGAGACACTAATTATTAATGTGAATGCTTTTCACATCCATCTTCTACTAACTATCTCAATGGAATGATTCAGTTGAACATTGCTCAGTGAGAAGATCCATTTCTCATACTTCTTTAATTTTTTATCCATTTGTAAAGTTTCCCAAGACCTAGCCAGCAATAAGACAGCAAAGAAATTGCCCAAGGCATCCTCTTAAAGAGGCAGTATGGGCTGGGTTTTGTTCTGCCACAGATTAGTCTAAATTGGTAGTTATTCCATGATGTCAGTGAAACTGAACTCCCAAAATGCAGAGGCGAATCTGGCCCCATGATCTAATTCCATGATGAAATTGCTAGTGTAAATAAATGACTGCTGCTGTTCAGTGCTTTCCCCCCCACTCCCCAAAGTGCTCTAATGAATAATGAGTTTTATGAATAAGCTTTAATGAATGACTGAATACATTTTAACGGCCCAACTAATAAGATCGTAAGTTAGAACACTTTCCTTCACACTTTCCTCTGCTGCCTTCCTTTGCTTCTCTGAACCAGAGAATTGCCCTTTAAACTACCTGTCAATCACACATACAATTACCACATCCTTAAAGGTGTCATCAAACAGCAGAAGTGGCCAGTTTTTAATTCCAGGAAAGACATTCCACATTTGTTTTAAACATCTAACTCAGGTTTCAAAATGCAACTGCTGAAACAGAACAAACCTCTAAGCATTTATTCCTTCCTTCCCTCCACCCCCCAAGATTAAAATCCATTCATTTCAATCAAGTCATTCAGAGGAAGGCTGTAAAATGAATTACATAATTAGACACTTAATACACTGCATGTGGAATTTTAATTTCAGATGAAAATCAGAGAGGTTTTTTTAAAGCTCTTCACTGAGAGAAAAACATGGTAGTATTTGAAGACAGCTAATGCTTTTCAGTTTCATGCTACCTTTTTGTCTGAGTTCCCTAATACTCTCAGCATTACTGAATAAACCTTCTTGAGTTCCATCAGTAGGGGCAAATAAACCCTTACAGAGGGAAGAAGTTAGGAAGACAGTGAGACTAAGGACCTAGTTTTGCCAGGTTACAATGCAATCACAAAGAATGAAGTGACTGCTTTCTCTGACTGAATCCTATGGGAACCAGTTTGGGGACAATTTTCTGAAATGTCTTCCAAGAGGCTGAAGCACAAAAGTCAAAAATGAAGACACCTCCAAATGGGTTTGTACTTCTGAAAACACTCATTCAGACACCCAAAGTCATATGAATAATATGTATCTGATCCAGAAACAGTTTCAAACAAACACCTGCTGACCAACACAGTGGGATTTTATGACTGCAGCCTAAATATTAATCAAAATTTTAAAAAACCAAACCAAACAACCACCCCACAAAAGAGCTAGAAGGCAATTGGACAGTTTGCTATCTGATGAACTTCACTGTCTCTGTAACCAGTCCATCCTGTTCAATCCTGTTGGCTACTCATTTCTGATCTGCTTGTGTTGACATATTCTGCAGGCTGTTAGCCACAGTAGTGAGTCAGGCAACACCAAAAGATGACCCATTAGCCTATTAGATTAAACAAGAAACACTAAACAGGAGATAATAGTCAAAGGGGAGGGAATGGGAACAAGTCAACATTACTCAAGGGTTAGAAAGATGTTCCGAAATGTAATCTGTGTTCATTACCTTGAGTACATATACAGTCAACCTCCATTTGCACAAGCCTAAATCACATGAAGTAATAATTTCAGGGGGAAAAAAACACATTCCACCAGTATGGAATTTGTGCAATGAAATACTCTTCCCCACATGTGCTCCTTCCAGACTTTGGGAGCTATTTCATTTACCTGCATTACTTTCACTGCTCGCTGATGACTTTCAGATCCATCTGCCCATACCACAGGGAATGCAGCAAGAAGTACAGCGATTCTGCTGTGGAAAAAAAAAAAAAAAAAAGTCCCAAGAAAACTTTGGAGACAGAGGGAAAGGTTAAAAAACTCGTGATTAAAGTATTGAAATCCTCTGGCATTGATCTACATCCCAGATTACCTCAATTGTACTACCCTCTTTCTTTTTTTGTTTTGTTTTGTTCTTTTTGTGAAAGTCAAAACAACAGTATTAAAAATATGCTTAGCAGTATAAGGTCATAATATTTCTGTTCTTTTTTTTATTTGGATTTTTTTTTTCAAGGATTGAACTAAATTTTGTAAACCTGATTTGCTCTTTGGGTTGCACATGAGAATTTTTTTCTTATTTTGGTCTGAGAGGGGGGCTGAGGAGGAACCTCCTGATCCTAATGGAAACCTTTGAGGGTTCCCTCTTACCACATCATGCCAATCCCATGCACTTTACTAGATGCATAATTCAAGTCACTGCAACATTATTCTCAGCCTAGGCTGGCATACGTCACGGATGGTGGAAAAATCAAAAGCGAACTTGCCCAAGAAAGCAGAAGAAAACCATTATGGAGATTTGCAGCATCTAAACACTAAAAGGTTGTGGGGCTATTTTCCTGAAGAATTGTTCTTGCTGAACAGGAGGAGCACAAAGTCTTGTACCACAACTGGCATACACAAGATGAAGATGTGCACAAAAATCTTGGCTCTTTCTTCCATGTCCCATAGACAGTTAGAAACAGCAGGGTTGTTAGTTCTTTGGAGAAGAGGTGTGGGCTTTCCAAGACCACTGGAAGCCCCTTCTCAGAACACTTATCAAGGAGCTTAGGACAGCAGCTTAGAGTCACATGACATTCTTTCACTTGGATTGCTACAGAGGATTGATTGGGAAAGAGAAGGGATCTGTCTGGTTTTTCCAGTATTCCAGCTCTCAGCCTCTTGGGGACCTGATGCTGAGGCAAGAGCCATTACTCTCATCCTTTGTGTAACCAGGCTGCTGGCCCTGGACCCTGGCACCCTGTTAACCTCTGGAGCCCCACCGCCTCTTACCTGGCAGCTCTGCAGTACAGTCCTCAGATGTTAAGCTTCAGACCTCACACTGAAATGCAAATGTTTCATTTTCAGATGTTTATGAAGGTCCTCTCACAACACCTCTGGCTTCATAAAATGCTCAACCAAACACAACAGCAAAGGCCTGCAGATAGTTAAGTCATCTCACTGCAGAGATTTTCTAGCCTGAGCCAACAGAGAGCCTAGCACTGCACTCTAACAGCCAGCATATCTGGAAGCAAGTGAAGGACCCACCACTGATGCCTGGCCATTTTGGAAGTATAATATTACAAAAAACTTATTAAAATCCATCTCAGAGTGTCTTGCTTCCACGCACCACTTTTTTTTCTCCTCTAATTTTTTGATGTTTTCATCTGCAGGAAACGCCCCCCTGCCCTTGGAACTAGAGCAACTGTGTCACAGAGATCAGCGTCCCTTTAAAGTTCATGTGGTTACAACATTGCTGTCCCACTTCTATCACAAACAGTGTCACTGCACATCTGGTCTGGCTGTGCCTGTTTTCTGCATGCCCTTTCCTGCCTAGGGATCACCTTGAGCAGATGTCGCCCTCCATCCAGCGGCTGGTGAGCAGCCATGGTGGCACCGATCCAATGAAGGAAACTGATGAGCCATCATGTTTCCCCATCCAGTGCCAGCAGGGCCCTGGCTTGATTGCCCTCTTTAAAATGCTGCTTCCAGATGGAAATTCCCACTTGGAGAAAACTCTCCAAAATGCACGTACCCATAGGATATTACTGCGCAAAAACAAGAAGAGGAGCCTGTTTATGTCTCTAAAGCCTGAGTCCCCACTAATCTGACTCCAGGCCTCATTATTCCTGTTGTGCTCACTGCAATAACTTACACTGTCAACAGGAGGATATATGAGGGCAGCCAAGCACTGACTGACTCAGCACAGTCAGAGCTTAAGAATTCCCTGAGGATGGATGGACAGAAGTCAGCGTGGAGGACAGAGTCACCAGTGTGCAGCTCAAAATGGCTGCAGGGGGAAGCTCTCCTACAAAATACAATACAGCAGCAGGCCAATTTAAACTCTTTTTCCCAGCTACAGCCTTTCTCTCCTTCTAGACAAAGATTAGAGGCTGTTTCAGTGTGATTGGTGTTTAATACTCCCTGACCCACTGTGTGAGATGCAAGAGACATGCACCATGGCAACATGAAGGTTCAACATGCTGCTTTCCCACAGTACTGAGTCGTGAACTACAGACCATGCTTTCCACATTTGCATCACACTTTCTGAGTGGGTCAGACCTACAGACCTTCTCTTCTCTCCTCCACTCTACAGACCTGCAACAATGTCCTAATGCTCCTCCTGAAGAAGTCAACAAATAAAAAACCTTGTGGCACATCTTCTACAATGGCAGGTATAGAGAAAAGATGCAGAGAAGGTGGATGAGGTTCTTTGAACACTGCTTAGCTGGGAGGACATTTTTTTTGCATATTTTCCAGAGCTGTCATTTCAAAGATGATGCTTTGAGTGGGATTTGTCTCACTCTGCTTTAGATATCTACATCTGAGCAAGTCACCTTTCACATTCAATGCAGAGAAAGAGGCATGTCTGGAGTGTGAATCATCTGATTTACTTTATACATCTCCTTTAGACTAAGATGAATCACACTCCAGAAGTGCTTATTTTTCTCTATTGACTATAAAGGGAATCAAGATGAATACTCAGATAGAGACACCTACATTGGTCAGATGACTCTTACCCTGCACCTGCTGAGACACATCTTCAGGTAACATCCTCCACACAGGCAATCATTAATCTCACCCTAACATTCACCCATGCCAAAGCCTACAACCAAGACAGCGGTTCACTTAAGATCCCACTCCAAAATCTGCTACATATCCAAAGCCAGTACAGGGATATGAACATCAGTCTTTGCTACAGAAATTAATAGGGGAAATAAGGGGAAAATATATTACTGTATTGAAGGAAGCCTCAGAATGGGAGGGTAGAATTGGAGTAACATGCCTGGAAGGAATTACCATTATTGGCATAGAAGATGGGATCCCATCAAAGACACTTAGTCCAGGGTGGGGTCTGGGGAACACAATCATTTCCATTGGCAACTGCAACAGCAGGAATCACAAATTTTAAAAAAGCGAAGTTATCAACTATTAGTAGCTTTTGAATTTTTCACAAAAGCCAAGAGAAGGAAAAGGAAGTATTTGGAGAACACCTGCATTCATCCCTACAGGGCACTGTGAAGCAGGTATAGTTAAGGCTGATTCCTACTGCACTCACAACACTGAAGGCCTGATGCACACAGAGCTCAGAGAAGTGGCAGGTCTCCTGGTGACATAGCCTTCCACTTACATGAGAGTGGCCATGCCAACCAGTGCTCCCTACAGCAGATATCCATTTCAGTTCATGGCCATCGTCAGCCTGTGAATTTCTCTGAAGCCCTGGTTCACTTATACCCATTTTACATTTGTATTATGTTCTTATTTACCTTCTTTTATTCCTATCATCAGCCATGTGCTGCTTGCATTTATTGCAGGCAAGCTGGTTGGAAGATTTCATTGAGAACCAGCTCAACTCATGAACATGATACCTGGCACATACTGTGGTTTTTCAGTGAAATCAGTCTGAAACATTGCCTTGCTTGACAGAACACTCATTACCCACAGTACTGTTTCCTTGACCCATCAGGGCAGGTTCATAGACATCCTATCTGGATGTCCTCAAGGTTCAGAAATCTCCCTGTCTCTTGTCCTGTTCACATCCATGCCCTCAACAGCACTCACTTGCTGTCAGAGGTGTCCAAAAATAGAGCAAACACTTCTCACATGAGGCACGTACTAGCCAGAAATAACCAGTGTTTCCATTCAGCATGGCTATCTGCCCTTTGGTCTCCCAAGCATCCACTATACCCACATTCTGCAGCTATGCAAGGAAACATTCATTTGCTCCTTGTCCTGGCCCAAGTCTCCAGTAAGAGATTTCCTAAGTGGGGGCATGGGAGGACAAGCTGGGTTTCTGCAATTGACATATGGAGTCATAGCACTGTGGATATCCATTAGCACAGATCTATGAAATGTCCAGGACAAATATGAGTTTTGGATAAACACAAACAAAGCAGATTTTTATAACATGGATGAAGTATTAAAAGATCCTTTTATTTTTTATAAAGACAATGCAAAACATCTGGAATCTCAAGTAAGTCTCCTTACACACTGTTTTAACCCAAATTCCCTGATATTTATGGAATTTTCCCTGCAACTGCAGTCTGAGCAGAGCTGACTCGCTGAGGTGAACCAGGTTTCTTTCCTGTGTTAGGAGAAACAGCTGAATACAGAGCACCTGCTTTGGGTGGACAAACACAGTTAGCTGACAAGCCATTTTTTAATGGGAATATTTGGCTGAGTCCAAAACCAGGCCTGAGTTTCTAAATACTCTGGTATCACAAAGGGACATGTGATTCCTTTCTTTCTGCCCAGCATAGCTCCTCCTCTGCTACCACAGCATCTGTCACCCGCTCATGCAACTTATGAGTTGACTCACCTGTAGGTGACTCATTTCAAACTCTACTCTGAAAACAAAAGGCTCAGTGCTGGGTCTTTAGATATGCTAGTTGTTGCCAGTGCTATCTTTCCAAAACAGAGGAAGACAAGTGAAGCCAAAGCAAAAACGTCCTTCAGATTGCAACCCGAGGACCTGTGCTTACCATCAGAAAGCCACACTTTCCTAACTCAGTATTTCCTTGAGCTGCCACTGACTTTCTCTGCTTACCACAGCAGGAAGTTGCACCATATGACACCTGCCCAGAATATTGAGCATTTGGCTTAAAAAACACAAAGTCATGGGGAAACAATGATTAACTGTAAATCACCATGGAATCCAGTCCCCAGGGGAATACCTGCAGACAGCCTAGCAAATTGGTATGGATGTACATTAGCTTGCCAGACTGCATCCAGGGCTCATTTAATGGAGTATTGCTGCAGCACAAACAGAGGCAAGATACTGCCTAGTCTTCCAGCAACCGGTTTCAGTGATCTGTTTCAGAACATCATGGATCAAAACTACTTCTATTAGGTTAGCATGCCTAATGAGGCAAAAGAACATGATGTGTCAAATCTGTGCCAGCCTCTGAGGATTGCTTGCTTTAGACAGATTTAAAAGCTGGTCAGCACAGCCCCTGAAGCTTTTCATCCTGGCATCATGCATGGGAAGAGAACATAAAAAGCTGTAACTTATTTGGGGCTTTATAGGTCATTATCAGTGCTATGAGGGTACTTCTACATTCACTGAGGTCAATGGCAAGGCTCCCGCTGCCATCTTCTGGCGCATACGCAGGGAGTGTTGAACTGCACCCAGAAACAGGGAGGAAGTACTACAGGAAAGCTAATAGAAAGTGCAGAGCTCAAGGGCAAGCTGGCAGCCACCTCTTTCAGCTGCAGCTACTTGGTGACTGTAAGCAGTACTCTTGAGTGACAGAAGTCACAGGGATTCAGATATCACTGGAATTATCAAAGCCTAGCTCTCGGTGGTACAAAAGACCTCAACTTGCAGCTTTCTGGGACTAGGAGAAAGTTAATTCACAGAACCATAAAAATTCAAACCTGTTTAAGAGCTGACCTTCATTCAACAATCTTTTTGAATAATGACACAAGCAGTCAGGATAGACCAGTTGTGTTTTCAAGGCTCTGTTTCTAAAGGTTTTGCTATGTATTTAACTTTACCTCAGAAAACACCCTTTGCAGCAGACAGGAGCCTTGTATTATATATAGAAATACGTGATAGCAGCAGACACAGGGGAGCCACAAGGCTAACAGTAGGAAGGGTCAGGGCTTTGAAGTCAGATTTGGGGTTCATCTCGCTGGTAAGAATCTGGGGTTCATAGCAGGTGAATGGAGGCAAGGAGGCAGTCCTTGGATGGGTGAATTACATGCTCTGTCTCAGAGAAGGAAATTTTTCACTTCCCTTTGCTCTCCCCCCAGTGCTGATCCTGCTGTGGGGGCTTCTTCTACCTCAGCCTCTTGTCCCTGCAACACAAATGCAACCTCCCTCAAGAAGGCAACCACAGTCCTGTACTGGTCTCTGCAGCAGTCAAGAGGCAAAAGCAGCTACAGCTGGGATCAGTTCTGCTTCTGGCATCTGTGTACAAGCCCAGCTGCTCAGCTGGGGCCTTGCTCCTGCCTGTTGCCAGGCTGGTAACCTACAGCCAAACACCCCTGGGTTTGTACATCATTACTCCCCACCAGCCTCCAGCATATGACCCTGTCCCAGTTTTGGATCACCCTCGTGTGTCACATTTTTCCTACCTCCCTCTTCCAGCTCTCCCAGCAGAATGGCAGCATGGGGCCAAGAGTAGAACCCATCACTATCTGGCTCCAACCCAGTGAGCACCAGGCTCTGTGAGGGAAGCTGGGGTGCAGACCAAGCAGCTGAACTTGGTTATCTCTGTGTGGGTTTCAGGTGTCATGAGGTTAAGGGGAAAGCCGGTTCTGCCAGCACCCCGAGACAGCAGAAGGCATGGTTGCTCCTCCCTAGGGATACTGCTGTAGTGGGTACTCCATGTTCACCCACTGAACTGAGTCACTCCTCACCTGTCTGCCAAGGGTAAAGCTGGCCATGACAATTGGAGACCAGGGAGGTGGCAGAGGGTAAGGACAAACAGGCCCAGGGCTCAGGCAGGAGCATCAGTTCCCTCACAAGTGTCTGTGCGTGGGTGTGTGCACACGCCTCACCTGAAGGGCTCAGTAGCTTCCTGGCTGCTAACACAGGCTGTCAGGTCGGGGTGCTCGGGGATCTCTCTGCTGCCCTGCCAGCAGGGCCTCCCTGCCTCTGCTCCGGCCTCAGCAGCTCCTTCCCTTCCCTTCCTCCCTCCCCGCCCTGCCGGCCCACGGCTGCTGAAGGGAACAGCTCGCCGTGGGGGACTACGCAGGAGACGAATTCCAGCGCTGGGGTCAAATTCCTCCAGCAAGGAATCTGGAAATCCTTCAGCACTGGCTAAAGATTGCAGACTCGCAGAGCTCTCTGTCCCCTTGACAGAACTGAGTTTTGACCAGCAGAGTGGTTTTCTGCTCGGTCAGTGGGTTGCGTGAAATGCATACAACAGTGATAAATTATCATGGGCGCTTTGGAGTGCTCCTTGACCAAAATTAAGTTACTCATGAAGTGATTTCTTAGAATTACTTCTTTGCTCTCTCTTCCCGAACTATTAAATTACAAGTCTGTGATTAATTACTACAGCAAACTTTAAACTGTCAACCAAGAACAAAAGGTCTGTTTGATAGCGGATGTTTACTTTCAGCTGAAAGGGCACACGCTCAAATTTTGTTCAGTGTATCTTACTTGCATTTTAATTCTTCAAGTTGTAAATATCATTTGGCTGCATGGAGAAGCAGAAAGGTGAAAATGTCATTGGATAAAGCCTCAGACTTTTTCTCACAATTGGCACTTACAAATGTCTTCCGGAAGCTAGAGGTCACTGTGGACACAGTCCCACAGCTTTCGGGCATTAACCTGAAGTTATTGTGTGGAACTGGAATTCCTACAGCAAGGTCAGATAGTTTATCCCAAATGTTAGCAAATTCCAACAATTGATCTAACACAGATGCTTTCACTCCCTCCAGTGGGATGCTCCGCAGGCAGAGGAGTGGTTTTGAACTGGGCTCCTGCTTCCTCAGTGCATCCAAATGGCAATCCCGCTGCAGATGGATTTTGTGCTTCACCCAGATCTGACTGTAACTGCTGCGACCCTCCCCCAAAAGGTATTAAGCCTCATCTACATAGGTATATAATTTTTTAATACATAGGGCAGCAAGAGACACTAGCTACAGTGTCACCTAAGTGTTTCTGGAAGAGGAAAAAGAGCTATTCAGCATTAAAGATTCAGGAATGTCTGTTGACATATTAAGGAAACAACCTCGGGGGACAGCTGACACGGCTCCAAGAAGCATTACCAAGGGAACAGTGACGCAAATGTCTTCCATTTTTACAGGCTGGCAGCTCGCCAGGTTCCCTCGCCTGATGGCTGATGTAATGCTAATCCCTATCTGGGTTAGCGCTCGGATATCAACCACAGCAGCTCACTGTGCTGCAATCAATATAGCACACTTTTTATAGAAGAGCGTATAAAAAAAATTCTGTTCTAATCTACTAGGAATATGTACAGTAGAGTAATGGCAGGGGAAATTTAATGGCTCGCCTGGAGCTCACCCAGCATGTGCTTTTGCAAGCACGCACGTGTGCGCGCAGGCTTGTACACAAACCCATCTACACCTCAAATAATGGCAAGTCCAGGCGAGGGCCACACATTGAGAAAGGGCTGGCTGTTCATCACGTACAAGAGGAGCCTTCCAATTCCTTTATTAAGTGGTGTATTGGCAGAGGAAAACAAGCAAAATGGGACTGGAAAATAAAATGGGTTATCAGTCATAGCATGGAATATAATGGATGTTTCTGTTTTAATGATAACATTTTGTAGTTCTGTGAGTACCAGAGAGCTCTGTGGGGATTAAGGAAGCCTTACAGCACACCTCTACAGGGCAGACAGCACTGAGTCAGAGTGAAGGATGCACAGTGGATCAGTAGCTGCCAAAACCCACCAGCCCCTCAGTCAGTGTGTAAATTCCTTCATAGTGCCACCAACACCAGCACCTTAAGACAAGAAATGAGCGGGAAGGAGTCCAGAGATCCTGAATTACCATGCAATTATCTGGGGAGCAATTTGGCTTCCTCATAAAAGAAGAATTTTGAAATCCTGAGTAATTTCCAGTTAATATAGTCCTGGCTTTATACCATCTACCATGGAAAACCTTTCCACTGCTTGACTGCATCTAAACTACTCAAGAGCACTGGTTTGCTGTGACCTGATAGTGCAGCTTCCTGCTTCAGCACTCCATTTCCTGAAAGGGATAACCCTCTGTCAGTTTATTTCACAGGATACTGGTGTCATAACTGTGAAAGTACCTAAGGGTGTTCTTGTCCCAGATAAAATTTTAAGATAAAATCTATGTGTAACGAAGTAGATTAATTTCAGCCTTATCCTGTGCTTAACTAGCGTGATGAGGAATTATGCAGGACAATATATTGTTTCCTTCTATTCCCCCCTTATCAGGTAATATTTAAGGGAAAATTTAGGAAGACCCTACTTAAAGATAGGAGCTGATACTCCACTAATATTATTAGTCCTTGGGTTAACTCCTGGTAGATGTGAGAAGAATATTAACCACGCCATTCAGTGTTTCCAAAGAGGGTCAGCTTCATAGAACAGCCCAAGAGCTGGGTTGGTATTTTGGGAAAATCCAGTTACATGCCCTATGGAGATTAAAAAGGCAATACTCTCAACCACATCTTTCTCCAGGCCACGCTCAAGGCAATCTTTCTACAGCAGCTGGTGTTGACTGGACTGAGTAACTGACCCTACCTTTCACTGCAGCAAAAAACGAAGGAAATCCGTGTCCATTCATGTTAGGCCATATCTACTCAAGAAGCCACATGGCATAAAGCTCCCCTGAGATGCTCACCAGCACCCAGCTGCAACCTCACACATCTGTCAGGCATTTCCTTGTATTTCTGCCTCCCTTTTGCCAGAAGCTGTCAGGGCACAGTGCTGTTTGTGGCCATCCCTCCCTCCTCTGCTCTTCATTCCCTATCAGCAGAGTCCTGGACACTGCAGCAGTAGCTTCAGGAAGGGCTGACTGTGGGAGTGACATGAGGGCAGTTGTCTGCAAGAGTATTTTCTGGATCTCTCCAGCAGGCAGAAAAGCTCAAGAAGCAAAACAGGGGAAAAGAATAAGAGAGGAATTATAAAAAAAAGCAGGGCAGGTGTGGCAGGACAAAAGCAAGAAGAGGACAGCATCTGGCTTCAAAACTTCTTTCATTTGTACACCTTTGGTCACCAGAAGCCATGGCCCTTTTCCATCCACCCATCCTGCTCAGTGCTTCCTGGCCCAACATTGGCTAGTCTGCCTTTAGTTCCCAAAATACACTCTAAGCAAATGGATAGTCTTGTTACAACAGCCTCATAAAACAGACGAGTTGAGAGCATTAATATAATCATATTACCTTCTCTTTGATTTGTGAAGAGGTAGAATGTTTGATCACCAAAGAGCTCTGTTTTCCAGCAATGGATTTAGCTGACGTTGCTTACGTGTCAGTACAGAAGGAGAAAGCGCATTTCCCTTTCAAAAAAAAACTAAGAGGCAAATAGCTCTCACAAAGATACATTTCAACACACTTTATACATGTCAGTGCTCCAGACATGCCCTCCCTTTGCAGCACATACACCTGTAACAGGGAGGGAACTATAAGCCTGGTCATCCTCATGGACAAAGATGACCTCATGAAATTATGATGCAATACCAGTGTGAAAGGAAACTCCAAGTCCCTCCTATGCAACCTATAGGACATTGGTATAATTTTTAACATACGTGTTTATATTTCCCTAATATTTAAGGAAATGCTTAAGAAAAACCCATTCAAAAATTTTGATGTAAATACAGTTTATTGTGCTTGAATTCTGAAATAAGAACAGCCTTCATTATGTTTTCCACATGCTCATACTACATTATATTAAAAGCACGCTCTGCTCTTACAGACATATTGTGTGCTTTATAAATACTTCACACAGTTGGAAACACTGATGTTTAGCAAAAATCCCAGTGCCAGCAAATGCAATGTCAAGAACCCCCTAACCTCTTTTGTAGCAAATGGTCTTCACACTGACCATGGGAAGCGATCTCCAGATCACGCATGAAGGACCTATTCTGTATCTCCATGCAGCTCAGCAGGGCTCCTCAGCACTGCTGAGTGGAGCACTCACCTCTCCGGAGGACACAAACTCGAGTGAGAAGACTCCAGACAAGTTTAACAGTCTGGTCTAGGTGGCGTATGAATTATTGAATTTTAAAATACAAGATACATATCAGTTAGCACCAGTACCCTGCAAGGTTCATTGCCTTCCCAGCTTCTCTCACACTTATGGTGGGGTCCAGTAGTCTCTGACAATCCAATTAATATGACTCAGGCATTATCACACAATCTTTCTGACTCTAAACACCCTACTTCATTGCAGTACTCCTAGAAATAGTCACAGAGCTCCAAAAATAACGTTCTAGTATTTTGTTTTAAAATGTTAATGCAAGGCTGATATTCATAATATCCAGTGACCAGTTAGTAAAACTAGGTGGTTTTCAGGCCAAAATAATTCAACAAAATTCACAGGAGTGAGAAAAGCTCACCTTTTCATTCTCAGAGCAAATATGGTTCTGTGTTTTCAGTGCAAGAATCATTCTTATCCAGGCCAGCGGCATCTGGAGATTTCCACATTTTTCCTATGTATAAACTAAATAAACTTGGGGTGTGGATCAGTCTCAAGTTCCAAAACCTCTGATTCTTTTCCAAAATGAAGGTCGTGTCAGGTGCAAAACTGAGTCCAGTTCCCAACTGGAATAATATGTTCTCTGTGTGCAGAGCTGGAGTCAGTGTGTTTGTGGATGGATTTGTGTCCATTTCACATTAATGGCAGGGTCAGGAGGAAAGTATTAGTGAACAAGTGCATTTTACACACCTTCCCTTTATGATGTGCCATCCTACACCACATCAATATACATTGGCAGCAAGTGAGAGATACAAGCCAGTTCTTAGGCTTTAACGCCCAGTGACATCTTGATGTAATGAAAACATGGTTGAACAACATGCAGGAAATACTGCTAATGGAAATAGGCATTTAGGAAAGAAAAAGCAAACATTTCTTTGCCTGAGAAACACCGAGATGGAGCATTCTTTCCTGAATTCATGGGAATGTGTTTCCTTTATTCTTGTTAGCAACTCTGTGGCAATTGATGGTAATTTTCCTCATGGTTTTCATGTTATAGTCTCTTTTTAGATATGTTGTTCCCTGTCTAAGGCACACACTGGTCAGGGATCTGAGATCTGTGAACCCTCCTAGCATCCCTGTGAAATGCAGGACCTGATCTCCCATTTAGGTGATGTAAGGACTGCAGAACACAAAAATTCTGTTCCTAAAGGTAGAGGAGAATCTGCTTTAGCCCAGAGCACAGGGGCCTAGGTTTCTTGTCACACTCCTGCACAAGCATGAATTAGCTAGAAAGGGCTTGCCTGTTCTGTTGTAGCAGGTGTCACACAAAAGTAGATGAACAATAACCTTGGTCTTAACAGCAGCATCTGCCTTTGAAGATGCATTTCTTAGTGGCAAGATACCCATCAAAGGTGAATATTTGGCCTTATGCCTTAAAGTGAATTTGGCCTTATGCCGGCTGAAAGGCTGAGCTGAGACCTGGCCTGGTGAACATTGCCCAGTGGTAAGTTTGAGGAGGCCAAAGAGAATGACATTTCTTAATCCTACCCATTAGGTACTCGTGCTCTGTCTGGCTGTGTGCAACCCCACCACTGAGTCTCTGACCATCAGAGGAGCCGTGCTCAGATCTGAGTAGCTGGAATCACTTCACCCCTGGGTCATTACGATATTCAATTATGGCTCTGTGCTTAAGTGACACAATAGGTACGGGAATTGAAAGCACAAGAACTCCTAACCTCTGATCCCAGCTCTACAACAGAATCCCTCGCTGGCTTTAGGCAAGGTACTTAACATCTCCACCTCAGTTTTCCCATTTGCAGAAGGGGGCTAATAATACTCAGCTACCTACTCCACAGGGAAGTCCTGAGGATTCATTACTTAATGTAAAGTGGCTAAAAGATGAAAACCTGCATGTAAGAGCCAAGTGTTATTACAGTTACCAGGTTTAGCTTCAATTTTTGAGACTTGCTTTCCTCTTTGAAATGAGAAAAAGTGTTCATTTTAGTCAATCAAGATTAGTGTTCTGCACTGCATTTCCTATAGAAGGAAGGTGCCCTGGGAATATGAAAGGAAAGGAGAAAAATGTGTCCCTTTGGATCCCAATCTACCTTTCACATCCTCTCAGGAAATTGTTTTGAAAGTGTCCAACACTTGGTGTAATATGCTGCAGTCACAAGGCAAAAATTTTACTCTTTCAAGGATATGAGCACCAGGAATAAATCATCTCTAGCAGAGATAGTGAAGCACAGTGTTAAGGGCCTATGATTTTCCTCAGAGGTAAAGAAATTATTCTAAGTTTTTCTCCAGTTTGTTCATGAAACTTTAACAAGAAAATACTGAGGGCCGTTCTGGCACATCACTGGGATATGTACCTCAAGAAAAACCAAGGGGAGTGTTTCAATTGACCAAATTATTTCCTTCATTCTCAAGTGATTTAAATGTTTGATTTTTAAGCAACAGTTCTGGTATGGCAAACTGCTTTCATGGCAAGGCAGTCAACATAAGGCTTGGTCAGCATCTTTAAACTGACTGGCATAATTGTGTGATGGAAGGCGAGGGGACTGGTCATCCTGACATGAGCTGCACTGAGACTACAGTCTGCAATAAATGGATGCAGCAAACAAAAGGACCAATTCAGTATTTTCAAATGCTGAGATTATTGGAAACAAAGGAAACAATTTTGTCATCCCAGAAAAAAAAGAAAAAAGTCCTTTTATGATTGTTCTGAAAAAGCCCCCTGCCATGAATGGCTGCCACTCCTAAGAATTCAAAACATGCAGCTAATGCACATGGTTCTGTTTCCAGTTTCATTAATATGAGATTTTGGCACTGCAGGAGCACCTCCTGTGTGTAGTGGACCTGTATGTGGCATAAGCACACCAGTATGTTTCTGTTGAATGAAAACGAGCACACGACGTGGTGTTTATGCCAGTTTTATGCTGACTGGAGGACAGACGTTACCTGATTCAGTTCAGTGTCTGCCAGAATGTGTCAAACATATCTGAACCAGCATAGTAATTTTGTGCTTGTTCAGTGCTTGGCTGCACATGGCTATGATGTCCTGGTCCAGCACAGAATGTTTCTTAGGCCAGATTTTTAAATTTTGGATGAAACTGTGATTTAAGACATACAGTGCAGTTACACGCCTTGCTTATATTAACTAAGATGTTCTGCCCCTTTACTGTAAGGTGGTGTTTAATTACCATACTCATAACAGAGATTATATAATTCCAGAGAAAAAGCTCTCCTTTGATGTTTACTCACAGGCTTCATGTTCCTTAGTGAATGCAGGAATTGTCAGATGCCTCTTGAATGTAAAACACTTATGTCTCTCTTCAATAAGTAAATGAAAGGCACCAAGCTAACGTGAGCAAAGCATGTAAAGAAAAGGAGTATTAAATCAGAAGAGAAATCTACTGTCTGCTTCTGCTTTTCTCATTTCCCATTGACTGGGGACTAGGAGGACCAAGCCACCCAGCACTCTGAGTTGCTCTGCTTTCAACAAATATTGGTCAAATCTTGCAGGATCAGAGCCAGCTTTGAGACATGCTGGCAAGAGGATTCTGCTAGGATCCTCCCTTCCTCATCATCCCTCCCAAGCAGAACAGAGTAATTTGCAGCAAAGTGGGTGGGGAGGGTTCAGAAATCTTTGAGCCCCTACAGCTTATTCAGGCGACACAGAGGCCAGCCACATGTATACTGGGGATGTCAGCTTCCCAGCTATTTTCTAGAAACAATTCCCCCTGAGGGGAGCAGTCCTTCAGACAAAGCCTTATGACACATCCGGGTGACTTTTAGGCTCTTTTCCTTTTCTTCTAATTACTTAGTCATGGAACCCAGAATAATTAGCCATAAGTGGTCAAAAGAGCCACAGAAACAAAATGCCTCTTGGGACATTGCAACACAATGCTGAACTAGTAAAAAGAAATTTAAGAAACTTAACCTAAGAACAGTGAGAGGCTCTTTGTTTCACCTGCTTTCTCCTATGTCTCTGTCTTATTATTCCTCCTTCCACCTCTGGCTTTTTCTTTTTTGTCCACATAATTCTCTCCTGTCTTGGTTTGCATTCCCTCTTCTAAAAAGAATTTTCTTCTCTTGTTCATTATGTCACACCTTTTCTTTATACTACGGTTTTACCTACTTCCGCCATTTTTTTCTCTGGTCATTCCTATTCATTCCTGGCCATTGCCATCCCCAGTTTCTTTGGTCTGACTCTTTAGGTCTCCACTGCTCTTTTCTCCACTTCACTTCTCCCTGTCTGATATTTTCTCTTCTTTCATATTTGCATCTCTGAGGAAATTAAGTTCTTTCACCTTAACTCTTAAACATTCCTATTCCCCATTCTTGCAGTCCTTCCCTTTCTTACACTGTGTGTTATTCCCTCACACCCCACTTCCCTGCAAACTTTCTGTATCCTTAGCCATTAGGCTACTTGGCAAAATGTCATTGACAAGCTATGGATGTCACTACAGCCACAGGAACCACAGCCATGAGAGTGATGTTTACAGAAGCAAGACTGGGCTGAAAAGAAGCCTTGCTTGTGCACAAGGTAACCCATGGAGACTTACTAGTTTGGCTTATCAGAGGGTGGGTCAGCAGACAGGAAAATCCCAAGCTTATCTGTTTGTCCTTTGCATAGCTATGCCTGTTTTGTCATTGTTACTAATCCTTCCCCACTTTCCCAAGGAATGTTGTGGGTGCTGCACAGATCAAGGGCTGCTGATCGCCCCTTCCCTTGTCCCTCTTGGCAAGTGGGGAGGGTTACTGTGGCCAAAAGTATGCAGTAGCAGAGCCAGATCCCCTCTTCCACTTATGCTGGTATGTAGCTTGGAGTCGCGCGTCAGCTTTTTGGATGGGATGTTCTTTCTGTGGCTGGAAATTGCATCAGAAGTTCATTGCAGAGGACAGCTGAGCCACCAGGCAGCAGCTAGCAGTGCCTGTTAGGGTGCTTTTGCACTCACTTCCTAGCCTTACCCAGGTAGTTCCCTGCTGCACTGCCAGCTGATCCACAGGAAAGACGGCCATGAGCAACCCAGGTGCTACAGCTGGTCACTGGCCACGTAGAAATAGTGCACAATTTGCCTGTAAGCTGCTGTGATCAATCCCCTCTGCTCATGGCCAGCCTTCACACAAATGCTCTCTTCACAGTGAAAAAGTCTAGAAACTACTCGGACTAACTCCTTCCCAAGGGTACCATCACTAAGTCAACAAAGTTGCAGTATAAATGCATGTGTCCCATTGTTAAGGGTGGGAGAGGCAAAACTGACAGGGGTTTGTCAGGAACACCCACAAAGATCCCTAGACACAAAGCAACCAAGTTTAAAGATCCAAAGGCCAGTGTCTTGCAACAGCAGCAGCCAAGCACAGTCAAGCAACAAATGAACATGTGCTTTCCTGCTTCATATCCTTCCCAGTTCTTTCCTTAAGAAACGTGGAAGATTAATAATTTTGGCCGCAGAGCCTGAGTTCACACAAACACATATGAAACCAGCAAACAATACCCCCATTAAATGCATCGAGAAGCTCAGAGACTGGAACAACTCACCTCCAAAAGCTTCACCCAAGTCCCACAGGAAGGCTACAGTGGAGCCAGAAATAGAGCCCAGACCTCCTGACTCCAAACCCTGGGCCCTAACAAAAACACCAGCTTCCCTCCACCAACCCTCTCTTCATACACTACACTGACCAGACTGGAAAAGGCATTCAAAATAAATAAAACCTGCTTCTCGCGCCAAGTTTTAAAAAACATTTTCTTGTCATGGCTGGTTGTTTTTCTCCTGCTAGACATTAGGCAGTCTCCACGAGTGAGACAGCTCTCCTTTCTTCTCCAGGAAACACAGTTGTCTCCCACATGTTTCACTCAATGTAGCTCAAAGAAATGTTTTAGGAAATTCCCCCTAATTCAGTGAAATTGTTAGCTTGGCAGTGGCATGCTGGAAACAGGACTGAAAGATTGCCTTGGAGTTTTTTTTTCATTTTTCCTTTTTAAAGTGTACAGGAGAGCTCAGGCTTCAGACAGGCTGCTGAGGAAGACAGAAACTCATGTTACATAGGAAGGATTTGGCAGGCCTGAACACAGAAATTTCCAGAAGTGTTTGCGTGGCAAGAGCTCTGTGCCAATCCACATTTTTTAGCTATTCTGGCTGCATGCCCAGCTGAAAAGAAAGTCCTGTATCTCCGCACAGTTCACTGGCTTCCCTGAGGAGTTTCCATACTGCATGGCAACATTGGATAATCTCATTTGCGCGCCAGAAAAACTCCTGCTACTTACACTGTTACTAAATACCAGATGTGCTTAATAAAGAGTAAGTGGAGCCAAACCTAGGGTAATCACATAACCTATCATTAACATTTTCTAAAAACAAAAAAATGCCATTGGAACAGCAGATTACTGTTTTGCTTTGTTTGCTTTACGCCCTGTTACGGGAACCCCTGGGGTGCTGGGAAGGGAGCACGGCAGGAGCAGACAGCTCTGGCACAGCCGATGACATTGTTTACAATCACACCCCTGCACATCTGAAACATGTGTGAGAAAGTAAAGGCTAAGCAGATTTCGCTGTGCTGGCGAGGGAGAGGAGGATTGCAACAGGAAGTCTACGCCACCAAGAAAGTGCTGGAGTCTCGTGTTTCTTCATTCCGGGGAGATGGCTGGGGAGGGGGGATGCAGCAAGGGCAGTGCAAGTTTGGTCTTTCACGATATGTACATCCCCAGGTCCCTGGTGCACAGGAATACAGGAGTGGACCTTGTTCCTTGAAATTTAATGACGGCCCAAATCCTCCAAGCCCATTTAAAATACATTTTTGTGTGAGTCAGGGGGCCAGTCACCACACAAAATATGTGTGCACATTTATTATGGATTAAAATGGATGTTGCACATGTGCATATCTGACGCTGACCAGACCCTTGAGGGAAAAAGCTCAATCTCAGCAATGGTGAGTGAGTTCTGCTGTGACAGGCTACTAAGAGGAGGGAGACAGATGCACCATGGTACTGGAGTCCCACGTGCCCTGGGCAGTGGAGGTACAGAGAGCAGGGTGTCACCCAGATGCGAGACAGGCAAGCCCTCCCTGAAATGAGACATGCGTGAAAATTCTTGCTTCTCCCACAGCTGTCTCTGCAACTGACAGGGGAGACTGGACTTAAATGGCAAGAAAAAGAGCTCTTTTCTCTATTTCAGTGTCAACTAAATGGTAGAGAAGCCTGGCAAATGCATCCAGACCAGGTCCTTGCAAGGCCACCCTTCACAGGTCTGCTTGCTTGGGCTGTGTGGAAAACAAGATAAGGGGATGGGAACAGGGACAAGTCCAGGCCTTGCTTGTTTTGTTCATGGAGGCAAAGGCAGGGAGCGGGAGCAGTGAGTCACTCTCATCACAGAACAGCCCCAAGCGGTGCGACTGCACTAGGCCCTCAAGGTAAATTCTGACCCAAGACAGTAGGAGTTGCAACTATGCAAAGCTGGGAAATCTGATGCCAGGAGCTGTGCCAAGGGCATGGGGTAAGGAGGTCACAGTAGGTGTCAGCCTGCCACAGCCCAGGAGCAGGAGGGCGGCCACAGCCGAGTGCTCACATGGCTCCCAGTGTGACTGAACCCCAGTGTTTTCCAAAGCTTGGATACAAGGAGAGGAAAGCCAGCAGGCCAAGGAAACACAATGGTCTTGCTGCTGCAAGCCCACTGCTTGTGCCATCCCTGCTTGGCCCCATTCATTGCACCCACTGTGCAAGGTCGTGCCCACACTCCGTGTTTCCCCACGAACTCAGCAGCGCTGGTCCCAAAGGCTGTGCAGTGTGTCAGCAAGTAGCACGGCTGCCTGGGCTGCCCCTGGGCCAAACAGATGGTACAATCCTGCTTCCCAGCATGGGAGCCAGCTGCACAGTGGTAGTGATGGAGCAGCTGGTCTTGCTCGGGCCAGGCTTTTGCCTGATGTAGGTATTGCTTGGCTGGCCCTTAGCCAGAGGCTCAGGGCACCAGATGACTCAGGGCACCAAAACAGCCATGTCCCCACCAGCTATTCTGTCTGCTCCACAATCCTGGAGAGCTGGGCTTGCTGCTGCCACCACTCGGAGGTGAGGCTGAGGAGGATGTGGTTAGCCTGCTGAGGGGGTGAAACTCTACACATCTCCCACACATCTCCCCCTTCCAGCTCCACTCTTCCCTTTGTCCCACGGCCAGAGTGGTCCTGGCTGCTCAGCCTCCAGATGGAAAGACTTGGTTTCACCTGTGCTACTGAGCAGCCCCAAAATATCCTGCAGTATTCCAATCTTGTTGCTGGCACCTTTCCTGTCTTTGTCACCATAATGTCTTGGGCGTTTCTGGAGCACTGAGGGAGCAGCCTGTTACTTGGCAGCCAGAACAGGAACAAGAGGCCTCCCTTCACCCACAGGTGCAGGCACAGAGTGACCAGATTTCCCAAACTAAAAACCTGGGACAGAAGTGACATACCCAGCAGCTCTCTCCCTCAGTCTGCGCACTCCCTGTCAAACAGAAGACTGCATATCAGTGCAGCTGTTGGTTCAGGGAAGCCTCACCCCACCAGCTGTGGGTGGTGTGCAAGAGAGCCAGGAGAAAATTAGGTAGCTGCTGCCCAATCTTGTATCACTGTTTCCACTCCAAGGTTTAAGGATCTTATGAAGAAAGTCAGGAAACAGCAGAGAGGAACAGCTAATCAGCTGCAAAAAGCTACTCCCTCCTTCCCCTCACTGCTGTCAGAGTCTCCCAGGCCTTGCCCACCCTACCAGATGCTTCCAGCTAGCTGCTCCCCTCTTGGCCTCCCCCAGGAGACTGAGGGAATACTCAGGCAAGGCTCCTTGACTGTGAGGATCCAGGCACCTCCACACACTCCACCAGACCTGTCCCCTTCCTCGCTGTGCTGCACAGGCTGCTCCAGTGTGTAGACAAACTAACAACACATTCCCCTACAGCTGCTTCCAGGAGTTCAGAAACTGCACTGCTCTTTGGAGTTTGGTTTGATTGTTGGGTTGTGAAGGGGTGCCCATCAGATGGTCCTGGAAATGAACACCTAACCCCATTCCCAGCTGGCAGCAGGAAGGAAAGGCTCCTGCCAGGCAGTCACAAGGCATGCCGCAAACAGCTTGCTTCACTGCCCTGCCAGGTAACAAAGTCCATTGCCAGTAGGAGACTTCAGTCTGCAGAGTGGAGCTCATGAGCTTTGTAGTGCTGCGATGCACGTGAAGTTTCTGTTGTCTGCTGTGGCCAAGCAGAACTGGAGCAACACTTGGCAAGGCATTGCACAGCTCTGAACCGTGGGGCAGTCCTTGACCTGAAGAGCTATCTCAAGAGAGACAATAAAGGCAATAAAAGGAACAAGGAAGCAGAGAAGGGACAAGAAAAGAATTTGCAAATATGACAGTAGTGGCATGATCAGTGTGAAAAGAGATGGGGTTTAAGAACTTAATTAGGAAAGAGCTAAGGAAGAGGTATGAGGAGGACAAGAGCAGGAAAGAGCAGGGAAGGCAGATGAGATGAGACTGAGAGGAAGGCAAAGGAGAAAGGGAAGGAAACTCTGGCAGGTCCTATTACAGCTCCTTCTGTTCCCCAGCAGGCAAGATATAGGGAAAGGGACATGAAACATCACATGCAGTAAAGATGCAGAAGGTGAATGTTTCATCCTTCATTTCTTACACCAGCAAGCCTAAGCTGACCCTGTCCTTCCCTGTGTCACGGGGCTGCCATGTCTGTAAAAACAACCTCTCCTAGCTCCCATCAATCAGAGCCAAAGTTGGACAAGTGGGCAACAAAATGTCAGGGAACAACCACAACGTAATGCACACAGGAAAGATCTGTTAGAGCTCTGCAACACATTGACAGGTTTTATCTTATCTGTTGCCAGGAGGGACAAAGAGCTCAAGGGACAGTGAAGGTCAATCAGGCACTTAGGAGAGCTCAGAACAAGGGAATAACTGATTACATTGAAGGACATCACATTTGCAATTAGGGCTTAGCTCCAAAATTGTGGGGGAAGTCTCTTCCCTAGTTTAGAGTAAGGAAGGCTCCCCAACTACCAGAACCAACAACTGTGTGGAACTGTTGTTCCCCTTCCTACATGCCCACTAGGTTCTGAATGAGGGAGGATGAGCAATAAGCCTCTGGGTATTTACAAGAAAAAGACTTAGCACAGAGTGCTTCTGGGCACAGCTTTATTGCCAGTAAAAAGCATGATGAAAAGCATACTTTCTTTGATGAAGCCTCATTCGAGTGGTTTATGGGTAAAGGTGAATCTAATATATATCATATTTGTCTGATGGCAAACTTGCTTAAGAGCACACTTGTGAAATCCATCTGACTAGATATTCTGAGAAAACCTTCATTAAACATCTCTGAGCTTTAAATCATTCCATTGTTGTCAGAGTTTCAGCTGGAAATTGTTCCGGATGCCAAGGAATGGCAGGTCACTAATGGCTTATTTCTTATTAAATGCTTTGGGTTTAGGAACTTAAAGGATATGCAGATAATTTTCTCATTTGCAGATTCACATGAAGCAAAATGAAAATAAGGAACCAAAGCAACTTGCCTTTTGCTTGAAAAGTAAAGACACAGGTTATTGCTATGCTAAAAAAATGTGTGAAAATATGTGAAAAGTGCTTTTGATCCTCTGTAAGAGAATTGGTCTATCACTGATCCGTATTAGCAGGCCTTGAAGTGCAACTGCTGTGGGCCAAAGAGAAAGGTATGTACCAGAAAGGTTGTGTCACAGAGAGAGACTCAGTATATCTGGCTTAACCATCCAACTTAGTTGCTCATGTCCTATCATTTTATCCATCTTTCTTGGTTTAGCACAGCAATTTCAGAGCATCAAAACAAATTGATTGCTTGTGGGTTTAGAGTTAGGTCCTCTGCTGGATAGCCCTTAAATCCTCTCATCAAAAATGGCAAGCATAAGATGCCCTTCCTGACGGCTTTAGCCTGAAAAGAGCAGTTTCATGCTCCAGGGAACTGCTGAAAAGATACAAAGACTGTATCTGCTGGACACCCTCCCTGTCACCTCTGCTCATGAGCAAAGCTTTGCGAATTATCTTCCAGCTTTCACTGGAGGGGGAAAAAAGTAATCACAGCTTGCCTGATTTAGTCTCCCTCTCAGTGGACTTTCATCTGCATAGGGCCACATGACAGTGTCCCTGCTATCCCAGCCTGCTGTCAGTTCAGCCTTCTCTCACTTCATTTTCTTGGCTGCTAAATGAGGCTGAAGTCACATTCAGAACATCAGTTGCAGTGAAACAGGGGACTAATATGCTGAAATGAGAACCTCTATGGAAACACCTCCCAAAATAATGAAAGGTGTGATGTAAAACTGGCTTAGGTGTTTGAGTGCTGTGTCTGCATGTCACATAACTGTGATGTTGGCCTACAGCCAGTGGTAGAAGACTTGACAGTGCATGTTACAGCAGAACAGGTCCAGACCCCCCCAAGACCCCTCCCATACCTCCAGGTGCAGGTTAAAACTCTTTATCCCTGCTATGTCCCAGGCAGTTTTTGTCTCTTCCTTTGCACAAATGACTTTTAAGATGACCAGGAACAAGCAGGGAGATGCCACAGCCATTGCTCTTGTCCCCCAGCTCTCTGTCTCAGCCACACTTGCCACTCTCCACTCCGAGGAAGTGAGGTCTGATCAGGGTGAGCATTTTGGGGATAATGTGTTGAAAAAGCCGCTTCACCATTCTCACCTGGAGCTTCTCCTTGCCACCTGCCTTGCCTGCAGTTGGGACTGCGCTGTGACTCCCTGGGAGATGGCTGCTAGTGCCAGAGGTGGCAGCAGACACAAGTCCTCAGCTACCCATGTCCCTTCAGCACCCCGTTGGGAAGCTCAGGAGCTTCACCACATCAGTGGGGCTCCTCTTCCCTTCCCCACATTTCTGCCACGGTCTCTCAGCTATAACACTCCTACAAAAAATTTTGTCCAGGCACCACTGAGATGAGCTCCTTGCAGCTTTCCAGAGTATTAATGGTGAGTGGAAATTCTGCAAGATTTGGTCCAAGTATAGGCAGCTGTCTTCAACTAGCCACATGGCTGTGGCTGAAGCCCAAACGGAGCAAAATATCTGACACCGAGCAAGCTGGTGGAGGTAGGGCAAGTGACCACCCAAGCCTTCAGTTTTTAACATGTGAGGATCATGACCTTGGGGGAAAGGAGGAAGTGATTTTCCACTGTTACTGAGAGGAATGGAGGCAGACAGATATTGTGTTCTCCCAATAGCACACAAAAAATGCATTACATGATCAGGAATAAATGCAGATTTACTAATTCCCAGAGCTGTGGCAGCCATTGTACTTGTTCCTGCCCAGTATGGGCCATCAGACTTCATTCAGCCTTTTGAAATGACAGCTAGCTATTTATAGATGCTGCCTACATTACTCCAAGGAGCAGCATCTTTCTATATTTTACAAACTCACTCCAAGTTTCCTTCAGTATTCTGCCAACACAGGGTAAATTTCTGAGAGTAATCTTCCCTCCTTTTTCCCAGAACACAGAACATCTGGGACGACTGAGATATCATCTCGTGGCGTTGGCTTGCCTTTTTTTTTTTTAACGAGTTTCTGTGTAACAACTTCATGATGTTTTTCCTGGGAGGACAACTGTCTCATCTAAAACCTTGTCTCACATATCCCTTTATGGAGGACATTTTATGCTAAAGTTCTTGAAAGAATTTCCTTTGGTGCTCTGTCCCCACTTTTCTCTGTTAAATTCCTCCCAAATGTCTCTCTGATGCTTAACCTGCAGGTCGCCCTATTCAACAAACCAAAGCAAAATGCTGGTTTGAATAAGCTCAGGATACATTGATGTCATTTCTGAATATTAGCAGGCCACATGATACTACCAACTTTATTTGATCCCATTTGCTGAAGCAGCCTGAATTTCTCAGGGGCAGGTTTTTTTAATCCCGGTTCATTATTGTTCAAACTCATCAAATAAATGGCTGTGGAGCGGAAGCTTGAATGAGCTTGTTTAATAGGAAAAGTCATTCATCTGCAGCATAGCAGCTCTGCAGCAAGGCTATCTTCCCTCCTGCTTCTTACTGGGCCTGCATCAGCAGCAGTCATGTTAAACCCTGGGAGGGAAATGCTGGGGAGAGTAGATCTTTGCCTTCACACTAACTGCTTTTGTTCGCTGCAAGAAATCCTTTCCAAAGTAAACAGTCTGATTGTTTCTATGGGTCAGCTGCCTATTTTAAATTTATTTCTCATGTATCACTTGGTACCGCTGAGGACACTGGCCCCATGGCAAGCTGTGTTGTTTATCTGAGGCAGCCTCCCACTCAGGCCCCAAATGGTAACCTTGAGATCTGTTGATGCTACATTTGCAGCTCTTACAGGTCTTATCACTGCTGCTACGGAAAGCCAGGATAGGCTGTGGAACCGTGGCACCTGCCAGCTTTGGAAAATTAGCCCTAAGGTGTTGGGGTGGGCATGACCCTGTGAGTAGGAGCTGCACTGATCTTCTTTACCCGCCTGATTTGCACCATGTTTGAATCAAGAATCAGACCCTGAAATGGCCTGAACTGGTGCATGGAAATTCAGTGGAGCCCTGCCAGGTAATGGCAGATGAAGTTCTGGCATTCAAACCTATATTTTTATACATAAAACTTGCTATTTTTTCCCAGCCTTTGGCTTTGCAGCAATGCCAGGAAAGTGCCCTGGCTGCATTTTCCCTATGAAAGAACAAATGTGAGATCTTGTTGGTGGACCCTAGCACCAAAGACGTGTTCAAGGCAGAAAACTGCTGGCATTGGTCACAGTGCTACTTCTGCACCGAGCAATACACGTGGGACCCCAGCCTGTCCCCTGCTCCCTGCCTGCTAAAACCCAACTGAAACTCATTACATACCAGGAATACCAGCATCCCCACAAAGCCTGTGCTGGGTGGAGGAGGAGGCTCTCCCTCTCTCCTTTTTTTTTCCTTTCCGCCCAGCTTAGCTAGTTCTTTGGCAGAGCCCCAGGACTTGGAAGGGGGGAGCAGAGGGGGGCTTGGGAGGGCAGCAACTTCCCAAGCTTACCCATGGCCTCATTTTGATCTGCAGTACTGCCTGCTCATTTCCACTTCACAGATGCTGCTGAGCTCTGCCACGAAGAGACAAATCCCAGAAGGGGAAGGGAGCGTGGTGGGGAGGGAAGAGATGAAAGCAGAAAAGAGCTGCATTTATTAAGCTGTTTTTCTTTCAGTGAAAAGAAGCATTTATCAGTGATTTCATATGTCATGTGAGATGTGGCTCCCTGCCAATTTCTAAGGATGCAAACAAGGCGCTGACATCATACACTAAATATAGAGCAGTTCTTGCTTTAGGTGAATAAATAATGCAGATGCAAAAGCCCAGGTTTTCAGATACACATTCATTACCATCTGTCTGTCAGGTTCTCATCATCAGGAGAAAAACATCCAACTCCAGCAAGGATTGACAGGTGAAGAATGCAAAACAACTGCAGAAAATAGGTGATTAAGCAGAATTTCCTTGTTCTCTGCTTTTTTTCCCTTACGGCTACATTTCATTTCAGCAGTAATCCATGGTGCAGCTTTTCTAGCACAGCTCTGCTGTCTCCCTCCCTTTCCCTTCAAGCCAAGCTGGAGTGACAAGCCTGGGTGGGGAGAGCCTGAACAATGAACACAGCCAAAATGTGGAAACTTCCCTAGGCACTTAGCAAGAGAAAAAAAGCAGAAGAAAGAAAATGGAAAAAAAAATATAAAAATACTCTGATCAGACTGTGCAAGCAGTAAAGCAGCAGCATCCCCCAGCAAAGCAGTTTTCTGTGCCCTGTCAGAGAAAGGTTTTAATTATGGTCTCCCAATGCTAATCATTCTTGACTCCTCTATTGGGTTTTTTTTATTATTTTTAAGGCACCCATTTTAACAGCCACACAAGCAAACCTGTAACTGGTTCCATGGCATATTATTTTAGCTCTCAGAAAGCCCTCCAGGAAGGATTACAATTGGTAATAAAGCTGAATCGATAACTTTCTCCCTTTTCCTCCTTCAGATGAAAGGCCCTGAGCAGGAGGAAACAACCCCAACGCATCCTTTCTGGGAGAGAACAGAGACAGGAGAGTGGGAAATAAGAAGACAATGCGCCATCAAAGCTGCCGCAAGGTGTTGGATCAATGACAACATCTGCATGAGGGTCTGGGCTACAATAGAAGCCGTTACCATGGAAACAGGTGCAAAAGCATCAGGCGGGAAGAAGATGATGAAAGGTGAGAAAGAGGGAGAGAGTATTTTTAGCTCCCTTAGGAGGAATGCTATACAATGACATCACCCTATCTCATTATTAGCACCGTGCTGCACAACACATTGTGGCACCTGCCCCAGACTGCTAAATGGGAAAATGTTATTATGGATGTGAATTATAAATACTGCAGTGAAACTTGAGCTTGGGAGTTATTAGACATCACTATTCTGTAATAAAGGAGAGCATTTAATACATTGTGCTGTAGCGATTCACTGTACAGTGTAAGATGCATCATGTCTAGAATTTTAATATTCTCAGAAGGTAATTATGACTCATCCTTTTATTGTTATTAAGAAGCAGAGTGAAAATAATTTTACACATTTGATATCCCACACATCAACAAGCCTTTTGCACTGGAGAAACATAGCCTAATTTTCCAGAGCTCTGCATGCCAACATGTTCTGAGTGAATGTGGTAGTAGTCATAGGTGCTCAGCACTGCCAAAAATCCAGCCATCTGTGTCACATGTGAATGAAGCCTCATTAATCTCAAAAATACAAAGTGTATGTTTCACTGCCTGTGTTCAGCTCCTTTGGAAGGGCCAGACCCCTTTTGCAGTTAAGGACTAGTAGATACCCATAACATCTGCCGAAGCCCTGATTCCAGGCAGGGAAAAAATTCTGGCAGTCAGACATCACTCCTGGCTGCCAAATAGAGGGAAAAACCTCCAGCCTGGGGAGTTGAAACAAGCTGGGGCTCGTCTGCCTTGTGCCAAGAGGTGGGTGCCCACAGCTCACCACACCAGAGAGGCTGGAATCACTATTCCTGTCATGCTGCTCACAGTGAAGTCGGAAAGATAAACCCAGAGGAATGTGTGTTCCTTGTGACTGCAGAACTCTGAGCCCGCTCCCAGCCCTGGAATAACTATTGATAAATGCCATGCTCAGCTGGAGCGTGTCAGGGGCACCGGGGCCTGTCACTGGAGATAGGCAGGGACTGAAATTCCCAACCCGTGCTGATACCACCAGTGCTGCCAAAACAGCGGCAGTGAGTGACAGGGCTTGCCCTGGCTTTTGCCCTGTGCACAGCAGAGCACGTGGGCACTCAGCCATTTGTTTTCGCAGTTTGGCCGGATCCTGCGTCAGCGGGCCGGAGCAGGAGCGGGTGACCGGGGCGGCACCGGGCACCGATGCCAAGGGTGTAGAGCAGGCACTGGAGCGTGGCCTGGCTGCAAGGAGCCAGCCAGGCTGATGTCATGCTGCAGCCCTCCTTCTTGGTGAGCTAAATATACCCTCCCTGCACCCCACCGCCTGTCCCAGGAGCACGGGCGGGCTGGGGCAGCAGCGAGAGGCTGGGGGCACAGCTGAAGCCCTGGCCTCGCCTGCCCTGCCATAAAAGGCACTGGTGCACAACCCAGCCAACTGGGGAAACAGAGCAAGAAATAGCACAGGGACGATGGTGGATGACAAGAAACACGAGCAAGCCAGGGAGTTACCACCTAGCGGCAGGCAGAGGGGGCTTACAAGCAAGGACAACCGGTAGCAAAACCTGATTTTCTTTTTGGTTTGGTTTTTTTCAACATGCGATTACAATGTGCACTCTCCTCTCTGTTTGAGCTATCTTTCCTACCAGAAGATCTGACTCTTTAAATATATAATAAATAGTGAAATGTACTGATGTATGTATGCTACTTCTGATCCATCTTCAGGGGGAGAAGACAAAGGTTATCCAACACAGCACAGCTCAGGATGCAGAAGGTCCCATAGGGCACATCTACAAAGAAGGGTAGACAAGGTGAGTGAATTTAGCTGAACCTGAAATTACAACACCTGAAAACATTTTCTTTCCTAGTCTAAATGCAGCCTTCTTTCTCCAACATCCCTGAGCCTATTGTACCTAATCCTCATGATGATTAACCAGACCATGCCTGAAACAGCAGGCTTTTTTTATTTTATCACTGGCTAACTTGAACTATTCTGCACATCAGCTTCACTCAGCTTAACCTTAACCCCATTTCCTAGTTAAGCTAATGCCCAGCACAATGCTGAATTGCTTCTGCCTTCTTCCTGGCACCTCTTTTTTTGGCACTTCTCATTTTATTTTTGAGGAAGGATGTTACTGTTCTACATCTTACAGTATTAGTGCTGGATATAGATGAAACAATATTTCATGTGACTTATCATATAATTTGTCTTATATGTTAGCTTTGGCACTGCCAGCATTGTAGTTATGCTAGTAGAGAACTTTGATCTAAGTGTAAAACTCAGCCAGGCCTGATGTAGGGTTGCAGAAAATAATTTCAAATTCGAAAAATCTAGCCTGTGCTTTTGGGGATACAAATGTTGTTGATACCCTGAATATCACACTTTATAGGAGGTAAGACCTCTCTGCTAAAATCAAGTACCATTTTAGGACAACATTAGGAGTCACTCTGGGCATGTGTGGAATTCACCAGACACATTTTGGGCACTGCCCCAATCTGAATCACTGCAGTTGTGGACATGTATGGCTCAAGAGACCATCAAGCTCCTCTTCCCCTCCCCTTCCCTCTCTTTCTAGCTGATATCCCTGATTGATATGTGTTTAACCTTTTGAAAATATTTTTGGTGACAGGAACAGCCCTCAGCCAGGACTCACCTCACTTGCTGGTTACAGCGTATTTTCACAGAATCACAGAATTTCTAGGTTGGAAGAGACCTTCAAGATCATCGAGTCCAACCCATGCTCCAACACCTCAACTAGATTACGGCACCAAGTGCCTCATCCAGTCTTTTTTTAAACACATCCAGGGATGGTGACTCCACCACCTCCCTGGGCAAACCATTCCAGTACTTAACCACTCTCTCAGTGAAAAACTTCTTCCTAATATCCAGCCTATATTTCCCTTGACGCAGCTTAAGACTGTGTCCTCTTCTTCTGTCAGTTGCTGCCTGGAGGAAGAGACCAACCCCCAGCTGTCTACAACCACCCTTCAGGAAGTTATAGAGAGTGATAAGGTCACCTCTGAGTCTCCTTTTCTCCAGGAGACTTTTCCTCTAGCTGTAACCCAACTCTGACTGAAAAAGTGCACAACTTCTCTGCCTACCTGAAGACTAGTTGGTCTAATGGCAATCCTTAGATGTTTGACATGCTACCACGTCTGCCCTCATCCTCCAGTCATCCATCCTGGATAAACCAGTTCTTTCAATCTCTCCCTGTAAGCCAGGTCTTTCAGGCTACCATCATGCCCTCCTCTGTTCCATGCTCACCTGCATCATCTCTGGACCAGAAGAATGCTGTTCTCTGCCTGGCTCAGTCTTGATGAGAGAGAAATGGTGATTTCCCCAAACCCATATCTGGCATGACCTCTGGCCCCTTTCCCATTCCAGACCTCCCTTTTCAGCATTGCCACTCGCTCAGACCCACCCTGCTCTGCAGCTGCCAGCCTGGTGCTCCTCCACAGCACCATTCAATGTTTAAGTCCACCTTCTAAGTGTGTGCTGAGCACTCCCCTGTATTGAATTTCACTTTATTGATCTCAGACCATTTCTCCCATTTGCCAAGACCACTTTGACTTCCAGCCCTACAAAGTGCTTGCAAATTGTGCTTCCCCACCTGGAGGAAGTCACAGATTTTAAAGTGTACTTTCTATTCCATTATGCTCCTCATTAACCATATAAATAATAGCAGCACTATCCAGCCCTGTCTGCTTGCTTGCTGCTCTGCCTTCCCTTCAACCTCCCTAGGTACCAGCGCAGTGAGCACTCTTGCCCAAGAGACAGAAAAGACATGGGCTTGCCACCTGGGTAACAACAGTGCCCTGAAAACGGGGTAATTCACATTGTTCCATGCTCAGTCTCTTGTTGCTACCAGCATCAGGCATTAGGACCTCTCGCCTTCATCCACAGTCAAAAAGCTGCTCCCATGTGCAGTGTGCACACCTGGGAATGTTGAACCACAAGCTCGTAGCTAGAACACAAGAGGGGATTGGTTTGGCTCAGCAGGACTGCTGAAGGTCGGACTGCTGGAAATGTTTACTGAGCGAGTTTGTGCAGCTTCAGCTCATGCTTGCCAGGGACCCAGCTGAACAATTAAAGGGAAGATCAGTTCAGTGGCAGGTCGCAGCACACTCATGGCCCTGCCTTCAATGGATAAAATAAATCATTCACACTGATTCTCTAATCAACCCAATCCTCAGAGGTGTAAATTATGCTGGCAGGTGTATAATCAGTGAAGTTTCCAAATTAACCTAAAAAAACCCAAAGAACCCTCTGAGTCTCTCAGCATTGGCTGAGCTGAGCAACGGCTGTCTAAAACAAGTGCAGCTCAAAACGGCATGGTAGCAACTGAGCCTTGCAAAACCTGAGAGAAAAACAACCACCCTGGAACCTAGAACTTTGGTTCAAAAGGATGATGCTCCAACCCAGGCTGTCCTTGGCTCACTGACCCTGCCCAGCTGCTCAGGGCATGCCTTGTTTGCATGGAAATCCCATCAGGATCCTACACCTGTGCAGGAGCATCTTAAGAAAGGTCCTAATCCTTACAGCCAGCAGACCTGTAGGCAGAAAATACACCATAGCACATGACTAGGAATAAAACACAGAGTGCAGGGGTATGGCCATCAGTTGGTGTCACCCTCTGCTAAATGCACCCCTGACAGGAGCTTCAGTCTGGCTGTTGGCTGGAAGGGGACACCAGCTTGGCAGTCTCAGCTTGATTTTATCTTCTCACTGCTTCTGTGGTGGGAAACACCAGTGCTCCTTGAAGAAGGAGCAGCCAGCAGACAACCAATGTTGTTCACCCACTGACCCAGGTCTGCAAAGGAATTTGGAACCACTTTATTTATTTGCTATAGACATGTGGGTTGAAATAATTTACTGGTGTGGACTGAGTAACAAAAAAGAGATGTCAGGATTCTAAATGCAGCATTTGGAGCTGTTAGAGGAAAGCAGTGAAACAAAAACCTGAGTTAAAAGCATATTTCCTGCTCAGCCTGGGAGGACAAAAAGTGTTCAGATGCACCCCAGCCTACTGCTTTACGTAGCCACTGTTTTATTGTGCAAAATAAAAATAAAATGGATTCCAGCAAATAATGGTAAATATTTGATGATATAATTATGTCTTATTAATGCAATGTTCTTTCTTTTGCAAATTAGATTTTCACAAGAATTCATCACCCATTTAATTTTTATTATTTAGGCCGTGAGTATGTCACAGATGTTTGTTATGTACTTTCATAACCATTTGATTAATATTAAATGTTTAAAATAAAAACTCCATTTATATTTCAGTTATAATGGCCCTATGAAAATATTACAAATACAAGTTGGTATTTATGGCCCACATTAGCTCTTAGTACTACTTTTGATATTTTTATTGCTATGCAGGACGTGCACAGTTCATTACATATGAAAAACAGTTTAATTTTCAGGAGTTTTGTAATGATCCGTAAACTGAAGAATTTTCCTT
This sequence comes from Illadopsis cleaveri, assembly GCA_013399915.1. Classification (NCBI taxonomy): domain Eukaryota; kingdom Metazoa; phylum Chordata; class Aves; order Passeriformes; family Timaliidae; genus Illadopsis; species Illadopsis cleaveri. Next base: position 166,084 of record VXBB01014711.1, read on the forward strand.
GCCATGCCACCGAAACCCTTTCAGTACTCCTGCTTGCACCTCTTTTATCCTGAAGAAGGCAGACCCGAGGAAGGTACAAATCTACCCTATTTATATATATGGCTGTAAGAGAGGATCTCTTAAAATGCATGAATGCAGGATATACAAGGTTTGAAAATCCTCAAATACACAGCTCCTCTTCATCCAAATGTACAGATATGGACTATGACTGGGCAGGAATTGAGGGAGAGCATTAACCATTAGGAGATATCTCCTGGGTTTGCAAGGCATCTGTCATACCTGTTGGATGTGGTAATAAACAGCTCTGTCTGTCAGACAGTTACCACACACACAAAAAAGGTCCTTCTGGCCACTTACAGCAGGTGGCTGCTGTGGGTTTCAGTCTCCAAAAATGCCCAGGAGCAGGGTCCCTTGCAGCATCAGGAGCAGCATTAGGTTTTCTACTCCAGTAGCTCAGGCACTTTCAAGTGCATCAGCTTTTTTCAGAAGGATAAAAAGCACCACAGTCATTAGTGTGTCTGTGTAGGATGTTAGACCTAAACCTGTGAAAGCCTCACTTTCCTTTAGCTACACCAGGTTGGTGTTCTGTCAGCTTTGACAACATCCTTAGGGACTTGAAGTGTCACTGTGTCCTGCCAGCCACAGGTTCCTCCTACAGAGCATCTTCTTCCCAGCTCCATTTATGCTGGATTTCACCTACATGGTCATCTGTTACCTGCTGGAAGAAAATTAGATCTCAGGATCTGCTAAGCATCCTGATGCCAGCAGGAAACATAGGGCTGCAGATAACAGCATCCATGCCCACCACCACTTCCACTGGAAAATGACAGGATGACCAGGCACAGCTAAGCTTTCCTAGCCCAGCTTTCTCTTAGCAACTTGGAAGGCACATGCTTACATCCAGCTGTGCTGGGCTTTTATGAGGCTTGGTGGACTTCTGCCACTCACCTTGTGCTCATGTATAGTGGTGCACAGTGAATGCAAAACCTCTCTTGTGTCCTGATGGCTCCCTATATGCATTTCCTTGCTACACCTGACTAACCAAGGCAAGTACAAGAAAGACAAGGAGGACCTGGAGAAAATCCAGCAGAGGGCCAAAGATGATGAGGGATCTGGAGCATCTCTCTTTTGAGGTCAGACTGTGGGAGCTGGACCTGTTTAGTCTGGAGAAGAGGAGGCTGAGAGGGGACCTCATTAATGCATATAAATATCTCACAGACGAGTACCAAAAGGAAGGTGTCAAACTCTTTTCAGTAATGCCCAGTGGCAGGGCAAGGAGAAATGGCCATAAACTGAAACATAAGTTCCATCTCAACATGCAGGAGAACTTCTTTACATTGAGGATGGCAGAGCACTGGAACAGGCTGCCCAGGGAGCTCATGGAATCTCTTTGTCTGGAGACCTTCAAAACCCACCTGGATGCATTCCAGTGTCACCTGCTGAAGGTGACCCTGCCATGGCAGGAGGGTTCGACTAGATGATGGAACAGAGGTCCCTTCCAACCCAAACAACTCTGTGATTCTGTGAAGTAGCTGAAATGATGGGTCTATACAGCAGCAGTATGCGCCTCACCTGGGTGAAGCCAACTAATGGTGCCAGGCTTTAGAAAGTTAAACAGTCCTTCTAAATATTCTCTGCTCCTCTGTTTCTGAAAGGCTGCCAGACAGACATCCTACGTCTGTGGTGGGTAGTGCCCCCTGCGATTTGGAGTTTGCTAGGCAGAGTGAGCAGACACAGCTACCAACAAAAGGCGTGAATTCTCCTAAGAGGCTGCTGAAGTCACATTTCAAACACAGAAAATGCTCCTGAAGGTGCAGTGGTTTAAGTACCAGAAGTGAAAGCAGTAGTCTCTCCCTGCACCACCAGCTCATGCTCTGCAGAGCTCATCCTGATTCTCGTTTTTGTTCCCCAGTTTCTGGGAGTGTATCAGGTGTGGCTTTTCACTGAACTGAAACCTCTCATTTCATGTGATGTTTAGCAAAACATTTTCTTCCTGAAGCTGATTTGGGAACTTTTGGACTGTGAGAGACAGAGTGTGCACAGGCCTTCATCTGTTGTTTCCACCCCTTCCTTTTCTCAGCCACATGCCCATGCTGTCTGCCTCCACATGTGAAGGTCACTGGAGGAACACGATCTCTGTGTGGCCATGGCCTTGTCATTGCAGCCCACTGTGGGCTACTAGATCTGAGGGAGTGAATCCAGACCTTAGTTTGCCGAGGTACGGGAGCCAGGACCCTATTTCTAAGTGCTGTTGAAACCTCTTCTGGGAGCAGGGACCTTCTCTTACTGCCAGAACAGGATGTGCTTTGTTTTCTTCCAAAGCTGCCATCTCAGAAAGCAGAAGGGATGCAGTGCCCAGCAGTGGCCGGGGTGCGACTGGTGGCTGCAACCTGGCTAGCAGGGCACCTGGAAGGAGGTTTGTGGCCCCTCACCCCCGACACTGCTCTCCACTCACTGAGCTGCTGTTTCCATTTAGCAGAAAGCACTCCATGTTTCTCAGCCACCATCATAAAACAGGTTAGAGGGTGTCAAAGTGGGAGACTTGATTAATTTGGTTTGTAGGTAACAGCTGCCATGGAAAATAGAAGGCTGTTTGGCCCCTGGGTCCCATTGTGCATCTCTGCTAAATTGAAGGGAAGCCTTCCTCCCTTCAAAAACTGTTCTTCCCTTCAGCTGTTGGGTTTTGGAATCTTTGGAAAGAAACACAGTTTGGGTATGGAAACCATCAGCAAGAGCCTGGGACAACAACCTAATTACACTGTTAAAAATACTTAGTCCTTTGAACAAACTGAAAAGATTTTTTCTTACGTACTAGGAGAAAAGATGCAGCTGCATTATCAGCTTCAGTGAGGGCTGGACAGTGCACAGGCACAATGTACAAAGACAAGGGCAGGGGGAATGAAGCCCATTGAGTCCCTTTGCCCTATATCATTCCCAAAGTGCAGAGCCCGGCTGTTTCCGGAGGTGCTGCCACGCTGGGCTCTGCAGCAGCCAGGGCCATTGGGCTGCCTCCTGTGAGCTTTGTTTGTTTCTGGAAACTGAAATGCCTCAGCTTCCAATTCATAACAGGAGATGATGCTTTACTTAGAGTTGAAATTTGAGCCAAAATCTATTCCTGGCAATGACTTGAAGGTCATGCACCAGTAAAGAGTTCCTACCCCAACGGTATGTGCTATTAGACAGATGCGGCTGTTGCTCTTTCTCTGACAGTGACAGATTTTAGGCCACCCTTTCATGGGTGTGTTTGTTTTCTCCTCCAGTCTGCATTGCTCTCCTAATCTGTGCCCCCAACTCAAGTTTCACTTGCTTGTGCCCTCCCCAAAGGGATGTGATTAAGCACAGCTTAATCTGTAAGTGCAGAACTTTACAGTAACAGCAAATTCCTTCATGCCTGCAGAGTTCACCAGCAATGAGATGGCAATGTGACTTTGCAAGCATGCCTTGCATAGCTTCTTGTCTTCATACCCCCTGAGGTGAGCAATGCAGTTCACACACAACCCTTGCACCTGTCACAGGAGCTGGGGACAGCCTAGGGACTCAGAAGTGGAAGCCAGTCAGCAGACCCATGAGAAGTGTCCATGGAGATTTATCCTATCACTGTCCTTTCCCAGCTGGTGGGATGCAGCACTGCACACTGACCTCTGAGGTGGCTGTGAGGAGCACAGCTCTGGTTTGCAGCACTAAGGATCTAGCTCCCTTTCTTGAGAACATGACAGATATCCTTTACAGGGCGAATGTCTTGGTCTTCACACTGTGGAGGAGTTAAGGCTCCCACAATAGAGAGGTAGTTTATTACCAAATCCCATTCCTCCTCACTCTTTTCTGGAAAAACACACCCATCGTGCAGAACAGAGAGGCATGAAGCTCCCAAAAGGGCTGCACTGCTGCCCCCACCCAGCCCACACCACTCTGGTGCCTGTGCATCCCAAGAAGATGATTTTTTTTTTTTTAAGGCAGTTCTCTGTGGGTGTTTGGCATAGAAGGAGACATCAGTAAGAAATGAAGAAAGCTGAGTATTATGAATGGTAGCCACAGGATGGGCAAATCAATCAGGGATAAATTGGGAGTAAGGAAAGAGGAGCCTGGTGCACTACTTGTCCATATGGTCAAAGCTGGATTAGAGCAAACAGTTGCTTGTATTTATAAACTTCCCAACACCCTGCTGTGCCTGAAGAAGAGGAGAGAGGAAGGATCACAAGACCCTCAGTGGCTGGGGCTTGGGAAAGGAAGTCTCTGAAATATGAATGCTGGACATTCTCTTCCCCTCCCCCCAGGGTGAAGATTTTCCAGTGTCACTCCTGCTGTCAGTCACAGTGGGAGCACCCTGGTGATCTGATCCTCACTCCCCAACCCTCAGGAGAATTTTTCTTGCGCCCAGAGACCCAACCTGAAGGGAGGCAGGGAGAAATCTGCTCCTCTGGTCCCTGCCCCTCACCTCCTGCTGCCTCTAAGGGCTGGTGGAGCTAATTGATTTATTATTAGTGCAGTCCTTTTCAGTGGGGGTCTGTGTTTATGTTTACTTTCAGGAGCTAGAGATGGTACAGATGGCTAATTTGTTTGTTCGGTATTGTTCTTTCTAGCTGCCTAAAGCTGTTTTTGTACTTCTGTATTTGTCATGGTTACTGCATACTCAAAATCTCAAGTGCCTCTTTTCCTGTGTGATGGAAAGCTTACCGAGTATCAGCTGAAAAGTCATGACTGTTTAGAAGGATTCTCTCTTCTGTCCCTTTGTCCTGTACTACCCCCCATTGCTTTTGTTTAGGTGTGGTGTTCTGGGAGGCAGAGAGCCAGCTACAATCCGGAGGTTTCCCAGAACATCCAGAAAACATGGACAATGGGCTTTTCCCTGGCTCTGAGAGCCTCCAAAATGGGTCACCTTCCATGCTGGTTAGGAAGGAACATGGGCAGGGACAACTAGCGCTGCTGGCAAGAGAAATGGCGGTGGTGGGGAGGGAAGCAGCTGCATTTGATCGCACAGTATTTCTGCCCAGTTGCTGGTGGTGGGAAGAACAAGCCTGCTGATTAGCATTCCCAAGAATACAATTAGGAGACAAGGCTATTTTCAGCAGCGTCCCCTCTCAAGGCTTGTAAAGGCACAAGCGCAAAGAAGCCCAGGGTAGGCACTTCCTCCACCGCAGGCACTGGATGGCTTATATTAGCACAATGCTCCAAATCCCCTGTAAGTCCTCCCAGAAAGGGAGAGTAAATATAGTTTGTCAAACAGTTATCTTTAGCACACTGTCTCGTCTGCCAGCATGGATCTTTCTGCATGACCTCTTGCTAAGTCAGGGCAATTTCTTCTTGTTCGCTTATTCCTGCCTTCGATGCCATTCCTGGAGGGGAACTGGGGCTCCCTAGGGCTGGGGGGGAGACTGTTTCCACCCCCACTTGCTGACCAGCCTCTGTATGGACATAGCTGGGTTATTGACCTCTAAAACCAGTTTTTCCCATCTGCTTTAAAAGGAAAAAAAAAAAAAAAAAAAAAAAAAAAAAAAAAAAAAAAAGGGGGGGGGAAAAACAAAAAA
>VXBB01014711.1:171622-184321 GCA_013399915.1 Illadopsis cleaveri
AAAAAAAAGTGGGATGGAAGATCACACAAAAGGAGGGTGAGGGAAAAGCAAGCTGTCTCTGCTGGGGACCCCCTCTGAACTCCGGCAGGCAAGGGACATGCTGAGTCCACATCTCTGCAACAGATTCTCTATGATGATGGGCTAGTGAAGAAGAAACTCAGGGAGGTTTTGCAGGGTCTGAAACCAGCCCTACCTCACACTGCTGTCTAGGCAGCAGTCTCTCCCTGCTCAGCCTCACTTTGGCACCACGTCTCTTGTACCACTGCTCATGCACACACACACAATTCTCCACTGGGCCAGGCTGCCTCTGACCTGCCAACTGCACCAGCAGTAGTGTAAGCACAATGAAGGCAAGTCTCACCTTTGGAGGTTTGCTCAGCCTGGGACGATTGTGGTTGGTTCATGGGCCATGCATGGGGTTCTGGCACGGCTGGCACATCACAAGACAGCAACTAAACCCTTTTGAGCTGAAAAGGGGATATGTGGGAAATGGGGCCCCACACACTAGCAGGCACCTTGCCTGCAAGATGAAGAGCATCCTTTTTTGTAGCAAAGAAAAAGAGTGAAGGCTCAGAGCTGACAGCAGCTCTGACCACCCACCAGCTGCCCCGTAAACTGGGGCACTGCAGCAGGGGAAACCCCCTGCCCCGGGGTCTGCAGTCCCTGCTGCACTACAAGGCAACCCCCTCACAGCAAGCAACTATCCGGACAACTTGATAGCACCCAGCAGCCAAAAAAGCCTGATCCAGGACAAGTCATGGCTATACCAGAAAGTCAGGAAGAGTTTGCTGTCCCCAGGAAAGCTGGAGCAGGGAGAAGACAGGCAGCCCCAGCATGCTGTGCCCATAGGAGCACTGGGTTTCACAGCAGGTCTCCTGTGCCCATTGCAGTGGGCAGTGATGTGCCTCTGCACAAAATTCCATATGTCTGAGCCACTAATTTTCAAACAAATCATTTCCTTTTTATTAATCGCAGTGGAGTCTCATCTCTTCAGGATACTGCCACAGGCAAGTGGTGTAGCACAAAGCTCAGAGACTCCGCTGTAATGAAAAGGGGGAGATTAGAGAGTTAATGGCCCCAGCTGCCACTATAAGCTTTACTCTTCAGGCTGCACTCAGTTGGAGAGGCATCATATTGCAGCTCCTTCCCCTGTGCCACTCTCTACATGGTTGGGGAACTCTCCAGAACAAGAACAACATCGTTTTGTTGCCGTCTGCCAGACGGAGAAACCAAACCGTGCCCTTTTGTCAGGAGGCCCCCTGCTTCCTTCTGCACTACTGAACAGAGCTCCTCCTAACTCACCGAGGCCAGGTCCCTGTCTCTGCTGTGCTGCTCTACATGTACAGCAACTTCAGCTTGGGGAAAAGGAGGCCAGTGTGGGGCCTGGGGAGCTGCTGCTTACCCCGCAGGTGTTGAAGAGGGACCAGCTGTTCCATGGGGTGGCTACGTTTAATAGTGCCCTGGGGATAGAGAGTGAACCCAGCTCTGGCTGAGCACCAGGAAAGGTATAGAAGAGGAGATGTCCCCAGCATCCAACTGCCTCCTGCAGAGGATCACATCCAACACACCTCCCTCTCCTGGCAATAACCAAAGGTAGCTCCATTAAATATGTATCTGTAAGACACCTGCATGCTGGGGTGGCCTGGGTGACTACAGCCAAGGGAAGGTCAGACAGCTGCGTGCCAGGCGTGTGGCATACGGCTGCATGTATCGTGTGGCCAGGCCAATGCAGGGACACCGTAACCACCTCCTACAACACAGGCTGCGTGACAGGCCCCAATCCACATGCTCCTTCCTCTCAGCTCCATCACTTCCTCCATTAACTTTGAGGGAGGGAGGGAGGAAGTGCCAGCAGGAGCCTGTGTTGCCTGGGGTGCAGGGATGCCACTCACCTCTCTGCATTCAGGACATTTCTCAGCCCTCCTCTCTCTGAAAAGGCCTTTTCCATGCACCTCGTGGTGCCTTCTGATGGTGCTTCTCCCTTGCAATTCTCCCCTGCCCAGTGCGTGCCAAAATGCACTGCCTTGGCCCTGCACTGCCTTTTGGTGCTTCTCCACCTTCCCCCAGCAGGGAAATGGTATTAAGACCAGCCACAGGACTCCTTCATCCAGCACAGCTCAACTCCAGCCAGCTATGATATGGTGATCAGCCTTACTCCCAGGTCATTTCCCCATGGTTTCCTGAGATGCCAGTGCACACATGCAGCACAGACATGCCAGCAGACAGAAAACCTCTTGGAGAGAACATCCAATGGTTCAAATGAAGCTCACTACTCCGGCTCAGTTCTCTGGCTTATTCTTTTCCTTAACTTTGAAGCAATTCCTGACTCTATCGTAACTTCCACGTGCCTGACCCAGTTATGCTTGCCCTAGTTCCTGCCTTCACCAGCCTTCCAGTGGGCTTGAGGATAACAGAGCACATCCCCGTACTGGAGTCCAGCCACCTCCACCCCTCATCCTGACCTTGTTTGCATCCCAGAACTCACAAAACTCTTTCCCATTAGGACACTGCTAAGGAGACACCAACAGTAAGAAATGGCTTTAAGAAATTCTCCCAGCTTTTCTATTTATTATAGAACAGTGAGATGCAAGTATCAATGAGCAAAGCCTTAAAATACTTGTGAACTTCTGCTTGGAAACATGATGTTTTTCTCTTGTTATTCATGAACAAGGATTGCATTTCCCGGGTAAATTAACTTGAAAAACATTTCTAAAGTTAGTTTAAGTGTGAATTTTTCAACAACATTTCTTGCTTGTTTTTCAAAAGGCAAATTAAACATGCAGTGACAAGAAAAACACTTTTGCCTTTACTTGAAGGGAAACGAATCCTGTGGAGCAAAGGCAGGCCAGTGGATCAAGTCCTTCACTCCTTCAATTCTGCACATCCTTCTGATTATTCTGAAAAGTAGCCAGAACATGCCCAGTTTGGAAACAAAAGCTCTGCAATGCTGGGGACAGGACCCAGCATTTTATCTGGCCACTCACTGGCCACCCCTTGCCCTTTTCCTCCCCAGTTTTTCTGAAGACATGGTTGTGAAAAAGTTGAGGATGGAGCAACTTTGCTCTTCTGTCTTATCTGAACATACAAAGTACCCGGAAAGAACCAACATTTCTTCTGAATTATTTATAGTTTATGGAAATTATAATAACATAGAAATCTGCAATGATTTAATTAATTATGGATAAGTAACAAGGTAATGCTAGCAATATATTTAACTGAAAAACCTATTTATAATGAAATGATTTCTTATAAATAATTGAAGCAAAACGGTCTGTGTCGTAACTCATAATTTACATTTAAGTCCTGATTCTCCTAGCATTTCTGGTGAAACTTTATTCATAGGAATACTCCCATGCAGCTGATGAAGTCAATAACAGAGCTGTTGGCAGGAGGTGATCCAGTTTAGGATTAGAAGAACAGATTCCAGAAGAAAAACCTTGCTTTTTCTGTTCCGGTTTTTAAACTAAAGGTCAGCAATTCACTCCCTAAGAGATGAGCTTTGCTTTATTCTTGGTGAGGAATTTCACCTTAATTTGCCTTTCTTAATCCCATTTTAAAAGCAAATGAAGCCCAGATGACACCAACAGTTTCACAAGTATTGCATATCATTTCCTTAAACCACTCTTGCCCTACAGCTCCTGGCAGTTTGGACCCTTACTGATACACTTGTGGATACCATGGCATAGCCCAAATTTTGATTACTGAGCGATGATGGGAGAAAGGGCACCTGAAGGAGTATGCCATGTATCAGCTAAGCAAGAGGAATCAAATTCAGACTGCCTTCACCAGCCTCTCCCTGGTGAGTATTTCAGTGAACTTGAAGATTGCAAGATGTTCCTCTTTCATTTTGTCCCTTTTCAAGAAGGTCACAGTCAAGAACCATCCTTTCTATTTAGGATGAGTTCAGTGAAACACTCACTTCAAGTATCTTGGCATCTCTCAACAGGCAAGGGTTGAGCCTCAAGAAGTGCAGGGTTTCAGTCCAGGCCCTGTTGTCAGCTTTCCTTGATGGACCTCAGAACTTTGCAAACTTGAGAATCTGTGAGCTCCAAAAGGTGTCCCACTCAGGGAGACACTGGTGGCAGCCAGCTGGAGTCCAGAAGAGCTCAAAGGGGCTTACACTGGACCACTGTTCATAGGGTTGTAAGAAGACTGGCTTTAGTAATCAACAAATTTCCATCCTGGACACAATCTGGGTCAGTAATTACTGGAATTTTCCAAAGTCCAGTAATACTGATAGCGTTCCACACTGGCTACAATTCAGGTAAGGAAAGTTCCAAAGCTATCGGGGAATGACTGATTATTGCTACTCTTTTCACCACCTTGGCCACGCTCGAGTTCCTGGTAGATCAAGGGATGCTTCATTGGCCAAATCTTTATACAGAGCCTAAGGTCTGATAGGAATCCCTTAGATCACAAAATGGTCCAGAGGAATGGGGGTGAATGCACCATCACAGTCAGGATGAAATGGGCCATGCCACAGCACCTCTTTGGAGCTGCTGGAGAGAGCTTAAACAAACCCTGAGGTTGCACACAGTGAGAAGGGTCAATGCAGCTGAGACCCAGTCCTCTCAGACAGCCCTTCCCCCTCAGGCACCTCTCAAGGCTCTCCCACCAGGAAGGTGCCCCTGGCAGCAGGAGAAGGGAAAAGGAGAGGCTGGCAGGGCTGGTACTCCTGTCCCTCTGCAGCCAAGGAGCAGCTAAAAAGGGAATCCAGAAACTTTCCTGCACAAACCACATTTATTGGTGTTGCTCCACTGCTTCTCAGATTGTTATCCATCAAAAGCAGCACTGAAATTGGCACTCTTCACAGAAAAGGAAGGGATCCACCCCAAAACACTGAATGTCAGGAAACTTTTGTGACACAGGATGAAGAAACACATGCTGCCACTACAGTTCAAAATGTTCCTGCTCGGAAGATAACCGGGAAGCAGCATGACTGGTTCACACCTTCCCCCAGAACCAGGACCACGCAAAACTCCCACAGCCCTTGCTGAGAGCCTTCCCAGAGGGGTGGCCAGAGGCCAAATGACTAACCACCCAGAATGCACCACCATTCCCAGAAAGTCTTACTAGCTGGAGAGCCTCCCCATTAATAAGCAGATTTCAGGAAATACCCCAATTGTGCAGGAAAGGAGCTGAAATCAGTCATCCACCTTCACAAGTTAATTTTAACACAGTCAGACAAAGAAGTCTGGACAAAGAGCTACAGTGACCCAAAGAAGCAGAACTGGTAAGATAAAACAACCTTTTGGATTATAAAAATATTAATTGGGAGCATAAAGGAGCTGCTGCAGTTAAGGGCACAGGTTATTTGTCTCTCCAAAGCAAAGCAGAGGGCTTACACAAATGGAAGAGCTCTCAGGATGAAAGTAAACATCAAAATAGTAATTAAAAAGCACATCTAAAAATGTTTATCATGGCTTGTATCCTCCAAGAAAAGCAGAATGGATGTCTAAGCAGAGTTTCTGAACTAATTAGAGCAAGTTAAAGCCCCAGCTGGGCCCATGCAGCCCCCTTCTTTCCAGGTGCAGGGAAGCCCATACCCAGTGCCATTACTGCATGATGTGTTATGTTGCCCAGAGTTAATAAAGACAGCAAGGTACTTTCTGCAATGAAAATAACACCTTACCTTCCCTCTGTCATTTCTGGAGGGTAGGTTGCCCTAATTGTATTCTCATGGGGAAGATGGATAGAATCCTATTTAATCACCGCCACAAAATTACTGGGAACTTAGTATTTGGACTTTTTAAATTATTACAGTATGAATAGTTACGGAAGTGTGATGCAAAAAGTGGTCCTTATGCTGGTTTGACTTCACTGCAATTCCTGAAGTACTATCTGCAAAGGCATGAGTCAGTGTGCAGAAGCTGATTTGTTTCCCAATTTTTGTAAAGTGAAAGAAACCTGATGTTCAGCATCACCCTCATGTACTTCCATTCAAGTCTTTCATCAGTAACCTGATTTTAGAGTTTTGTAACTATCAGCTGAGAGGTGATACATTTAAAAAGAGAAAATTATTTGTTCTTAGTGTTTTGCAACACCTGAATAAGGTAGATGGAAAAAAATACAAACTTGTAAGTAGTCTGGACAAAATTAAATGCCTCATTGTGTTATGCAGTTTTTATCTAATATCTCTAAGTCCTTTTCTACATACAGTTGGAGAATATGACACACCTATAAAAAAGGGTTAGAAAATGATTGGAGAAAATATGGATTTCTGTTTGAAAAAAATTAAGGGTGTCTACTCAAACTGCCACCCCTCCCCCTCAAAAAACAAACAAACAAACAAAAAACCCCACCAAAACACCACCCAAACCTTCTTCACCTCACAAAGATGTAAAAAGAAGGAAAATAAACCCCAAAACTGTGTGAGGAAGAAGGGGAAGGCCCAGTGGCTTTCTTGTGCCCCTGGCTAAGTGGGCGACAGGGTGAGGCCCCCATTGTATCTGGGGCTCCCCCAAAGCCCCCCACCTGCACACTTCCCCCTGGCAGTGTGGGAATGGGTTGACTTGCTGCCACTGCAAGGAAGCAACCTGGTGAACCAACAGCCCATTCCATCTCTGGGTGCTTATCTTCTGGTTGTTTTTAAGAGGTTGCTAAAAAGGAAAGCACAAAACAGCATGAGGCTTCTCTAGGCTGGCAGTGGGTGAGGGAAATAAGTGTTTTGTAGTGAAGGAGGGTAAAAGACAATGCAGACTCAGCATTTTTGCAGTGAAGAGTGCATGCCTTCCTTCCCAGAGGTCACAGCTGAAAATCATAGACTCAGAGAATGGTTTGAGTTGAAACGGGACATTGAACACCACCTAGTTTCAACACCCCTGCCATGGGCAGTGACACATTCCACTAGATCAGGTTGCTCAGAGCCCCGTCCAACCTGGCCTTGAACACCGCCAAGGTGTGTAGGAATGCACCCCCACACCCGAGCAGGTGTTTCTATTTAAAGAAAAAAGTTTCGGTTTACCTTTGAACATGTAAGGAAGTTAAACTAGAATTTTCCATAACCTTCTCATTGTAATTGGCCCAGTGCCAGCACAGGAGCAATGACTGGGCTTTGGGAAAGTAATTCAAAGCCTGTTGCCAATTTCATTGGGCAAGGTACCAAATAGCCCACCTAGACCATCAAGTACTAAAAAGACTGCACAAAGGAACTCAATTGCTTTTTTGGACTGTCCTAGCCAGTGTCCTCTGCACTGCATTTGACTTATATTTCTTTGTTCTATGATGTTTATTATTTTTGTAATTATTAAAACCTTTTGCTTTACAAAGCATGTCCAGAGAAGCTGTCTCACTATTATTAAGCCACTCTGGGAACCTGCAGGCCAACCCTCAGACTTGATAAATCTTTACATAGCTTATTCCATTCTGGCCATGTGCAACATTTTATCAAAGGTGCCTCCAGATTGGAGGCTCCCCAGGATTTATTTCTCAGGGAAGCCACAGCCCCACACTCAGAGGAGCACCCCCAACCCTGGACAGGGCACCCCAGGATGGGATGGGGGCACCCCACAGCTGGGGACCACCAGGGCAAGAGGCAGCAGGTTGGGGGACAGACAAAGGGACCCTGAGATGGGGGTATGGCCAGGTGCTGTGCCAGGCAGGGCAGGTTCTCACACCTGGCCCAGTGCTGCTGGAGATGGGAGCTAATGGGCAGGGATGTTTCTTGTGGTGTTTGCTGAGTCAGAGGTGATGAGATGAAGCTACACCTATGAGAAGCTTCTGTGAGCAGTTCTGGTTTCTCTGTAAGTTTGTTTTATAAGGGGTTTCAACTTGATGCAACATTTTGGGGTTTAGCATGTACTCTTCTATTCCAGTCTCTACAAAACCAGCTCTGGAGGAGCAGAAAGAAAAGCAAAGTTAGGTGATGTCTAAAAATACCTGCAGAGCTGTCACCTCATCTGTGTACCTATGCCAGCCAGCAAGACAGCCATATGGGCACTAACATGCACTTGGGAGCTTCCTATGGGAGATAGGGAGATATGTGCCTGCTTTCCCAGGAGGGAAGAGTTCAGCCTCTCAGTGAGTTCCATTAGAATTCGAACCCCACACTTAGTGTTCAAAGCTTGTGGCATGCTCCAGAGGCTGTCTGGAGGCAGTGAAAGAGTTACCTCTGGAGCAGAGCAGCAGCTCCGGGTGATGAAGTGGATAAGCAGGCACTTCATTCATCTGCTTCTAGCACGGCCTGACCTTGGGCCCTGGCAGAGGAAAGGCGTCTGTTCCTGGGAACAAAGGGCAGGGAAAGGAGGAATACTGGTCGCCTACATGGGATCAGGGCAGGGCAGCTGGGCTGTTCCATGGCCATGCTTGGCAAATGGCAAGGGTCACTGGCTGCAATGCACCTACTGCACGAACTGCATCCACACACTGCACAAGCCCATCTTATGTTTCAACAGGGGGGGAAAAAATCAGCTCTTTTCCTTTCTCTTTTTTTTTCTTTCTCTTTCTTTTTTTCTTTTTCTTTTTTCTTTCTTTCTTTCTTTCTTTCTTTCTTTCTTTCTTTTTCTCTTCTTTCCTTCCTTCCTTCCTTCCTTCCCTTCTTCCTTTCTTCCTTTCCCTTTCTTTCTTTCCTTTTCTCTTTCCTTCTTTCTTTCCTTTTCTCTTTCCTTCTTTCTTTCCTTTTCTCTTTCTTTCTTTCTTTCTTTCTTTCTTTCTTTCTTTCTTTCTTTCTTTCTTTCTTTCTTTTTCTTTTCTTTCTTTCTGTTTTTATTTGCCTCATTATGGGAGCATATACTGGAAGTAGTTTATACTGGGCTGGACCTACGGTGTCTGTAGAGACAAGAGTCCACTTGAGTAAAGGTGGTGGTTGAGTTCGGGTTTTTTTCAATTTTTTTTCAAAAGAGGCAGTTGCAGCTACCTAAATGCAAATGCTCAAGGAGAAGCAACATGAAATGCTGAGGGCTGAGCCTTTTCAAGCCTAATGACTGGACATAGCCCTGTTGGAGTGAAGCAGGAGAGTCAGGGCTCCAAGCAGCCCAGCCACCACTGGTGCCATTAATTTCCATAGGATCCAGTGTTTTCTCCTCCCTCCTGAGGAGAAGTTGTGTTGGTGTGGGCGTTGCAGCTGCACCGTAACACCCAGCACTGCACATGGGGTGTCCCACACTGCTTTGGGAGCAGGTTGGACACATGGAGTGGGTGCAACCAGCAGGGCAGGTGCCCCACTGCAGGCAGGCAGGTGGCTGGGTGTCCCCAGAGCAGCGTCCCATCCTGTGCCACCGAGAGACACCGCCCTGCCAGCTGGACAGACAGACAAGCAGGGCTTGGCCCGGGTGCAGAAGGAAAGGATCCAGGGACTCTGTTGACATAACAAGCCACTAGAGAGCACTCTCAAATGTATTTATATCCTTGGCCTAAGAGCTAGTTCATAAAAACACGCGGTTGCCATGGCCTGGTTTACAGCACGTCTAAAAAGAGAGCTCCCAAACATACCAGGTTTTCTAAGGCCACTGCAAAGGCGGTCAAAGCCTCCCTTGTGTGGCACCTTTCCCACCCCCTGGGACCCAGGCACAGGGCAGCAGCCACCAGCTCCATGCATCCCTTCTTGTCCCACACTGCTGTCTGTTTACAAACAAATGTCATGACAGTATTAAAAAAATTAAAAAATAATATTGTACAACTACAGCTTTTTTAAGTTTTGCAGTAAGTATTTAAAGTTCCTTATCCTTAGTGTCAGAAGAAAAAAAACCAAAACACAAAATGCCAAACTGGCAGCAGGTTAGTTCAGCAGCTATCAACAAAAGCACCGTGCAGTTTAACTGCCAGGAAAAAGTATCTTTGAAAAAAAAAAGTAATGGAAGTGGGTTGGAAAAAAAAAATAATAATCACACATTCTGCATTAAAACACTTTTAATACTACACAAGTTACAGTATCACCTTTTAAAAAGTTTAAAAAGGAATATTAACAGTAGTACTGTTGCAGCTTAAGCACTTCAAAATAATAGGAAAAAAGAAAAAAAAAGAAAAAAGCTTGTAGGCCAGGAAGTAGTAATAAAGGGAGAATCCACTGGAGCATTATTGTAATTGAGCAAAGCAACCAAAAGGAAAAAGCAACATTCAATGTGAGAAAAATGAGCTATGTATGAACACCCTCCAAATTTTTTTAATTTTGTTTTGTTTTGTTTTTTGGGTTTTTTGTTTGTTTTTCTTTTGCAGTTCTGAAGTTTTATGGTGGAGATTAGACTTGGCTGGGGGCTCAAAGTCAGCTGAGTGAGCATAGCCACTGTGTGCCATTTCTTTTCCATCTGTGTTGTTTCTGGGCCACTGCCTGGCATCACCGGCTGGGGAGTTTCCATCCTCTCCAGGAGTCCAGAGCTGCAGGAACGGGTGGCTGGCAGGAGGAGGAGGAAGGTGTGCTTCCCTACAGGCCTCTCCACCGAGACACAACAATGTCCCTCGGCCCCAAAACAAGGGTGTACTTTGTCAGGAGCAGGTCTCACCCTCGGCACGCTCACAGCTGGGACACCTGATGACACAAAAGGGGGGCTCTTTTAGGAAGGCTTTGGAATTCAGTTTTGCTTATCGTTTAAGCATAGGGATACCACCTTAATCAAAAACATGAACTTCATCCCATGTAAGGTATTATGCCAAGCAACTTTGAAGAACTTGTTACCATCTATCAGCTCAAATTCCATTTTTTTTAATAAAGTGCCTAAATACACATTTACACAGATCATAGTGGTTCCAAAGAATCCTTTACAGTTGGCATTTTTTTATATATAGGTATATATATAGGTATATATATGTGCGTTTTCTTCAAATTGGCTAAATGTGTTTACATAAGACACCAATCTTGACTATAAGTTTTAAAGCGTAATATTGACTCAATGAATTTGTTTATCATGCAAGTCTTATCTAATATTACATTGACCTGTAATATGGAACACAATGTAGTGGGTGTGCTCATTAAACACTTCATAGAAAATTACTGTGCATGTGCAGTTCTGATCTTCAAATACTAATAATGACCATTTCTTTTTTTTTAAAAAAAGAGTAGTCTTCCAAAAAAAAGAAAAAAACTACTCTGCATTAAATTGCAGTTTGAACATTATCACAATAAGAACAGTTAACTAAAAAGCACCCAAAGATCTTCAATTTTATAGTTGGCTGAACAGATTTTTCCTCCTCCTCTTCTGACACTGGAAGTGTTTATTAGCTGGTCCCTGGGACAGGACAACCTCGCCACCCTTTTGTTCAGAAACAACCGCATATAACTGAGTTATAAACACCTCGACAGAAGGGCTCAGACAGCTGCAGTGTTGCCAATGAACTATAAACAGCACAAAAACATCACTATAAGACTTGAACTATTTCTAGTAACCAATGATTTATTGATTTTAGAAGTCTGCTTGGTGATGCAGAAGCATGATCAAAAGAAGTGGCTTTACAAAAGAGTTCTCCAAAGTAGCTTAAAAGGCAGGGCCAGGGCCATTATGTGCAGCCCCACTTGCTTTCCTTTCAACCAGTTTATATTTTCATTTTCAAAGAATAGCAGTAGGTTTGTTTCAAGCATACGTCATAAGGAAATTACAGGTTTCCTCCACCCACATTTGGGCTGTCACTGATATGCCCGCGGGCAATCTGGCAGAGCCTCAGTCACTGCTGTCACTGTACCACACCGTACCTGCCACTACTTGGAAATACCGGGTCAGCAATAGTAACAATAGCAACAGCACTAGAGGTGACTGGTAAGCAAAATCAAAATCGATATGCACTATCTGAAAATTAAAGTAAAATAAAATAAAGTCTCTTCCCCACATCCCCAGCTTTGTCCAAAAACACAAAAGCCCCACAAATGACACTGAAGACCTTCAGAAATGGCAGTGCTACATTGGCACCTTCGCCAATCATGTAACTAAGTTCATCATCAAAATCCTACGTTATGGTATGCTGTTGGTGAATAAATGCAGTTTTGTAATCTTACAACTGATCACGAGAACTGCGGTCAACTTTGCCTTAAAAAAAATAACAACAAAACACCAAACCAAAAACAAACCCAGAAATCCCTAACTCAACAGCGCCTCTTGGACACCTCTCCACATCCTACTCTGGTAGAAACTTCCCTTGAGAAACAGTGAGCAATTTGGTGCTGGATCTGGAGGATCTTCCATCGCAACCCGAGCCACGCACTTCTGGGAGAAAGCCCTCCTGCTCCCTAGGCTTGCCTGGCCAGCGGGATGGCAAAGGGCACGCCTGCCTTGGCTAGCCAGCCACTCTTGTCCCCCAGCTGCCTCAGACCAAGCCTGCATGCGACCAGCTCTAAGGACAGGGGCCAGGAATAAGGAATCACAGACAGTAAGGCAATCTTTACAATGTCAGAAAGTGTATTTGGCATTAAAAAAAAAAAAAAAAAGGAAAAGAAAAGAAAAATCAGAAGAAACAAGTGCATACAAATACAGCTAGAAGCATTTCTGGTTTGCCAAGTGCTCTCTAAAAAAAGCAGCGCAAGTCACAGCCTACATTGAACAGTAACTGTCACCAGGGAAGCACAACAAATAGTTGCTATAACAAAAGGGAAAAAAAGAAAAAACGAAACAGAAAAAAAGAGAAGAATTAGAAGAAATGCCTTTATAATAAGTACATACCTTTTGTCTTCAAAAAATATAGAAACACAATGTATTCAAAAAAATCAAAATTATACAGCCATGTTTATGAAGTCTACATTTCCCTTGTCTTGGAGATATATATATATTTATATATATA
>VXBB01014717.1:0-13080 GCA_013399915.1 Illadopsis cleaveri
AACTCTCTGCTCATCCATGCAGACCTACTGTCCCCTTTGCCTGATTTCCCAGGGCTACACTGGTCTTGAGCTTGAAAGAAGTGATGTTTGAATATTGACCAGACCTCTTGGACCTCCTTATCTTCTAGAGCCTTATCCCAAGGAATTCTTCTGTGTAGGTCTGTGGAGAGGTCCACGGTGGCTCTCAGGAAGGTCACACAGGATTCTGACTCCCTAAGACAAAAGACTAATGCATATGTCTCACACAGCAGTAACCAGATAGTTGTGGAGCCAACAAAGGATTGTTGATAACAACCACCAGTGATTGTTGGTAGCACACACGGAGAAAGAACAGGGTGTGGCTGGAGAAGGTGGCCATACAGAAGTAGGGCAGTACTTTTCCAGGACAAACGTCCTTGTTGTAACTCTAGGAGATAAGGACAACACAGTGCAAGTACAGGAATGAGACTGAGAAGGGGGCATGCATGGACTATGGGGAGAGATCAAGACCACCCAAGACACCTGAAACCCTCTGACCCATTTCCAGAAAGGCCTGAAAGAGCAGACTGTGCATCATAACTAATTTGTGTAGAAAATGAGGAAGTTATCTTCATGGCAGGGGGAAAAAGTATTCTCAGAAAGCCCAGGCACGTGTGCATCCCCTGTCTCTGGACTCCACATCAACTGGAGCCATGCTGGAGCCAGGACTCTCTGTCTCTCTCTCTCTTCCTCTCTCTCTCTCTCTCTCTCTCCCTCCTGCTCTCTCCCCTTTTGCCCTACCTCTTTATTCAAACCCCATTGCTGTGTGCTAATTCTAGGAGATCAGGGACTAACTTGTATCAATTTTCATGCCAAGTGTAGAATTTACTAATAAAGTTTTGCAAGCTTCTGCAGACCATCTGACTTCTGTTGTTCCCTTTGACCACAAGCGTCTACAAAACTTGAGTGTTCCCTTCCACTTATGGACTGGACAACACAGTGACTAGGAAATGGCAATATAACATGTGAAAGAGCATTTCAATCTATAATAAGAATCTTTCAAAGTAAGAGAAAACGGAGGTATAACAGTGTCTTTGTATCCTCTTGCATCGGACAATTGGTCAGAGGACAATGCAAAGGACAGTGGAACAACAGAATAGGCATGATTTGGGTGTCACATCCATAGCAATGGTTTATTGTAATTTGTGCTTTGAAAGTATGTAAATAACACATGATATTTCCTGTTCTAATGAGAAATTAAATACCTTGGCAATGCTGCAGCCTTTTCATCTCTATTAATTACCCAATATATATATAACTCGCAGGTTAAAAATACTGTTTCAGACAGCATGAGACTTCAATTCTTCTTAGGACTGTCAAGATAAAAAGCATCTGCAAGAAAGCTTCTGACAGAGAATCCAGATAATGGCATTGCAAATATTGATGTGGAAATCCGGTCGCAAACAGGCCATCCATGTGATGTAAAATGTAAAGCTTCAGATCAAATGGGGATACTGACACAATTCACTTCCTTTGTTAACATTATATAAAGTAAGTAGTTTCTGTTTGTCATGACTCTGTCTCTGCACTTGTCTTGCATAAATCAGAATTAAAGGATTTTTACACTTGCCTGCAAGGAGAAACAAAATCCCACTATTTTCTGGCTCTTGTAAACTGCGACTTTCACTGAGAGATTGGTGGTAAATGCTAGAATCCACCATTTTGAAAGGTAAAGCTTTTCTTGGAGACTGAAAATAGACAAAGAAGATTTGATGTGGAAAATCTTTAGCTGCTCTTCTGGTGTTTCTGTACACAAGCAAGGTATTCTTGCACATCATCTGGAGAGCCAAGTATAAGAGGAACTCTCTGGTGAATATTCTCAGGTTTCACATCCAACACTGCTTCAGTCCCTGTAGTTGCCATCCCACCTGCCTGCTCAATGATGAAAGCCATAGGGTTGCATTCGTAGAGAAGTCGGAGCTAGAAAGAAAGAAAGAGGAGACACATGATTGTCTTTGGGGGAAATTATATCAAAGGACTAGCCCAAACTTAGTGTTCCTTTTGTGATTTTAGAAAATTTTGTACCAAACTTCAATTGACCTAAGTAATAATGTCTTTCAGAGAGCCCCTCCTTCCCTCTCTTCTTCTCCACTTCCTTCCCTAAAGCCTTCTGTTTGGAGGAACAGTGCACCAACCTTACATCGATGCATCACCACTATAATTTCCAAGCTGATACACAGATGTGCAGCACCAGTGAAGCTGTGCTTTGTCAAATATGTCAGAAGTGGATGTCCCACATACATCAGCAAAACAGATAAGCCAGCTAAACTAACAGTACTGGGAAAGAAAAGCCAAAATATCTTCTCATATGGAGCCTTTATGTGTTAACTCAGAGCTTGGGATAATCATGTTATGTTTAGTCAGGATATTTTGGAGTTTGAAACTTGATGCCCCCAGTTTAAAATTTCAGGGGTTTATTGTTTCTCCTCAGAAATATATTTATATCAGATAGATATTAGTGGCCTGAACTTATCCAGATAAGGCAAAAATTCCCTTTTGGTTTGGTCCCTGATATCTGTTTACATTTTTTCAAAATGTTACCTCTTGGGGTGAGTGTGTTCTGGTGGAATGCAAACTTATTTAGGACCTTTGCCAAAGGTTTCTGTGTTTAAATGAACATCAATGATAGCTGAACAAACACTATTTCTGTAGATTTATCTATGAAGTGCTCATGAACTACAATATTACCACATATTTTGTTTAAAGGACTCTTGACATGTACAAAAGAGGGAATGTTTTCTGTGAAAAAGGAAATGTGGCAGAATGCTACTGTATATAGAGACAGAGAGGTGGGTTGAACATGGGGCTTCACTGCCTGTCATGCCTTTAGCACACTGTAATAAAGCCATGATATACCAAAACTTGAATAGCCCTGTATCACCTTCTTTCTTATCTTTAAAGCCTGCTGAAGTGCTACTTCTGGTACAAGGGCTCCATCTCCGCGGCAACATAGGACCAATATCTTTCATTCTTCTTTCTGTTGCTTGGCTCTATTTTGGAAGATTTTGAGCAGGCAAACAGCAGTGGTATCACCATGGAACCATGTTTCAAGTTTTATGTTGCTTTGCTGTGACTATGCAACTTGAGGAAAGCAGTTTTCTTCAGGTAGCAATGCAATTGCACTCAAGGATCTTCAGATGGGCTCTGTCTTCAGACAGATTTAACATTTTCACTTAATAAAGAACTATAAGCCTTAAGTTTATAAAAAACATTGTTCTAAATATATCATTACAAAAGAAGATTTATTTGTTGTCTTGTCCTGTAGTGTTTATTGAGCATTTAGTCTTCTTTCTTTAACTTAAGGATGGAGCTGTATATTTTAGAGCCTACACCCATCTCATTTGCATTTACTCTAAGGACTTTTGATCAATTCCAGTGACATTTGATTCTTTTCAGCCCTGTAACCAAGTGCATCGACTGTGTTTCAGGGGAAAGATGATCAGGGCACTTGCCATGGGAGTATTATTTCTCCAATAAGAAAAGATATATGTGAACAGAACTATATACATCTGCACTCTGAGACAGAAAGAAATCTTTATTTGTAATGATAGCAATTTTTGCTTCTTCCATTACTCTCTGGCAGTTTAAGCCAGAGCAATCCAATAATAAATGTGGGTTAATTCCTGTGGAAACATTTATTTCTAGAAAGTTATATAAGTCCTTCATTCCTTTGCTCTTTAGTCCTGTTTCTCATTGTCTCTTTTCAACAATGGCTTAGTACAGATTTAAAAAAAAAAAGTTTAGTTTGAAGAGGCCAGTCAGCAAACCCACTTTTTTCACATGCAGCAAATTCCATTTTTGTCCCTTTTTCTTATGTACAAATAGATCCACATCATTTAGTGAGCACTTTTTGGGATTTTTTTGGGATTTTTTTTCTGTGGGATGTTGATTCAAAAATTTAAGTCATTTTTGGTGGACAAACATGCAGACATTTTTGGTTGTACATGTTGAAGACAATTATTTTCCTTTTTTTGCTTTGAAGACCATTTTGATCTGCTGGCATTTTGGTAAATGCAATCTCACCATGATGGAACCAGTAGTTCTCTCCTCCTAAAGACTGTAGACAACAGGTTATTTTGAGACCAGTATGGGAGATGGGGCACATTCCTCCATGTACCAGCCATGGATGCAAAAACAGAAATAAATTTTTTTCAACAGGAAATATTTGAATAGAAGGTTTCAAGTATGGTGTAGATCAGGAAAGAATGCATTCTTGGAGTCACAACACCATGTCTAACCTATTATGTACTGAGCCAATGATTTCTTAAGGATGACCTGCAGGTTACTGTTGGTCCACTGATCAGCTCTATGACTAGGTCTCTTAAAACATATTTGTTTAGAAAGTTGATAATGAGGGTATCTGATGCTGCACGAGAGAAGCTGAGGTTGACAATGGTCCATGGCCCACCAGTTTCAAAGACTGACTGCATTGCATTGCACTGCATTGTCGTCGTGCATTTTGTACCGGTGTCCAAATGAGAACTCATATTTTCCCAAAATACTGCATGAAACCCACCTTCCACTGTAACCACCTTTTCTGATCAGATACTAGAAGCTTGAGTTTGCAGAGCAGGTGATATAAACTCAGTGTCCTTTGGAAACATAAGGTAGGAAAACCGTTTTTTCTAGCATTGGACAAAACCCTTTCCGGGGCTCAGCATATCCCACTGCCTGATAACTCTAGTTGCCAGTTTAAAGTGCAGAGGTTTTCCTCACATCTGTGTTGTATCTGCCAGCTATGCACAGGTGTCTTAATGGGTTTCTATGGTACTGAAATATTACCATTAGAAAAATTATAAAGTCCTTGGTTGCAGTGAAAACCAGTATAGTATTTCATAATATAAAAGCATAGAGGAAGATCTCTGGCCTAAATTGGCAATTGCCTACATTTCTTTCCTAAATTCAGTAACTGACTGTCATTTTCATTAATCATTTTTTCCACAGTGGAACATTATTATTTGTTTATTTATCTAAACTTTTGCTCTGGTAATACCAGAAGTATTAGGTTGGCTAAGTTCACCAGAGAGGAATTCAAATTACGTACCTTTCCTTTAGGACTCTTCTGATTAGCAGGATACATGAAGATCCCACCATACATCAATGTGCGGTGAACATCAGCTACCATGGAGCCCACATACCTGGCACCGTATGGAGAACTGCCATCCTGAAAAACACAGAATAAAGCACTATATTTACCAGGCTAACTAGTAGCATGGCAAAATGTAATTTTGCTATGAAGTGGGAATCAAAGCTGCTTAAATCAATGGCTGCTTATGGATACTGTAAATACTAAAATCAGTCCTAAGCTCAGCCTTTTGTAAGATGTGATAGTCTACAGGGTTCAAAGATAAGAGTTTTAAAGAGCTGCATTCACAGTATGCAAACCAGAGTGCCTGTAATTTGAGTGCACAATTTGGAATCTGTCAGAGTCCGGGGCATCCCTTTGGATGACCTGGGACCCGAGGAAGGGAGTTTGAACCCTTGACAGGAGGGTGTGGAGCCAGTCTAGGGAGGTTGGAGACCTTGGCACAGAGCCCAGGAAGACACTGGGTTTGATTTGAGCCCATGGGAGAGGCTTCCAACACTGAGAGAGGAATTACAAACCTCAAAGGTGTGAAAATAGTAATTTAGTACAGCACGGGGTGAAAAATCTTGTAGTTTGGGGGTTCTTAGAATAGAGNTCAAACCCCAGCCTGTGAAAAACCAAGGGACTGAAAACTTCTTCATCTTATCAAAACAAGGTCAAAATCATTTGATTTTTGATCTTTCACTGGTTCCTAAGCCAGAGCATGAGGAGGAGTGTCACTCCACTCCACATGTCTAGATGGTTCTAAGAGGATTCCAACTTTTACCTTCTAGCTTATTTGTCAAGTGGTGAAATTGGTCATAGCATTCATTCCGCAGCTTAGTTTGGGAGACAGCAATTTATTCATGAACGTAATTTTCTTTGCTCTCAGCTTAGGAATTGATGTTGTTGAAGGACAGGCCATTTTAGCAAGAGCAGTCAAGGAACTATTCCCATTTTAGCAAGAGCAGTCAAGGAACTATTCATGTCAGTCTCAGGTCTGCTGGTCATAGAAATGGTTAGATACGAAAAACAGAACACAAGCAAGATGTCTTGAACAAATAGAAGTACGTACAGTAGACCAAATAAGCTCCACTCAAGAAATATGACGTCACCATACTTTTATGAAGGCGAAATACAAAATACAGATCTAAACTGAAGGAAAGCTTTTTAAGAGAAGAATTTTGCCGGTGTTCTCATATCTCTCAATCTGTCTTCAATAAAGCTGAGGAGGAATTTTCATCTTCCCAAAACACTGCAAGAGACTGAGCTTCATGAACATTTAATACACATACATGTTTTGTATTGCAGTGCTAAAAGTGTGAAAAGATCTCAGCATGTTTTTTCTGTTTGGATCAGTTTTCTAATAAAAGATCTTACCACTTTCTACAAAGCTCATCCTGTACTGATATTAGATCTAGAAAAAAACATAGAGAACTTGTTCAGCAATGCCAGCTCCAAGACCTTCAGACACCACAAGTTAGTCACCTTTAGTCACCTTTCCCAGCAAAATCATAAGTTTGGAAGGAAAACAGAGAAAAACATCATTCTATTTTGAGATCACTTTCATTTATTTTAAAATGGAAAAAAAATCCCATGAAATTACACTTAATAAAGCAACAGAACACTAGGAACTTAAGTCCTACGCTGCAAAACATAAGACTTGGATTTTTGATGTAGCTGATAAAAAAATTGGGAAAGACACCTATTCCAGGCTATGTAATAATCCTTGTTCAACTGTAAATATGTTGATTTTCATGATTCGTGTTGTACACATTAGGAGAACTATAAAAAATTCAGAAGAAAACGATGCAAACTGGGGAAGACTGATGGATAAGATACAGACTAGAGCTTTTACATTTGCTTTTGTTTAAATCTGGTCCTATTAATTGTAGGCACAAGTGAACAAAGCTTTTAAGTGTTTGCTACCTTGTTTTTCATGACTTATGCTCAAATAATTTAGGCTTCAAATTATAGTTTCCCCATCTCACAGCTATTTGTACTTGTGACTTTGCAATTGTCAAAATCTGACATCAGGAAAAACCAAACACCTTAAGAGGTATTAAGAGAGACAAATGTAAGTTTTCAGCTAAAGTCTGGGAAAGATGTGATTATAGCCTCAAATTACCTTTAAAAATACAACCAAAAGAAGAACTTTCTTTTGTGCTTTTAAAAGGTAATGAACTGAGTCTTAAGAACAGTTTGTTGAACACTAAGAAAAGCCATAACATATTAACAAGCATCCCCTGAACCAGACTGCTAAGGATTGCTTCTATGACATTATCAAATTAGGACTCCGTAAACCACAGATATAAAATTTAGTGACCATGAGCTGCACAGCTGAGCCAGCTGTGTACACATCATCTGACAGGTTTGAAATGTGCTAGATTTCCTACTCACATGCAGATTATTTACATAATTTGTGTGTACATGGACAGTGTAATGTGAAGGATGCTTTTTGGGTTCCCTTCCAACTCAGGATATTCTAAGCTCATGAGATGCCACTGACAATTTTAGTTGCTTCTTACCCGGAGAGATATTCACCAGCTAGAGACACTGTTCTGAGACTGTGTTGAGAAAAATACAGAAGATAAATTCCTCCATTCTGATAAGGTTATAATTTGAACCACATACTGAATTAATTTTTACATCCCTTAGCATACAGCTTGGGAAGAATAAATACTCCTTTTAGTTAGTGAAATGTTATTTCTTGTTCCTCCAGTTTAGTTGCTCATTCATTTTTTTACAGATGAGAAAGTTAATATGGTATGAGTTAAGTGGCATGAGTGCTGGCATATTGCCCAGGTGTTCTTCTCAAACAAAATACTAAAGCATGAATGCTAGACAGGTTCATCCCAAGTCCTCAGTAATGCCAAGCTCTGTGTTTGCTCAGTAACCACTTCTGATTGTTTAGTTGATGCCAATGAAAGAGTTGGAGAACCTTCATGTTCCCTTGGTCAACATCCATGATGTTTGAGTAAACTTGTGGCTACCCTTCATTTACTCCATCTGCTGCTTTTTTTTCTTTTTCTTGATGCAAATGAACAAAAATTATTCGTAACAGATAGGTCCTGTGATTTTTTTTTTTTGTTTGTGTGTTTTGATAGAATTCAAGTTTTCATTTCTTTCTTCCACTGATTTCTGACAGCCTTGTTCTTCCACAGCAGAACAAGACCAGGTTTTCCTTATATAAATATGATGACTAGGAGAGGGGGGCAAGATATTTTTTCTACAGACTACAACAGCAACACCCTGCATCCCTTACTCCACATACAGATGTGGTGACAAAAGAATAGAGGTTTTGCTAGCTTTTTTGTATCACTCGGACACAGCTTGGCTAGTTGACAGAAGAATGCTTCATACTGAAATATGCTGTTGAAGGCAAGTTTTTAATGGCATTGCTGAGACAAATCCTTAACCAAGGAGTCTCAATTGCATAGCTCTGATCATCAGCAAGTTGTGATAAGACTCAACTTCTCTAGTGCCTGACTGTAGGAAGCAAAGATAAAAGTAGGTGTCATAGCACAGTGTGACAATGTCCACAAGGTGTTTCAAATTCTACCAGGGGTGAACCAGTGCCAGAGAGAAGCTAGAGCCTTCCAGCCATTATGGGAGGAAGAACCATTTTGGGGAGGAATTAGAGTAAAATTTGTGCAGGCACAGTTTCTGGCCCAGAAGCACCCACTGAGCATTGCAGACTGGAGTAAACATGTTGCAGGCAACTTTGCAAACAGAAGCCTGCTCCTCAAACTGGTTAAGCAGCAGAGTGATTTTGTAATGCCTAATAAAAAATTAGATTCACTCTCATACCAGAAGAGATGTGGTTAGGCATATGTTTCTCACTACATTATAGTAGTAGGAGGCTTAGGTCTGGCCTGCAGAATATTACCATTTTTCTCGTGCTATTTATTCAGAATTGATGCCTTTGGTAAATGGTGACCCAGGAGAAACTTTGAGGGTCAATGCTGCTTTGTAGACAAACTGTCTGATCTGGGACACTGCTGTTAGATAGCAAGGGGAAGTCTCTCTTCTACTCATAAATGGTTGATTTTTAGTGTTTGTTGCTAATGACAATGATATAGAACATAGGACAAGTTGTGGACAACATTCTACTTTTGTGACTCTGTTTTATTTTTAACTTTTCAGTTTTTCATGTCAGAGAGTCATCTGAACAGCATGTTGACTGAGAACCATGGAAAGGAGTTAATATAGGTAAGACTGAAGGAAGAAAAATGCAAAAAAGTGACAAATAGCTAAAACTGATGCCTGGTCTCCTGGCTTCTAGTGGCCAGAAGAGTATAGGGTGAATGATCTGCCCAAATAAGAAGGTGTTCCTCCATATCCACACGTCAGTTTCCTCCTCAAGTCACAGACAAGGGATATCCAGCAGACCCCCTCACTATCCTTCTGCATGTTGGAGAGAAGGGCACAAAGAATGAAACTGTGAGACTCTCCACCTGGCTCCTGTAGAGAAGGTAGGAACATCACCAGTATGGCTGTAGCTGGTTAGGCTTAGAGATGAGGCCAGCAAGCACGTTTCATGCTACAGAGAAATGCCATAACCTTTTCTCTCTAGCCCTCCTCACAACACAAAAATACTGTCATTTCCAAACCAAGGAACTGAGTTATGCTGTTTCCAAAACTCAGGTTCATAACAAGTTTCAGATGGGCAGGGCACTTCCTTGTGCTTTGTGGCTGTAGCATTTGTGCCTTAGCCCTTCTCATGCAGACAACTGTACATCTCAGAGCAGCAAAAAATTTGGTTGTTCAGCACAACTGAGAAGATTTCCTGTAACCCAAATAACCCATGCACTTCTGTGCTGCTTGCTTTAAAGCAACAAAAACATCCACCAACTTCTGTTGCATAAGACCAACAATTTCAATAGGTTTTCATCAGAAGATGCAGATTTGAGATAAAATAGTGTTTGCAAATGAGTTTTTTCTGGTATGTCCTAACTTAAGGATTCAGTGAGTCACATGATAGAGCTCTCCTCAGTGATCCTGTGGGGAAATACCACTGGTCTTTCCAGTGTTTGAAATCTCTTCAGTCTTTTCTGAGTTGCCTAGGGTTGATGCATTTGCTTAAGAGTTTTACTTTAAACAACACATTGGTGCTTTGCAAAAACACAAATTAATAAATCCAGTCTTAGTGCATTATACTGAATACATAGCCTGGTATAACGTGAGCAGAATGAGAAGCATAGATATTCTCCACTTTCCCAGCTGGATTAAGTTTCAGGAAGTAGGAAATTTGTGTCCTGGGCTTCTGCTTCTCTCACAGCCGAACTGAATGCAGACTTTGAAGTCTCAAAATAATCTCAAATATTCGAAGTTAATATATTTAGAATGTTGTGATGTGACACTCCTTGTAGCTACAGTCTGGGTAATATGGAAAGGAGGGTTTGATATTCAGTCAGTAGTTTTGCAGCTATAGCTGATATGGTAAATCCAGATTTTTTTAACTCAGAAGGAGGAGCTTATCATGGGACTACAGTTTAAATGCTTGCTCATTATATTTCCCTTTTACAGCACCTTGAGGGTTTTACTGAATCCATTTGTTTAATACTAATCATATTACAAGTATCCTTGACAACTAATAGCTTAAAAATAATCTGACTTCTTTAATAGGAAGAGCTTTAAAAACAATTTCCTGACCAAATTAAATCCTGAGTTGATCCACATCACCATACTTCGTTATGAATTACTCTTCACATAGCCACACTTTCTAGAGAGCTTCCTGCTTTCCACATTGAGAACTTGTGTTCTGTCCTCCTAGCATTGATAAGTTAATGCAAAACTGTATTTGTCCAAGGAAGTTCATCAGACATGGGATGTCTTTCTCCAAGGACATTCATCAGACATGGGATGTCTTTCTCCAAGGAAGCTCATCAGACATGGATGTCTTTCTTTTAACCACCAAATATGGTGAAATTGTGCCTCCCACCACTTGTTTAGGTCTTCTCCCCAGCCTATAGGTTGGTTCATGCTCCATATGAGGCAACAGGACCTTGCAAGAATGATACTGCATTTTTCAGATGCAAGAGGGTACAGGAAGGGGAAGGTGATGCCACCCAGATTCCTGCAAACACCTTCTGGGCAGGACATGGAATCTAGGCCTGAATGCCCAGCTGCACATATGACTGAACTGCATATTCAGATTAAGCTAGAAAATGAGGGTATCCCCTCAGATTTTCTCAGATTTGGTGTGCACGTTTCCAGAGCTTTGTTGAAAGGACTGGTTCTTCAGCACATTTCCCTTCACACAAAGAAGCTTTGATTTTATTCAACAAAAGCTAAGTTAAAAGATATCAGAATGCCAAAAAAAAAAAAAGCTCTATTACATGCATATGCAAAATGGACCAGCAGGTATGAAAGGGTTACATAGGTCTGAACTCAGGAAGACCTTCAAATCCTTTTCCATCAGCCAGGACTGCATGGAATGCAGTGCTTGCCAGTGCATGGTACATTGGGTACAGTGCTAATATTTTCTTACCTCAGGGAATTTCTTCTTTTGCAAATATTCTGTCATTGCAGGATCAAAATACTTTGCATAACCTTCATTGAGACTGTATACCTTCCCCTTCTTCTTGATTTTAACATCTCTGTCCACCAAAATAAATTCACCAAGACCCTGCAGGACAGGATAAATGAGGTATTAGCAGGCAGCAGAAAATTTTGTTGACTTTCTGTAACAGTTATCACACTAGACATGGCAGAAATGCTAGCACAGCCTGATCCTTTCAGCACCAGTGTGGTGTACAACCTCACAATATTTCAAAAAGAGCAGAAAGCAGAGAATTTGCATTAAATTAATGCAAACTTGTCACATTGGTGCTATAAACAAAACCTAATTGGAACAAAGCATAAAAAGAACAGCAATCAGCCCTGAAAGCAAATGGATCATGAATCTCTGTCCAAAAATCATAAGGCTGCAAATTAAGAAATTACACTGCCTTCCAATTTTTGAACTCTTCTTGTCTATCTAGTCTAAATATCTTAAAGTGAACATGGTCATCTACACCCACGTGTTGCTGTCTGCAGTTTGATTTCAGTTTCCACCTTCTCTTTCTGTTTCTCTTCTCTTTCTCTGCGAGTTCATGTCCCAGTTCTTTCCACTTGGAATGAGATTATTTGCAAAGGTTACAAGAAGTTTTGGTAACAAATCATCCTTTTATTAAAAAAACCCAAACCACCAAACTATAAAAAACAACACCATGTTATTCCCCACATCTAATTCTGGTTTTACAAACAGATGATCTTCCTGCCTTCCCACAGTAACAGTCATTGTGTTCTTGGGCACTGAAGAGTGGCACATGTTCAATTGTACAGGCGTTGTTTGCAAATTTTTGGGTATGCACCTGAGGTGACAGCCATAAAACTCTGCCTGCAAGAAATGAAACATCACTTGGCTCAAGCTATCAAAAAATGGTCCTTGCCTCAGGCTAAACAGTGAACATGCTCATGTTCTTATTCAGACAGAAAAATTAAGAATGAAATAAACAGATTCCTTTAAGCGAAGATAAAGACACTGTACAAATTAAATTTTCTTAAGTGTTGGTTTGAATGAAGAGGATTTCAAACACTTAATGAAGAACTTAACTTAATTTCACTTCTATTGAGTAGTAAAAAACAAGCAGGTATTGCAACCAACACACTCATATATTATTAAATTCTTGTAAAGAGAAGGTGGGATGCTCCAGGACATGAACAAAATAATTGCATAAAGTAGACAGATTACAGAGACAAAGATTAACGAAAACAAGTAAAAGGAAGTTCTACACGACAGTGGCAATGTGATTATCACCATGACTGTACCGGGTCGAGCATGAAGCAGTCCACCCCTTGCCCTGTGGAGAGGGCCACCAGCGTAGCACTGCCATACAGGGCATAGCCTGCAGCAACAATATTGCGTCCCTTCTGTAAAGCATCTTTTTCAGAGGGCTCATCATCTGTTTCCTGAGGAAAAATTACCATTGAACCAAAGGTTAAATCTGATA
>VXBB01014717.1:19960-35958 GCA_013399915.1 Illadopsis cleaveri
GGGGGCGGGGGGAAGAAGAGAGGAGGAGAAAGAAGCAAGTAATTACTCCCTAGAATGATGTTGGTCAATGGCAGCCCTGAACTGGGAATGGAGTAGGTCTTTTGTCTTACTCAAAGCCCAAAGCTGCCTGTGCCTGAGGTATTGAGTGTTTGGGACATTTTATTTTTGAGTGCCAAGTTTAAGATTTTGAAAAGGACCATGATTTTCAGGGCGTGGTAAGTACCTACTCTCCAGTTAGTGTGCTGTCAGGCACAATCACAGCTCAGGACTGTGACCTGGAAAAAGTTCTCCTTCTCTTTTGAATTGAAAATTTGTCAAAAATTCATGCTTAGGGCTTTAATATTAAAGAAGACACTTACAGTCTCCTATTTGTGGGGCAAATATAGTCAGAGTTCTTTAACTGCACAAATGCAGAGGGATGCAAGCCACTTGAAAGTTTGCCATGGGAATTCCTGAAATTTCATGGTTAGTTTCAGTAATTTAAATGGTGCAAGTTACTGATTTGTATGTTTGGATACTTTAGATATTTCTGAGTCAGCATCTGAATTTTGTTTGTAAAAAGAAACATTTGCTCCTTAATGTAATGGATGGTTTTTGGTTTTTTGTTTTTTGGTTTTTTTAAGGAGAAGGATTATTATTATCATTATTATTATTATTATTNNNNTCCACAGAAGCACAAAATCCTCCGAAACCCTATTGTTACATGTTTTGGTGTTTCTATGGAAGGAAAAAAAGCCCCAACCCCCTGAACAAACTATAACGTTGAATTTCATTCACAAATGTATTCCTGGTCTCTTCCATGCATGTGGGTGTAAGTACTCACAGAGGCATTTCAGAAAAATATCTTTCAATACATATCAAGAACTTTCTATTTTAAACACACAGTTTTATTAGGGCATTGCATATCTCTTATCTCTATCTCTCATAACTCCTTCAGACAGATCACCATTAAAGGACTTAAACTGATATCTAATGCACTTGTCCGTATGGAACAGCTCAGTACATTCTAGGTTTTGCTAAGACTATTTTTTATTCTATCTGTGAAAGCACTAGATGCCAAATTGTTACGTTTGCTTTTCCTACAGGGTCTTCTGACTCCCTGCCTGTAACCCTGCATGTGGGATACTGCTTGAAGAAGGAAAGAGAAGTGCACCCAGGTATGGCAGCTTGCGGAGTTTCTCACAGGGCTGCTGCTTTAGAACATTCCTTATACAGCAGACAGGCAGAAAATCAGCTTCCCAAGATAAGCCAAGCCCTGATTTGTACAGTTGAGCAGAGGGCTTGGATGTTAGCAGAAAATATCACAGTGAGATATTCTGCATTAAAAATACCATGGTGTGATTTTCAGCAAATTCACAGTAGATTTAAAAGTAGATCAGTATCAACAAGTACGAGAGATAACAAGGTGAGCAGTGCATTGAAGTTCTGTTCTCACTTACATTTTTAGAGTAAAATATTACAAAACAGTAGTTAGTTCAAATATCTATCTTGCACCCAGTATTAAAAAGCACTCAGTATAAAAAGAAAGAGAGCTCTCCTGCTTCCCACTCTTGACAATCCAGGCTCTGACCTTACTCAGCTTAAAAAAGACACTTCTAAGGTGTTTACGAATCCCTGCCTACCCCCCCAGCCTTGCTATGCAAGTAGCTCTCTGCCTCCTCTTCCTCCCTGTAGTGCAAGGTAGGACTCACATGTGGGCTAGGCCTGCCTTTCTGACGGCGGCGGAAATGGCCTTTATGGCAGTCAGCATGGAGTTGAGCAGCTGTGTCAGCTCCCCGGTCGCCCCTTTCACGCGGCGCCCCTTCTCCATAACAAACCGTGTGAGGGTCAGCATGTCTGTTTCGAAGGGGCTTCTGTCAGTCATTTTTGCTGGGTGCTAGAGTTCCTGTCTTCTCGGCTGAACAAGATGCTCTCTTGCTGTGTTGAGATCCTGGGTAGTTGTTTTATTCTGAGGCAAAGCTGTGTCTGGCTGTGTTGCTGGTCAGAATTTATTAAGATGTTTCTGAGACCATGTGATTGAGTGCTCAGAATAACTGCACCCCAGGCTGGCTCCATGGCTCCTCTGGGCTGCAGGAAATGAGCCTGAGACAGGACTACAGCTGAGCAACTACTGCTCATCTGGTCCCCACAATGAAATTAGCTCTGCACAGATCTAGTTACATATTCTCACTGTACATCAGACTGATTATAATGCAAAACTCTTGCTGGCTGCGTTGTTGGAAATAGCTTTCCTGTAGATCCTGCTCAGCAATGGACTCAGCATAGCCAAGGCTATGTTTACAAGGCACCAGCAGTGAAGTTACCAGGCACCAGTAACCATATGTGCCACAGTGACTGTGACTCCAGACAGTGAAGTTCCCTTCCTATAAGCCCTGTTTTTTCACTCTCTTTTGCCCTCTGCCCTGAAGGAGGGTTTTGAAGGGGTGTATCTAGACATGAATTTGTTAAAATGTTTTAAGTTGCTAGTTGGTCTGCTGCAGTTCCATTTTAATGATTTAATTCCTGGTCTGGGTTGTTTGTAATATTACAGTGCTTTAATGAATGAGAAGTACTGGTTAGCTGTGGCTTGACTAGTTACAAAGTAATTATGTCTTCAATAATTTACAAATAAGGCTTCTCTAATTTAAGCATGTCAATGGCATAACTCTCTAAATTAAATTTTATGTTGGCTTTCATATTGCAGTGCACCATGTAAATATAGGTATGTCCAAATTTGCAGTTTTGCTGCCAAATAACTCCTTACAAGTGATATCCTTGGAGCACATGATGCCAATGCGAAGGTAGACAGAAACTCTCCAAGTAATGTATTAGATTGTGCATTAGATACATGCTATCTGGAACACTGGAGTTATGGATTTTAATTACAGCACTGTCTTCCCACTCTGACTAGAAAATGCTGTAGCCTTCATTTTACTTACTAGCAGCACTCTTATTTTAAAGTAGAAGATATGGAAAGCCCACCAGCAAAACAAGAAAATCTGGAGTAACAGAAGAAAAAAAATTATTAAGTTTCATTGTTATTTCTTCAACCCAAATTACTGCACTGAAATCTTGACAGGAAGACAGAAACAAAATTGAGTAACAAAACATATACCTAATAAGGTTTTGTTAATAGGAACTGCAGCTGAAGCCAAAAAGTTTTGATTTGCCTTGTTCCTTTTTTAATCTTTAGTATTTCTTCAGACTTTCCTAGAAATGTCTCTTCATCTAAAAATACATTATTTGTACAGTTTTAAAGGGATTTGAATGCTAAGGTTTCCTACTTTGAAGTCAGCTGCAAAAAAGGGTTTTAGAGATTGACAGCACTGAACGCTAGCCACAAGTGTAAAGAGTTCAGTGCTGCTTCCATCCCATGTGCTTAGCTTTGGGGATGTTTTTCCAGTCCTGTTCCAAGGCGGAGACAGGACTGGTGAGCGGAGTTGCTCAGATGGAGCAACAGGCAGGTTTTATACTACATCCTCTAAAGCAATGGTTAAAGAAGAAAGAAATAGTGAAGATTTCTCTTTCCTACCACAGTGATACAGTTAAATGCACAGAATACTGTTCACACCACAAGACAAACATTACACAGTATGTTCTGCCTGGTTAGGAGACTTTCTTCTTTTGACCAGACTTTGTAGAAAACCAAAAATAATGTATGTAGGGAGCTTTGGCATAGCACATGGTAGGATCAATAAAAGAAGGTGACAGGTTTCATGTTATACATGCGAAAATATCTGCTGGCTTAAAGTACAACTCATTACATTCTGCACATTATTTCATCATCATGGCAGCTGTCAGCCTGACCCAAAATCTCTCTGCTATGTAGCTGGAATACCGTAAGCATACCAAATCAAATTAGTAAATAGGAAATGGAGTAGGGGTTGGCCTGTGACTTCTGACTTTTGTCAAAACATCACATGCAGATCTTCTGTTGATTCCACGTGATCTTTTACACTGGTCAAAAAGACAAAGTTCAGACCATCTTCTAACAGAAAGTTTGTTTTTGAGTTAGTGGTTCAAACAGTGTTTTCAGAGCTAATAAGTCCACTATTTGCCTTTTTTTTTTTCCTTTTGTAAAATCTGACTTTGTAAATTTTTTTGTAAAATCTGTGTTTCATAGGTACCGGATTTTTAGTATATATAAAGCACAATGTTTTGAGCTTCTTAAATAACAGTCCTTCAATAAGAAATTAACTTACACTATTATGTAAAGAACACAGACTCTTCAACCAATCTTTCTGTAAACATTGCAGTCAACAGTATAGCAGAAAGAGAAATAAAACTTGGATGGATAAAGATATACAACTGGATTTCATGAAAGCCTCCCCCTTTTTGATAAATACTGTGATCTCATTGAAACAAAATACCCCAAATGATTATATGGAATGGTTAGGCTATATAAATAATTACCATTTTGGGGAGGTGGGGAGAAATTAGATTGTGTAAAAAATGTGTGATGATTGTCTATAAGCCTGAGAACCTTCAGTACAAGGGATTGGAATAGCATAGGAAGGTTAAAAAAATAAACACCTCAATTTGGCAGATCTGGGAAATTTGCCCTCTAATATAAAGAGCTCTTGGGGATTATTCACACTTGCACTGGTGTATGGGCCGGTCCCGAGCTTTAAAGATGACACCTTTTCTAACTGATATGAAATGTTAGTCTCTTGGATGGCACCAGCTGAAACTGGAGCTAGTGACCTTTCACCAAAGGCCACAGGGCAGCCTCTGAGGAGGGCAGTGGGTAGAAGTGCCACAGGGGCTCACATTGGCAAACCCACCTTGCTGCTTTGCACTGACAGGCAGGGAGAGCTCTGGAAAGGGGGATATGGAAGGAGATTGCTAAGTAGTTCTTCCCACTGGTGGCTAGCCAGGGATGTTGTTCAAATATGGGCTTACATATTACTGATTAGAAGATAAACCCAGCTCACAATGGGTAAATTGCTAAGCATGAAATGTCAGCCTTACAGGCAAAACAAAACACTGAGAACTGACCTAGCAAACGTGGATAGTATTGACTTTCCTCCTATAACCTTTACATGCTGTCAGTATGGTTAATTACAAATACATATATGCAGTCCAGGATTCCTGTAAAGCTTGAGGCTAGATACAGACAAGGAATTATGGTAACTAGGCATAAATTGCTGCTCTGGATTCTGTCTGCTGAATCATGCTAACAGACCACTGAGGAGGCACTGTAGTCCAAACTGACTACTGCCAGCACTCTCAGAGTCTTTTAAGGGTTCAGGTCCCTGAAAGTTGTCTCCACTAGCAAAGCTTCATCAGAATTAACATTTTCAGCAGAAACTAGGTTATTCAGTCCCTGACAGAAACATCTTGCCCCCCATCAGTTTGGAGAACAGATGCATATATACAACTGTCTTAAAGTCTGCCGGTATGCCTCCAGATGCCTCAGCATGACCTGTCAGAGGGAGGGTCCTCAGGTTTTTATCTGTCTGAGCTCTCACAGAACATCCTCTTGCACCTGGATTTCAGCTTCCCCACACTTCTCTCTTGTTTTACAAGAAGAACCACGCTCAGTCAGGCTATCTGCACTTATACATGCAAAGCCCTCAGGCAGGCAGGTTTATGGCTCATGGCAACTCTAGACAGGACCTCCCAAACCATGAATTGAGTCAATGTTTAATGGCAGTCTACCCAACATCCATGTGATTCTTACTTTGAGTTTGGTGAAGGTAAGTGGAAGTGAGAAATATCAAAGACCTGCTGATTTTAATTGGTTCAGGAACTGTATTCTGATAGTGATGGACAGCCCATCTAGCTCCCAAGCACTAGCATGCTCTTCCCAGCAGCATGCTCTGAATGAGCATATTAAATGTCAATATGCTTTGGGGAGATTTTTGCACCTCCCTCCTGCTTGCACAGCAGAATACTTTTCCATGGTAATCCCCAATCCCAAAATAACATGAAGAACATCTGGTGGAGGTTGCTAGCAATACACAAGTTCCTATTTTCATCAAGTAAGCAACTTCTGGGGTGTACACATGGGTCTAGGAAAGGTCACTCACTCCCAAGACTTTTTAGAAGAGGACAGAGTCAGCTATACTGCTGATAGTCTCTAAGTTGTCTGAGAAAGGTGAGTCTCTCCCCACTAGGTATTGAATGCAACACAGTATTTCCTTGCAGCACATGCAGCTCTTCTGTAACCACAAATGATAAATGAGAAAGAAAACATATTTTTCCATTGCTTTCATTTTTAATGCTTCCTTTAATGCAATCTTTTAATGCCTTTCATTGCACTTGCACAAGATTTCATTTTAAAAAAAATCTTATGAAAATATGGCTCATTTGCTCTTTTGCTACAGAAGTCAGACAGCTCAATCTCACAGTACTGCAGTGCATTCTTTGGTTCAGCTGTAAGACGTTTTATCCCCTGTGCACAGTGAACCCAGCAAATTTTCTTTACTTAGCTGAATGTTTCTTGACTATCTCAAGGTACTCCTTCACATCATCAGGAGACCCCAAGACAACAGGCACTCTTTGGTGGATATCCTCAGGCACTATATCTAGTACTGCCTGATGACCAGTTGTTGCTATTCCCCCAGCCTTCTCAATGACAAAAGCCATGGGATTGCATTCGTAGAGCAGTCTCAGCTAGAAGACAAAAGTCAAAACAGCAGCAAGTCAGGCCAGGCAATGCCAAAAATCATGAAACGTAAATATATTTGGCATCTGATTTTATACCAATCAACATTCTAAGTAGTCTTTATTTCATACAAACATTGACTCAATAATGAAATTGAGGATTTTTCTTTTAAAAACACAGTGAATGCTAGATTTGCCCAATTTGAATGCTTTCTCCATCGCCCATGTCTGCAATGTGCTATTTACATAGAGAAAAAGCTTGTATGTTAAGACACAGCTGTTAACGAGGCAGACCACATAGGACTGTGTGAAAATGAAGAAAAACATGGGCTCTGAGTGTGCCACTAGGTTTCTCTAATGAGTAACTGTATCTTATCTGCAACCTGAAGCAATATTTTACAGATAATTACAAAACAGACCAAAGGTCTTTGCTGAATAAACAGTTCCCTTGTTAGTCTGTAAGAGCATGATATTCCCTGACTGACCATTGTCCGGGCAGATGCAGCCAGGCACAGTTCCTCCAGATGAAGTCCTGTTACCACATACAAGATGCAGATGGTTTTCTCTCTGGCAGAGCTTCTCCCAATGGGCCAACTACATTTAGGCTTCTTACTGATTAACTTGTACTAAAAATCTCAGGGTAAAGCAGATTGTCTGTTTTGTAATGTTCTACTCAGTTGGGACCAGCACCACCAGTTTTGGCTGACATGGTGCAGAGGAGCCTGTTTGAGCAGCCTACCCCCTGGTATGTTCCACAAGCTGGACATGTTTGCAGATAAAGAGAAGTCACTGCAGTTGAAACAGGTGAGCAGCAGCCCTAAAAGAGGTGTCTGATACCAGGCTGCTTTCACATGTGACAGCGTGTAAGGGATGGCCACATCCCCCCACACAAGAAATACAAGCCACCAAGTTACAAAACACAGGCTCTGTAGTCAAAATATTGATCTTGATAGTGAAACGTCTACATAACACAATTATTTCTATAACTGGGCTTATTCAGGCTTACCTTTCCTTTGGGACTTTTGGAGTTAGCAGGATACAGAAAGATTCCTCCATACACCAGTGTGCGATGCACATCTGCCACCATAGATCCTACGTACCTCCCACCATACGGTGAGCTGCCATCCTACAGAAAAACATTCCAATAAAAGTAACTGTAGAGCACACCAGGGTAACCTTACCCACACGCCCCTTTAGCCGTCCTAACATCTTTCATCTCCATATTGGGCTTCACTGACAATACTCAAAGAAGTTTTGGAGAGTATGTCAGTATCTTCTTCATTTTTTAACTAGGAAAATCCAAGGAAAAGGAGCAACAGAAGACTCCAGCATAGATGAAGTAGTGCCAACAACAGAAAACGTATCCCAGCTCTCCACTGGCTGTAACACTTGGAAAACATTGCATTTCCAATAGCAAAAACTCAAGTGCCAGGAATTGATATTGGGGCTTTGTCTTTTTTAGCAGAAAAAGAATCAAAGAGAAAAAGAAGGGATCTTTCTTACTTCTTCCAACCATTTTTGCCAGCTTCTACAATTCTTTTGTTAAGAAAAAGTTAACACTTGACTTCTGATGTAATTTCCTTATTCCACTCCCTGTAGTACATTTTAATATCAACATAAATAACACCTCAAGCCTGGAAAGACAAATGATGAAAACATCAGTCTTCTTTCAAAGCAAGATCAGGAAGTCAGGAAGGGACACTAACACTTAACAATAGTAGGTATTCACATTTCATTGCCAGTGTAATAGCTCCAATGATGAAATATGTAAGGCATGAGAATCTTCTGTGGGCACTCCTTGGAGCTTTGGGCGTCCTGACATCAGGAAGTTGCACAACCACAAAGCTGGCCTTGAAACTACACTAGATTTTCAAGAGAGAGGCAGTCCTGGGACACAGCTTGTGTTATCACTGAGTAATGACCCACTGCCATCTCCACTCCGCTCTGCAGCCACTCAGATGTTGCACTGCGGAAGCAGCAATACAACACATGTTGATCAAATTTTTTCATCACTGGACAAGATTTCCTCTCTACTTGATTACCAAATGCCCAGTTTTGCCTCCAAAACCCTTACTCAGGCCCTCATTCAGGAAAAAGATTCAAAAAAAGAGAAAAGGAAGAAAAGTAAATAAATGCAAAAGAGGTGCAGTGCAGTATTGGAGAATGCTGAAATATCTGGTTATATCAACTGCTGGTCTTATTAGCAATCCTACATCAAGTTATATTTTAAATAGACAGGGAAGGAAAACAAGCTTTGAACAGTGCATGAGAGAATGAGTGATTGATCATAAAGCTGGAAATCATGAATGTTGTTTGTCATCAGAAAGTTTCTCTGAAACAGGACCATTTACCTCAGGGAATTTCTTCTTTTTGAGATACTCTGTGATGGCAGGATCAAAATATTTAGCATAGCCTTCATTGAGACTGTAGATATTTCCCTTCTTTTTGATTTTCACATCTCTTTCCACCAAAATGAATTCTCCAATTGCCTAACAATAAGAAAAAGTATTTGTTAACATTAATTGCTCACTTATTTGCAAACCAAGACAAAATCCAAAAACATATGCAATTTAATAAAAACTTATTACCACTGTCAATTTTTTAAATAATTCAGAACCTACAAAAAAGTAGTCTTTACAGTCTACATCCAAGGTATTTTGTTTATCTATAAACACAGACAAAGCATGAATCCTGGTGTCATGCAAGCTTCCTCATATTACTATTCCAAGCACTCTCTATTTTCTATGCCCCAAAAAATGCTATTTGTAAATTTCTTTCTCTCTCCACTCTTTTGCTAGACTTACAACAATGTAAGTTTCAGAACTCTAAGGAGTTTGGAAACTGAGAGTGCTGGCTGAACCAGTGCATAAACAACTCCATATAGCTGCAGATACTCCAGTTCTTTTTAGCTTGGGCTAACTGGAAGCCTGTGACCAAGGGCTGGTCTGTTTAATTTTCTCTAAAGTAATTTTCAAGGTAGTGCTAAGAGTAAACAAAACAACATGCATGAATGCTCGAAGTTAAATCTGTTACTTGAATAAAGTCAAAAATACATGCATCTATTTAAGCTACTACTAAACAGAGGGTACTAAGTCATAATTCCTGGAGCTCGATCACTGCAGGTTATAAAAATTTAAGACTGGCAGGTGGCACACTCGGACTGATCACAAAGGAACAGGCCACTGAAGGAAACTACTTCCTGCTATGATCAACATGACTTTTGCTTCAAAGCTCATGGTAAATGCATGCTAGAACATCACATTACCCACACACATCACTTACTGTTTTACACATCATGGTGGGATCTGAAAACACAGAAGAAGGTTAAATATTTATGTTCCTCTGGTTTACTAAGGTCCTAGCACTAAGGAAAAGACAAATAAGGCTTAAAGGGTATTTTGTACTGCAGAAAACTGCTCATTTAAAATATCACATGATTACACATGCTGTGTATTTGCTCTGCTGACTCAGCTATCTTCCTGTTGTTGAATCACACATGGCACTGCTTCATCAGGCAGGCAGAACACATCTCTTGACATTATTGCTGGTGGTTTACAAATACAAGTGCATTTATATTTCATTCCTTCATGCTGCCTTGAAAACTGCTCCTTTGGCTGATTTTCCTGGGGACAGTTCTTATAGACAGTACCGGTAATCCCTAATACAGAAACAAAGAAACAGAAGATATTCTCACCGGATCCAGCATGAAACAGTTGACACCTCCAGCAGAAGTGGCCAGTACCAGCATGGTGGCACTCCCATAGAGAGCATAACCAGCTGCCACAAGATTACGTCCAGGCTGTAAAGCATCTTTCCCAGAAGGTTCATCAGGGGACACCTAGAACAAGAAAGAGTATAGCCAATTTTATTTCATTGTTATTGCTGGTACATGACTGGACTCTGGGATGGGGACAGTCTTCTGCTCCATAACCATGCAAGAGGTGGCACAGATGTTTCCATGATCCCCAACTGAGATTCCTACTGGATGCACTAATACAAATTACATATAGGATACAAACACATTGATCTAGAAATGTTCTTCCAACTAAGCCTAGCAGGAATGCAGGAAGCAGGAAAGGATTAAGGAGATAATAAAGAGCTATATACCTCCTTGTAGGTGATAATGAACACAGCTGAGAGGAAAACTCAGAGGCACAGTTGAAAAGAAATGAAACATGACTCACAGAGTTCAAAGCTGATCAAAAGTACTTGGGATTTTTTTTCTTTTGCTTCACACAAAAATGAAGTAGAAAATAGCTGCTTTGGGATATACGACAACACACAAAAGATGATTAAAATGGACAGTTGGGTGTGTTTTATCTGATTTACTTTTTCTGCCATGTTGTGACCTGTAAGTCTGGTATTTCAACCTCCTTCAGACAGGGTTTCTGCATTTCAGAGTGAATTAGACACTTCAAATGCACATGACATGTTTCAGCTCTGGTTTGTTTTTGAAGCCTGTCCTCAGGCCAACAGGACTGCTAGTACAGAGAACAAGAAAAACTCGAAAGCACATTCCCCAAGTAGATGACAACCACGTGGTATTTTGTCTCAACGCAAATATTCATGAAACCTAAGACATGATCTCTTCCAAGGGGTAACTTCATTAACTGGCTAATTAAGTATCAGCTTCCATGTACACATAGGTTCTTCTTCTAAGGGACTAATTCAAATCCTGACTAATTCAAATTCAAACCCATGTGTCTGTGAAATACTAGATTTAACTTAAAACTGGCCCTGAGCCTCTTTCACAAACAAGTTTAGTTAGATTTTTTTGTCTTCCCATGCAATTTTATTTCACTAAAGCTGCACAATAATAGTTTTGCTTATTCTACATGAAAGAATTTTACCTTTCTGTAAATTGCAAAGATGGTCCCAATGGAAACAAGACAGTCAATGTTCGACGAACCATCTAGAGGGTCTATGCAGACTATGTATTTACCCTAGAAAATACAAAAGAGGCAACTAGATTAGTGACAATACTTATTCACTTCCTCCATATAAAAACATTTCACTAGGTAAATTTTCTCAGAGACTTACACAGCAAAATAAGCTAAAACATCTTTATAGATTAAGAAGGAACAGAATTCAAACGTCAGCAATTCCTTGGCCCAGAATTGATTCCTGATTAGAACTGTGATTTGTGCCAAATCAGAAGCTGAGAAATCTTTAAAGTACACAGCAGATGATAACACAGGAAAAGTGAAGTTTTCTCATATACTTTTTAATATGAGAAAAAAAGGGGGAATACTTTTACTGGTTTAATTTCATCTGTGTAATTGAAGTCAATCCTTTCATACTCACCATCTGGGCTAGGCTGCACTTTCTCTTTGGTTACAACATGTCTTTGTGAATAATAAGGTAAAAAACCAAAACGAAGATCAGCCTTTTTCATGTTGAGCGAAAAACTCTATTTTACCTCTACCTATGGAGGTATTAAAAAGTTCCTTAATGGCTG
Organism: Illadopsis cleaveri; assembly: GCA_013399915.1. Taxonomy (NCBI): domain Eukaryota; kingdom Metazoa; phylum Chordata; class Aves; order Passeriformes; family Timaliidae; genus Illadopsis; species Illadopsis cleaveri. The sequence goes on from VXBB01014717.1 coordinate 32,007, forward strand.
CCATGCCTAAACTATATATTTTCCTTTATCTCTGCTCTGAAATAGTCAGGTATTGCCTTAGTCAGACTGATCTTACCCTGGATTTTGGGGGTCAAAAAAGAAGTCTCTGCCTTATTGCTGGATTAAGGAATCCTGTAGATATAGGAAATTGACAGTACAGGGGAAAAGCTGAATTAACTGTACCTTTTGAACACTTTGGTCCCCCATAATTTTATTCATAGTTGTCTTAATAATAGTGTGTAACAACAGTGTTTATTTGTTTTTCATTTGATTTTATCCCGCATGTCAGAAACTTAAATTAAATTCAGCAATGCTTTGCTCTGCAAGTAGGATTTTCTGGTATGCATTGATAAAAACACTGTATTGGCTCACATTTAGTTTAGAAAAACATTAATAATCAGACTCCCTTAGTGATCTTTGAGAGTATTTGTTCAGATCTAAAGAAATCCAATGCTGAGAAAATCAATTTTGAAGATTTCTTAACAGGGAGAGACAGAACTGCTTAAACAAAGGAAACTTTATTATACTTTGTAAATTATGTTTCTGCTGTTCATTTTTACTAAATTTTTACTCAGATTTTTACATGCTCAAACCAAAATATTAGCTGGGAAAGAGGAACTATCCCACAACAAGTCTGCATGCAGTCTTGTGAATATAAATAATGATTAATGTAAAAAATGCTTTTGTTTCATTGTTGCTAAGTCTTTCATAGTCTTCAAGGAGAATTTTCATGAATTAAAGACCTCGAGATTTGACCTGCAGAGAACAGGTCATCAGTGCCCTACTCAAAAACTGACATTTAAAAAGGGCTTGACTGACTCAGAGCGTAGTTCTGGAGATCAGATGGTATGAAGGAAATGTTTTCTCCACAATAAGAAAAAGGTGGGAGAAAAAGAATGTGGGGAGGAACAATGTATTTAAAAAAATAAAACCAGCAAACATTAATCTGGAGAGCAGAAATGACAGAAAGAAGAAATGTTGACTAACACTCCACACATCACCTCCACCTTCACTTCCCAGTTTAGGAAAGTACCTGTTTACTGAAACTTATGGTTCAGTTTTACTTTTTTAGATGTGGAGCAGTACACCTGTATGGGCTGATCTGAAAGCAAGCAGGGAGAACTTTTAAAGTTACTAACCTGTTTTTCAGTTTCCACTATCACAGCATCTTTGTTTTCTTCAGACACGATAACACATGTACTGAAGGATGACTTGAGCATGTTAATCACCAGGTCATTGGAAAGAATATCCAGCTTTTTAACTTGATCTCCGGTCACATTGGTAGACCCAGCAATTCCATAGCTAAAGTAATTGCAAGAGAGAGCATTTCATGAGAATGGAGCACTGCATCTTCTTAAGTGTTCTGTTTCTTACACCTGTATAATCTCCTGTAAACATACAGCACTTTCAAATGACATCTCAGCTCTCTAAGCCTGTTTTTTATTTACTGCCTAGTGAATTCTTGCTGAGGCATGTTACCATTACGTGTATTTGCATATCTAGAAGTTGCTGAGAAATACAAAACAAGGGATTGCTTTTCAATAGTTTGCAAACTATAGTTAAACACAGCCAGAACAGGCTATGAAAGTTGAGTTACAAATGTGCTTTTTAATGAGCTCTTAAGACCTACATATTATTCCTGAATTCTAGACTCTGCATACCCTAAAAGCTAAGAATTCATTAGACAATTTTATGTTTTAAAAGTATATGTATACTTTAAAAAATATGAATATATATGTGAATCTGACCACACTAGTTATGCCATATCCTCTGTATGTAGTACACTCTTGATTAGCAGTATGATATGCAAATTGCAGCAGAAGTCTGTTCACAGATAAATCAAGCTATGGTTTAATGTTTTCAACTTTTGATTTTAAGTAGTAAATGTTTCCTTCGGAAAAGAACTGAGAAATGCAAATAAGAAACATAAATAAAATGCTCCAAGCTAATGAGAATCAAACCATCTGGCACACGGAAATACCAGACCTCATGATGTGTGATTTTGTAAGCACGCAAAGCAGAGAAAGGGGAAGTTTAGCTCTCAGAAGAGAAAAACAATAGCAAGCTCAGCACACATTCAGATGACTCTTACGTACTTCAGCTACAGTAAACTGATTAGGCCGAACACTGGTATTTCAGGTTTTATGTAATAACACTGAACACACTACTTTATGCAATGCATTGCATTTCTTCAGTTTAATGCATGAGACAAAGAAAAAGACCTGGCATAACTCTCGGTCTTTCTCTCTCTCTGCTACAGTGACTTGAATATTTTTCTCCAAGTGTGAAAGTGCATTTGGAAAAAAATATACTTCAAACATCATGCTTATGAGTGGAGGCACAGCAGCAGAACAGCTTCTGCACCTCATCTTTTGGGGACTCCTGGGAGGGCAAGATAAGGTGTGGAGCCTGCAGCTGGGAAGGGTCTGCATGTCTTCCACAGCTGTTCTGCACCTCCCCGGCTGAGCAACACCAAGCATACAGTTGAGTCTGAGGACGGTCCAAAGAAATGAACTGCAGTGATGCCTACTTGCTCACATTTCCTGACAGCAAAGCAAAATCTCATCACTGCTTATAAAATGCAGTCCCACAGTAGGAGATACACTGTTCAAGGAAGCTTATGAGTCCAAAGCCTGCTACCCCAGCATTGATGAAGAGTTAAACCCACTGTGCAGGGGATCATAAGAGAAGTCCATGGGCACAGATACCAAACCTATGGGCAGCTGCCAACAGACACACACATAGGAATAGGGTGTTAAGCTTACAAATCAGACTACAGTTGGGAAACCCTGGTCATTATTGATAGACACAGGAGGCATATGAAAGGGCTAGCACATAACAATTAAAAATTACCATAGTTACTTGCAGTCTGAAGTCAAAATGGAAAAAATAGTTCAAATATACAAAATGTGGAGGACTTGGGCCTTTTTTCTTATTACATTTTCATCTGCATGGCTTGTAGTGGCAAATTGTTTTTCTCTTCACAACATTTTCCATTAAGTAATGAAGTAGCCCATGTCTAAAGCCTTGATCAGCACACAACTAGGCGTATGAAAAATATGTAAAATACTTAGGAGGATTAGTTACCTACAAGCAGCTTCAGCTATTTTACATTTCAAGAGTTTCAAATTCCTTCTGATGCATCTCCAGAACAACACCCTTCTGACTGGCTGAAGTCATACACCTCTGTTCCTAAGCAGCACACTTTCCAAAAGTCTTAGATATCCAAAGTTTCACAGAGAAACTCTAGTTGCTGAGATGCACTATGAAAAAAAACTGCTCTGAATTTGACTCAGCATCTCAAAGCATAAAATGGTGCTTTGATATTCAGCAATATGCAATGATCAATAATTCTGCCATATTTTGCTAGGCTTTGTCTTTCAGTCTATTTAGTCTTATGGCTCCAGGCACCCACACTGAAAGTATTCATGAAGTATCGACAGGCATTTCTCAAAGACTGGATGCCTTATACTATTGAAAAGTCATAGGACCTGTGTCACTTGAAAAAAATCAAGAAACCAAGAAAGGAGTTACTTTCAGCACTGTGCAAGAGGATGGGTTGATGTAACCCCACTCACAGGCTTTTCTGGTGAAAGAAATACCCATTCCCATCCTTATCCCGACACCCACCACCCCGGTGGCAGTAGGATGCCCTGGACCCGCGGGGATGCGGGCAGGTGCGGGGCGCATCCCGGGACTCACAGGTTGGCAATGCCCGCTTTACGGACGGCGGTGGAGATGGCTTTGATGGCCGTGCAGAGGGAGTTGAGGAGCTGCGTGAACTCCCCGCTGCCTTTCGCCCGCCTGCCTTCCTCCATCACGAAGCGGGTCATGGTGATGACATTGGTGTCGAAAGTGGAGCGGTCCGTCATGGTGGCGGCGATTGCGGCCGCGGTCCTTGGCACCGTCACTTGCCTCGGCCGGGCGGGGCGGGGCGGGGCGTGGGCGGGCA
>VXBB01014717.1:42832-60845 GCA_013399915.1 Illadopsis cleaveri
CTTTCGGTACACAGGGACAGTCTGTTCCTGTGCCCTCAAGATCTCTGTTTTGAGGCACGCCCACCTTTCCTGAACTCCTTTGTTTTTAAAGGCTGCTTCCCAAGAGACTCTCTGAATAAATCTCCTAAACAGGCCAAAGTCTGCTCTCCGGAAGTCCAGTGCAAGAGTCTTACTTGTGCTCCTCCTGACTTCACCAAATATTGAGAACTCTATTATTTCATGATCAGGAAGAACTCAATCAACTAGATGGCAGTGTGAGAATCAGGCTTTTGATCACTGGGAAAAATATCTCCATTTGTTCAAGCTCCAGTATCCAGGTGTACAGGTTCCCATTTGATTTTAGAATGTAGGTATGAGAGCTGAGTGGCATATCTAGCTCAGGGCTCACCTTCTACAGTACCAGCTAGAGAGACTACTTAGAACAAGGTGTGACCTGGCCTGCACACTTTCCCTTCCTGCTCCTTCCTCACGTAGGTGGACAAGCACTGCTGGAAGGTGCACCCCTGTCTCTGTAGTCCAGCTATTTTTGTGATCAATCACCTAATAGGAAGCCATAACCTAAACACCAGTGCGTTGCAAAATATGGCCCTACCCCCCTAGGAGCCTGTTACATTATTGGGCAGGGGCATCTCTTTCTGTGAACCTGAGGAAAGCAGCATGAACAGAGAGAAGGCAACAAGGATACCACGGATATGGCTGAAGAAGCACTTTTTTTAGTGTGACTCAGAGGAAATCACAGAATCACAGAACGGGTCGGGCTGGAAGGGACCATAGTGGATCACGTAATACAACCCTCCTGCTCAAGTAGGGTTATCCCAGACTGCATGGCACAGGATTGTGTCTAGATGCCCTGAATATCCCCGCTGAAGGAGACTCCACAACCTCTCAGGGCAATCATCATAAAACAGTGTCAGAAAAATACCGAAATCAGGTGGTCCGTCATGGACACCTCATTTGTGAACAAGTCCCTTGGTTTACTGCCGGCTTGCCCTAGGGTAAAAGACTGTGCAGTACCAAGGCTCTGCCATCAGATGGCAATGCTCATTTGACAAACTACACAGAACCTGAGCCTGGCAGCTCTCCGGGGGTAGAAGAGGCTGGGCAGCTTACGCGTCTCTTTCTTGGAAAGAGGCAGTGAAGCTCTTAGCACTGATGGTGACCAGGTAAACCGAGAGGAACCGAAAGGTCGGCTCTCTCCGTCTATACCAGAAGACAAGAGACTGCCACTGTATTTCAAACCTACTGCTAATACAAAATCGTAATTTAAATCCTACTGGAACTGTGCATTCATTATCCCAAGGTCTCTGCTCATGCTCACTGAGTACCTCACACCCTCCCATCTCTAAATCAGTCCTCCCAGTCTGGTTGCTTTCAGACAGTTTCCAGTGGTTCAGCAGCACGTTATTAAGCCTTCTGCCTTTGACATCCTTACTTACAGCTGTTGGTGATGGCTGTGATTATTATTTTTAGGACAGCAGTTGTTTATGATGAAGGACATGATTTCATGGAAGTAATTATTGGCATTGGTACAAAAGAAAAGAAAAACACAGTCTTTGCCCTACACAGTCCACAGTCTAAGAAAAAGAGAAAACAGAAAAAAAGAGGCATATCTGGTTTTTACAGATTAGCTGCAAGCTGTTGTGTTTCCACTGCTATTCAAAACTTTACTCTCAGTTACTCACCTTTTCCTCTTTGCATGGTGCAGTGTAATGTTGATCTGAGAATGGCTTTCTGCTAATGTGTGCTGAATATATCACCTTAAGGTGAGAAAAAACTAAAAAAATTAAACAAGTTCTGGGAAAAAATGAAAAATAACCTGCAAGAACTACATATATTTGTAAAAAATATAGTGTAAAAAGTGTAAAAAAAAATTTCAATGCTCAAATTGTGTGAGACTGCCAAGTAACACATCCCTAAGTCTTCAAGCTTACATAAACAAAAACCAGAAAACTGTCCTTGTATATTCAGTACTTCCTTCTGTTTGCAAACACAGATTGCAGGTTCAGCCATTTACAGGCCGAATACCAAAGCTGATTAACTAGTCCCCATGTGTGTTTTGTGATGTGAAACCCTTATGAGACAGAAGGAGTCAAAACATCCTGTCCTCAGTTTCCACCTTGTCTTAATTACAACGGATGAGCAAGCACTGTCAAATTCTAGGCACAGCTAGAAGTTGATTCAGTTTTTTATAGGGGAAAGAAGATACCTGTTTTTACCATGACTAACAGCATTTCTCTTTCGTGACACAGATACAGGCCTTAGTAGGGCATTATACATGTATTTTATTAATTACAGATGTAATAGCTGCATAGTGCTCAAGCTGAATTAGATGGTCTAAACATTTTTGTCATTGTGCACCCCCGTAAGTGAAAAGTTCTTGAGTGCATTCCAATATGTGTAGGCTTATTTATAAATTATATACATGTAATACTATAGTAATGTTAGCCACAGTGATAAAATATACACAAAATAGAAATGAAAAAATTATAACAGAAAGATAAAGAACATTTCAAAATTTTACTTTCTTTAATGATTAATTGATAGAAATATGCTTTCTTCCTGCACCACAGTGTCTTGTCTTGTGTATTCTGTGGGGTGCAGGAATGCCAATTGGGAGATGACTGCTCTACAGACAAAACCTGTGAGGTCTAATATCCATTGTCTCATATCCAGCCGAAAGAATACTTCTGTCCTGATTTACACAGGATATGACATGCCTCTCCATATCCATTTAACCTTTATGTATGTGAATGGCTGCAAGCACAAGGTGTTCATAGGTGAGAAGGACTTAAAGAGCTAGGTTAAGACTGACACGCACAGATTAATAACATCCTGGGATCTCACAGAGCAGACAGAACAGGTTTTGAGAGACAAAAAGACATATCTAGCTGCTTGTTTATGAAGTATTTGAGCATTAAACCAGTTTCATGCAAGTGTTTTTTAACAGCATTTTGGGAAATACTGCCATTTGAAATGTAATGGAGAAGTGCTTTTAGAAAGAAAGGAATGAGATTAAATCATATAAAAATTAGATATTGGGAAGGGCAAAAGTGAAAAGGGGAGGACAGGCAAACAGGGAAACAAGAACGGAAGAAAAATATTATTGCACTACTTCAGAACAGGAATTATGCAGGTTATGAAAGATGGTCACAACAGCTGTGAATATGTCATCTCAGAAATATACAGATAGTTTCTCCAGTGCTAACACTGTCTTTTAAAACACCTTTTTGCAATCCTGCACAGGAACTTCATTTTCCCTGATTTTTATGTAGCAACTTTATGTAATAGAATCTTCAGTTCCTAAACTTGAAAACATTCATATTTAACCACAATTCATCAAGGTATACTATATTATTGCCTTAGTAATACCAGGATAATGTTAAAGTATTACAAAAACAATAATGTTGCATAATTAGAATTTAAAAATATGCCTTCAGAGAAATCACTGAGGCAAAAGACCTTGAGTTCCCAGTTGTGCTTCCCCTCAGACAGATCTGTTAATGCACTGACTCCAGAGAGCCTCCCCACCTAAATCCAGCTGTGAGATACCTGCTCCCACCTCTCACTGCATCGCACAGGAACTTCTTTGGTCTGGTCACATAAACCTAGCTGAACTATTAGAACTGCTGTGAGACAGAACAGTACCCCCATGTCAGATTTTTAACAGTCTGAAAGCTTTTCAACTACAAACCTAGGGCTACTCAAGCTTTTGAGGAATAACTCCAGTTTATCAGTATTTGTCCGAAGCTTTTAGGGTCACATTTCTGCAAGTAAGTTGAAGTCTGCTGTGAGCACCAAATCTTAAACAAAATCTTAGCCAATAGCCTCTGCATATCCTACATCATACCACAGATGTTTGGCTTATAACCCAATTCTGACATTTATACAGTGTCATTTGATCCTTTCACACAGAATGGCAAATTGGATGAACCACACTCAGAGCTAAAAATGAAAATAGATTAAGCAACAGATAGACTTCTTGACTTCCTGCATTCTTCTTAAAGACAAAAGCTGCAAATGAGTCATAGGCTGCTGTGGCAATGAAGAAACCTGCTGACTGTTTATTCAGCAACTTTCAGATCTATGAATGTTTAATGATACATATTAAAGTAAAATAGACCCTGTTCTCACATTTATCCCATTTTTTTCTTTCACTAATTTAACTTTTTCTTGTCTACAATCTAAACCAAGTAGCTTTGGACCTGGAAAAGGCCTGTGATGTTTAGCTTTCTTTTTCCTCCCACAAATAATCTCATCATTTCCAACTAATAACATGTATTTAATTCACTTTAATATATTAACATTAGTGCCAGGGAATGCAGGTTCCATACACAAAGGCCTGTCTGAATAAGTACAAAATTTCTGAGTGGGCAAGAGTAATGGTTATTTTGCTTAATATAAAAGAATTTTGCTGCAGGTATACCCTGTTGGTAGAGATTATATCCTCTACTCGAAGTTAAATTATCTTGTCAGCAAATTTGTGTGTCCTGATTTTGCATAAATTACACAATTATTTAGCAAGTGTGTTCTTGCTTCCCACTGAACTCCTTTTGTTTGAATGCTTTTTATAAAAGCATTGCTATCTAAAATGGCTTGGGGAATGTATGGCATTACTTTTTAATGAAAAGCCAGACTGGGGATTCTAAAGGAAGAGATGAAACACCCATGTGCCACCTTTGTTGCTGGTCCCATGGAAGCCTTACAAAGTTGACTGGTACTTGATAGATAGGACTGTGGCAGGAGGTTACAGGGTTTCTGCACAACACCATGCACATTTTTTTAGCCCATGTTCCATGAGCTACTTATCTTTAGACCCTGGTCACAACTGCCCTTTCCTTCTTAAAACCAAGCTAGGAGTGGTTTTTACAGGCCAACAGAATTTGAATAACAGTGTACTGATATGCTGGCAGAGCATGTTAACAACTGGGAAAAGGTAAAGGGTTTTGTTGCCTGATGGTCAGAATAAAAAAGAGCTCTGAAGAGATATGAAGTAAAAAAGGAAGATATACAAATGAAAAATAATGTTTCTCTAAAATAAGAGGAGTGTTTGAATGAAGAACAAAAGTCAGTGAAATGTTGGGAGTCTCACTCTAACAGAATACCAGGCCACCTCTATACTAGGATGTACTTAAAATCTGATTTTGAATATTTGTTTTGGAAATGTAACTCTGTTTTCTAGATCTGAGTTTTGACTTCAGGAACACATGCACTGCAACTGTTAGGATAACTCTTACTGATTTTTAGAATGATCTTTGGTGTCTTGCTGGCTAAATAGCACTTGTGTGATAAATTGTCTCCTTCTCTGCCAAGAAAATCTGGTAGGTTGTGATCTTTGCCTGTAATTTTGTTCAGAGCATGACAAAGAGCATGCTCCTAAACTTGTCTGAGGTGACAGATCACACTGGCATTCAATTTTTACTTTGGATTCTGTTTCAGATATTGGTTTCTTTGTAGTTTGAGGGGTTTCTTTCTTATACTGCCAGCCCTGTTATCTGTTATTGCCCAAGTTCTTAAAAACTTTGCATCACTATTAATAAGGAAGACTCCAGAGCTCAGACTTGATTAAAATCTCTGTAAACTGGGGAAAGTGTGATGGAAAGTGTGATGTGTGCTGTTCCTCTTAGATCTCAATCTGCTGTGGTAGTTTAAGATTAAAAAGCTGGGAAAAGTCATTTTACCTAAAGAAGTAAGCAGATGTACTCCTTATAGAAAAAAGGAAGTAAAACCTTGGCCAAATGAGTGGTTACTACTTTTATATTTCCCTGGGTTTGGAACTTGTAGTTCTATTTTCAATCTGTTAATCTCAGTTTACACAACAAAATAAAAGCATAAGATTGCTGGACATGCTGATTGCTTTGAAAAAACTGACTATAGTTATGGCCAAGATAAATGTGCTTTACTGAACAAGCAGGGTAAGAGCTATCTGGTAGCTATAATTAACACATTAACTAAGGTAAATAGTGGCATATTTTAATAGCACCCCATAGGAACTTAAGGATATCTTTTATCTGAACAAGAAATAAAAAATTACAATTATTTATGTAAAGCTGCATGCTTTGAAATGAGGTGTAACGCCCACATAAATCAGGGATTTATGAGTAGTAGTGATGTAAGAATCAGGACATTTGAATGAATTAGTGGGTAGGTATCCATAAATGTTACTCTGTTTCTCTGTATTCATTGAAAGTCAAACCAGCAAATTATCAGTGGAAAACTCCACACCCTAAAGTAACCAAAAAGTGAAAGGCCTCTCTATGAGGGACTCCCAGAAGCATCCCTTGAGCCATCAGTGTCACATTTATACTTTCAGTGGAATTAAAAATGAAGAAAAATGGGAGCAACACTTAGCTGAAACATGATCTGGTATGTTATTAAAATTTTTCTTTATCTTACACAATCATAACAGTCAAAAGGTCAGGCTACAAAATGCCAAGTGCATCCCCTTGGCTGATTTGTTTATTCTGGGAACACTTAAGAAGGACTGCATGGGCAATCATAAAATTTTAAAGAGCTATGGTAAATCTCTCTGCAAATGCTGCCTTCATTTTTACCTTAAAGTAGCTCAGTCAAACCGAAACAGGTCACTCATCTCCAGTCATGAACTCATGTAGGCCCTAAGAGTACATATTATTTTAATTCCTCTCTTCCAAGGCCTTTTGCCTTCTCAGAATACCTCTGAAAACACAGCTGCCTAACATGCCAGTTCAGAAGTCTTTTGCTAAAACTCAACTGCAACCTACTCTTCAGCTGACCAAAACTGATACTTATGTGCTAATTAATAAGTATTAGTTCATGCATGGCATGAAACAGGAAAATGAAAATTAGAAGTAATGTCATCATATTCTCCGTGAATTACAACCAAGAGAGATCTCACATGCAAACTAACAATTACAATTACAATTACAACACCAGAGGATTGAGTGATGTTTTTCCACTGAAAAGGGTACTATTAAGCATTAACTCTTTTTGGTTAAACTTTCAAAGATAACTATTTGTGAATGAAATTGCAAAAAATTCCTGTCAATTTTTACTCTTTCTTTAGAAATATACAAATGCATAGCAAAAATGTTTCTTCTTGCACTTCCATTGAATTCCCAGGTTATATGAGAGTTTCAGTCCCCTCCCCAACATCAGTGGTACAGATTTATACAGGTACATGACAAAACTGAGACAAGGTGACTCCCTTTACCTTTGCATTTACAGTCTGTGCCACTTGTCCAGCAGTCAGAAACAACAGGAATTGATTTTTACATAGAAGTGTAATTCAAATTCTGTCACCATGGCTGTGCACTAACCTAAAAAGCTGACCATTAGATTATGTATCAGGTGTATTGGATTGTGGGCATTGGATGAAAAGGAAAAGTCAAGGTAAAGTAGTTCCCCCTGCTAGAAATTAATACTGGAAAGGTCTCTGCCTGACTGATCAAATTCAATTTCCTTGCAGCTGCACACCACAGATAACAGCTACCAAATGGACAACCATCTACAAATACCTTCTCTGACACCTGCAATCTACAGACCACATGGTCATTTCTAACTTCCAACAGGAAGATGATGTCGGTAATTGGCAATGCAGATGTTGTGCTGTCTGCATGCAACAGCAGAGGTCTGAGTAGGCAAAAAAGCCCTCCTTGTGTCGCAATGCAGATCATGCCCTGTGGTGTGGAGAGGGACAAGGCAGCCCATCTGACTCCAAGGGAGACATGGACAGCATTGAAAGGAGTGTATGAGAGAAAGAGAAAAAATCCCAACATAATGTCATGTGACTGAACATGGAAAATTCAGGAGCATAAATATAATAGAGATGTCAGTTTCACTAATTCCCTCATGTACTGAAGAATGTATCTCATGTAGTACACTAAGCAGTGGAAAAACAGAGGGTCAAGAGGTGTCATGAGGTACCAAAGTTGTGTATGAATCCAGCAATTAACTAGAGCGTTTGCAATTATTTGCTCCTGATAACAATATACACTCAGTGGGTTGCAGGATAAGGAATCTTATCCCTCTCTTCATATGCTGCCTGGAAAACATCAGCTCCATTCTTTACCTTTGTTCAAGTTCCTATCCCATTAAAACCAACAGAAAGTTAGGAGACAAAACACATCAGGAAAAGGTCTTTATACCTTTTCCAGTGACTTTTTCGTCTTTGCATAGGGCAGAAAAGATCAGGCTTCCAAAAGTCCAAAGTGTTGCCTAGTTCCAGTGGAGACACGTCTTTCTTGTGCTAGAGAAAAATGGGCGTGCTCACCAAAGCAATATGAACTCAAATACAGAAGAAAATCTGTTAAACATTATGGGGGACTTCGCAAAACTCAGTTTTGAATTTTGTCTTCAGACACAAAATTTTGAAATATTTTTTGTAAAGTCATTTGTTCAATTCGCCTCCATTAATTGTCCCATGGGAAGAATTGTCCCATGGGAAGAATTGTCCCATGGACCTCTGAGGTTCTTATTTTATTAAAAAATCCAGTGTACAGGAAACATAAAGAAAAGGAGGAAATAAAGAGATTATAAGTGTCTTTGATGATGGAAAGAGAACAGATGAAAAAATATAGTATGGCAATAAAGAATAAGCAACATAGCAGTTTTGAGTTATTATGACAAGAACTTATTTTGTGAATATTTCTGTCATAGCATGGGGGGGTGATCCCATGATGAACCAATGGTAAAATGATAAGTTCTCAGTATGTGAGAACTCATAGAGAACTCATTTGCTCAACAGAACAAATTCACCACAGATGTAAGCAGATATTCTGAGCTACAAATCTGAGATTTCCAGAGCTGTGCTTTACTATATTAGGCTTGATTTGGACACAACCAAGTGACTATAATTCTTGCTGGAGTAAATATATAGAGAATTTGCATAAGCTAAACCTGATATTTGGAAGATTTGCTCTCTTATTTTCTTACAATACTTGTAGTATACTAACACTGAATATTAGCACTCAGTATAATAACACTGAGTATTAGTAGAATAACACTAGCACTGAGTTAGTGCAAAATAAGTTTTATTTTAATGTGTTTGTTTATATCTTCACTCATACATTTCAATCCTAGCATTATATTCACACAGCATTTGTGAGCCGTCTGTGCCCCTGGGAGGGAAACATCTAGAGACGGCTGGAAAGGAAGCATTTTTCCATAGTTTAAGTCTTTGTATGACACTGCAGTATAAATACTTAATAATAAATTAGAAGTTCCAGAGCTCCCATGACAACTATTACCTATTTCCAGCAGGTAGCATGGCTATTAATAGCCTGTGTACCCATGACTGTACTGCCTGTATCTTTATGCAAATTGTTATTCAAGTTAGCACTCAACTAAAGCATTACTTATGAACGTAATTCGTTCTCCCAATATTAGTATTTTATCATACATTAGTTAGCTCATGAATAATTAATCTTAAGTATACAGTTCTAATAGCTTAGGACAATGTTGTAAAACAGCTTGGGTTATTTTAGGATTTTCTAGGTCTGAAATTCTACTTAATTATATTTACTATAAATGCACATACTTATATACAGATTTTAAAATGCCATTAATCATGTGTAATATAGACATTGTTTCTATTGGTAGGGGATGAAATTTTAAATAGAGAAGGATGGGATATTAATTTAGTAGACACTATGATGTAATAATTACAGACACAGAGGCAATGCTAGTGAATTTTTGATTAGTATGTGAAAATTAAACCATGAGTGACTTACGCCATGGCCCTCAATAAATCAAATCATCATCATTGCTTTGCTTCATTGTGTGTTTTATTTATCTCAAGTGAAATGTTACCTTCTGTGCCTTTTCATTCTTTATGAGATCTTTTTTTTCTAGATCCGGGGGCAACTTAGTTTAATAAAACTATTTGATTATTCTGCCAGCTTTAAGTCAAAATGATGGTACTTACTTTTACATTGAGGTAGACTTGCCTAAGAATTGAATTTTGCTTGCATTTCTGAGCAAATACTCAAGGATTTATCAAGACGCATTTTATAAAAGATTTAACATCCCCACAGACAGTGTACATGCAAAAACAGTATCCTTCCCCATTAAAGATTTTTCACAAGTTGCTATTGATCATAGCTGCAAACCAGAACATATTAAATACCATATTTGGCTGTGATCTAGAAACATTTATTACCTGTGATGTAATTTCCTAGTGCCAGATTTTAAAATCAATCAGTCACTGCCACATAGCAAGTTAAGTTACCTCTTCCCTCAAGCACAAACTGGCAGTAACATACCACTACTCAGAGATGAATCTGCCTACCTAACACCTCCTCACTTACATCATTCCCACAAGCAGCAAGTTCTCTTTTGTGCTCTGACTAGTGAAAAAATATGCCTGTTAAGTAGAGGTCCTAGAAAAATAAAAAATTCTCAAGGATTATTTTCATGTGCATATAGATCACAAAAAAGCTAAAAACCTCCTCATGTGCAACTGCATCTACTGCATGCCAAAAAACATGGTTACATCAATTTGCTTAAAACAAGAAAAGGAATTAGAGATTTCTCAAAGAATCCCAGATTCCCCATAAAATACGCTTGTGTAGCCTACTTTGTTAACCCAGTCCTTAAAATGGAGCTTGTGGGAATAAGAGAAAACTTTCCCCAAGATAAAATCATATCACTGAGACTGCTCACCTGTTCAAAACAGGGCACTGAGTCTGGCATCTACAAAGCCAGACCCCACCCTACACAAGCAGTGAAGTCCAATGTGAAATATTAACTGTCCTTGAGAAGAGAGTTAGCCAGGTCCTCGATCATAAAGACAAATTGTTGGATACTGTTAAAAGAATATCACAGACTAAAAAACGCCTGTATATCAAGAAGACTTACCAAATGACACCTACTTTCCAGTCTTCTTCCTTTTGGTAAGATTGTTGAAAGCTTGAACCCTTACAACATTACCTTAATCATACAGATTGCCCAGTCATGCTTTTCACCCATGCATGCAACAAAATAGTCTCAGAACAGTACTAGAACTTTTTATTTCTGATCCTCATCAATTAAATAAGCTTACTTAGTGATACTTTCAGATATCTCTGCAACCATCATTGTGTGGTATTGATGGCAAACATATACTTTACCTGGAGAGTATACAAGACAACACACAGAATTCATTCATTGTTAGACTACAGGTTTCAGAGAGTCATTATGGTCACCTTTCCCCTGCAAATATTTTCAGTACTTGAGTTATTACCATCCTATATTCACACATGATTGAGTCTCTTCTCAACTGGGAACACTAGAGAGGCTGTGACTTGGAAATTAGTTTTGGGACACAGATCCAGATCTTTTGTCTGCTTCATTAAACTTAACCACAGAAACTTAGTATCAAAGAAGCATAAGGCTTATAAATTAGGCAAATCATGAGCAACACAGTGGTAATTCCAATTACATTTATTGTTCTCAAAGGTAAAACAACGATTCATAACGAATTTGATAAATTATTGTCATGGTTTAAGCAGCCCAAACTAGCACATTCCTAGATAATTGTTTAAATTTTATTAGCAAAGGCTGAATGACTTGCATTAGCCTTAATATTATTCCTAAAGTATGTTTATTATGGATGTTGTAATTTTCTTTCAAATATTAGAACATTTCACATTATCACTGCAGATGGTGAATCATGGTTTAGTATTTGAGCAGTTCCTCTTAATTGATGTTCTTACAATTTTAGAGTAAACTTCAGAAAAATGTTTCCAAACTTGCAACATTTACAAATTACATGATCTATTATAGATGTATTTATTTATTTATTTAGTTAGTTAGTTAATTAATTATGTGCATGTTATAACATTATAAACAAGTGTATTTGTTTTGTGTGTATTGCTTCTTGGCAGATTACGAATACATCTTCCCTAGAGTCTAATTCGTGAGAATAAAACCTGTAACACATTGCTAAGTTGACAAAAGTTGTCTTTCAAAATTTATACCTGCTAGTAGTAAGAGAAACAGCTAAGTCTTTTATGGTATGTAATGCATATATTATAGAATGATGTGTTGAAGAGTATGTCTCTTCTGAAAGCTGCAATGTACACCTTTTGGAAAAAGTAAAATACTGGTCTTGTGAAAACTGGGATTAATACATATTCAAGAAATTGTTTTTCAGATCATCCTCTTTCACACAATATAGTGTTTTGGTTCAAATTTCTTTGGCCAGTGTTATGCCAAATACTCACATAAAATGGTAAATCTTCCTCATATGCAAGGCTACAATTTACTAGACACATATCAAATTAGGACAAAACCTTGAGTCCTGTGAAAGATATGCTGAATTTTGTTTTTTAAATTTGGTGCTTCAGAGATTTTTCCTCAACACCCTGGTGCTGGGATGATGGACTGATTGCCCAGAACAGGCACAAGTTGTGCCAGAGATCCAATGCATACTCCATTAGCCTCCCCAAACACAGTCTTCCAAGAGCTAACAAAAAGATTTTCACAAACAGTTGATCCAAAATGCCTCTTTGAGTTCTAAATGGCAACGGCTTTATTTGATAAAAAACATACATGTATTTCCCTCACTAAAGCTGGCACAGCATTTTTGTATGTCACCCATTACCCTGATATCTCAACACTTTAAAAATGTTTCGAAGTAGAAATTGTCTTCACTACATGTACTCTCTTCCTTGTCAACACATGGAGTAAGAACCTCAACTAGAGAGAGTAAATAATTACTTGTTTACAGCTCAGTTCATAGGATAGGAAACGTGGTGAACATGCTGAAGAAAGCTGAAACCAAGAATTGTGCTTTTTTCTTTTAAATTAATTCTTAATGGGATCACTTTAATTTATTATATTCTCAGTCCAGTTCTGAGGTCTTGGTTGCCAGATTCAGTAACCACAGGGCAGTTAAGAAAGATGACTTTGTCACACTTCTATGCTAAGTCGCTTTATAGTCAGTTCAATCAGTGCCTTCTCAGAGAGGTGTGTATGCTACTTAGATATTGAGACAGTGCTTACTGGCCTGAAAGAGACAGAGAGTTTTACATAAATCTTTCTGCCAGGCTCTCCAGCTTATGTCCTCACCATCCATCCCTGAATAAGGTTTCTTGTAGATTTTCAATTGAATTATGTGGGAAGCTGAATGTCCTACGACTGCAGATCTGAGCCCTCTATCATATTTATTTTTGGCATTGTCTGAAAAAACTACACAAGCTTCAGCTAAAGATTTCAGTCCATTCCTGTAGCTTCTTATGTGATGGACACAGCTGCTGATATGCAGGGGCACAGCTCGCAGGAAGGTGGAGGATGAGAGCTGAAGGACCAGCAGCTGGATCTTGGACACCCTTTGCACCTCAGCCTGACAGCGGGCAGCTGCTGGCTCAGAATACTAGACCTTGTCAGCTTTCTACCCCTTCTTGTTTAGAAAAGGGAGGATACACACTGCAAGGTCAAGACATCTCCAAGCAACAAGTGAAACTCATTTTGGCACTGAGCAACCTGTATTCTAAGGAATGCAATCATATTTCTTTCTGACATATATGGGGCTGGAGGGGTTACAGTACCACAGGCCATTCCCTGCAGCCATTCTCCTCCAGTTATGTGTCAGAAGCTTTACAGCCTGTCATATTAGAAAATATTCTCTAGACACTCATTTGCTTATATTTAGTTCTACCCTGTAGCATTTTTTTTCTGTGTGTGTTCTGGGCCTTTTCTTTCATTTTGCTAGTGGCAAGTCACTATTAAATTATGCATATTTACTTAAATTCTTTGTTTACATTACATTTGGAGATCAGAGAGTGAACATGAGTTTTTAATGATGTTCCAGTCCATTCAACTTCCTCTTGGTGTACTAGCTGAGAGGATTCACAATGAGCTGATCTCTCCATTAAGCATAATGATGTTCACAGCCTCATAGGCAACAAATAATTTTCTTGTGCTTGTTGAGAAAGGTTTTCTGAAGGCAAAACTTTTCAGTCTCTTTCTCCAATATTTAAAACTATATTAAGATCTGATCAGGCAAAACTTGTATCAAAGCATGAGGCTAAATTAAGACAACCATTATGTGGGGCATTTATCTGCACAGCAGGATAAGAATCATTGTAGCTGAAATAATAGACTGGAAAAAAGAAACAATTATTTTAGGAAAACACAAGTTAAATTAGATCACAGCAGTTCTGTGGTAATAAAGCCATGGAAAAATATTGTATTTAGCAGCTTTAACACTAATAATTAAAAGTGATGAGCAGTGGTCACTGAATCCACATAAAATTTGATCCTAAGATCAGGAGTCTTTTTTTATCTTTATATTTGCTTCCAAAGAGGTAACTTCAAGTGAGAGATATCTCTGGAAACCCAGGAGTTCAACTGCTGTATGTGTCCAGCTAAGACAAAACATAGCATTAAAATTAATTTTTATCTTTATTTTTTTAAATGTTCCTTTTTACTGTTTCAAAATGTGCAGTCAGGCAAGGTATAATTTTTTTCCCTACCTCTCCTGGAGCTCCAAGGATCTCTCCACAGATAATTGCTTTATAGGCTTCCAAATATGGTATACTTGGAACATACATTGATTTTGAGTATTTCAGAAATCACTTGCAGATAAGTCTCCCTTTATATACTGACAAAGTGGGACTGTGCCTCCCAACTTCAGCTTTGGAAACAACTAAAGCAGAAAGGGCTTCCTTGGAAGAGGATAAAGCTTAGCTGCAGCAGGGCCATCTGACTACTTTGAACTGTGAAAGAAAATGCACCAGTTTTAATGTCAAGTAGCACACTTGACAACTTAGGTTGGAGAGATGGGCAGAGATAAACCATCAGAAATTCATCAAAGGCAAATGCAGGGTCCTGTGCTGGGGAGGAATAACCCCAGACACCAGCACAGGCTGAGGCTGATCTGCTGGAAAGCAGCTCTGTGGAGAAGGACCTTGAGGTCCCGGTGGACAACAAGTTGTCCATCAGCCAGCAGTGTGTCCTGGTGGCCAAAAAGGCCAATGGTGTCTTGGGGTGCATCAGAAAGAACACTGCCAGCAGGACAAGGGGGATAATCCTGTACTATACTCAGCCCAGGTGAGGCATATCTGGAGTGCTGTGTGCAGTTCTGGGCTCCTCAGGAAAGAGAGACATGGAGCCCCTGGAGAGAGACCAGAAGAGAGCTACAGAGTTGTTCCAGGGTCTGGAGAGTCTTGCAAGAAAAGGCTGAGAGAGCTGGGCCTGTTCAGCCTGGAGAAGAGATGACTGAGAGGGAATGTCATCAGTGTCTGTGAGTATCTGAAGGAAAGGTGTCAGGAGGATGGAGCCNATGGGCAGAAACTGATGCACAGCAAGTTCCACCCGAACATGAGGGAAAACTTCTTTACTGTGCAGGTGACCAGGCACTGGAAGAGGTTGCCTGGAGAGGTTGTGGAGTTTCCCTTGCTGAAGATATTTAAGAACCATTTGGATGCAATCCTGTGCCATGTGCTCTAGGATGACCCTTCTTGAGCAGGGAGGCTGAACCACAGGACCTACTGCGGTCCCTTTCTACCCGATTCATTCTGTGGTACCCAGTGATACTTGTAAGAGTTACTCTTTTTCCTAGATATGTGGCATTGAGGGAAAAAAACCCCATTCTTGACAAAACAAGTCAAGAATTTGGTAGTAAGGACCCCAGTGAAAGCCATCAAAGTAAAATAAAAAAGACTGAGGTATCCAAGTTTCCCAGGTTTTAAAGATGTTTCATGCATAACTGTTTTTATACCCCCTTGTCCGCTGTGCTTTCTTACTCACCCTTTTCTTTCCTTTATAAAATTTATATACATTTATGACAGTTCTTAGTTACATACCATTGTTACTATTGTGAAGGTGTGTGGGAGATCCTTGCTGCCATCACACTATTCCTGCTGCCTCTTTGTTAAACCCTTTCCCTCATGCTAAGTGTATTGGTTGTTTCTTTACATGGTAACTCTCTAAAATACACCATGCCTTTTCCTCTGTGTTGGTAGAGCTTTTAGATTAACTGGGTTTTAGCTCTATTGTCACAAACAGTAATTAACAGTGTCAGGCAAGCCATATGCTCAAAGAAATTTGAAAGCAGCCAACATCAAGTTTCAAACCACTACCAAAATTGTGCACACTCCTCATCAAATGCATCTTCAATACCAACTGTCAAATCTAGTCTTCAACTAATATTTAACAGTATAGTTTCCTGTGCCAACCAAGTGCCGTACTCACATGTACCATTTCTTTTTGTGGCTCAGAAGAGGTCCATTTTAAACATGGGCTCATACTATTCCTGAACAGCACAACCTCGTAGTGTAATTGAAAAAGAATGTATATACAAGCTCCAATCTGCTTTGGCTTCACAGGATGGAGAAGATACTAGTTACAAGATCACACTAATTACAAGATAATGGGCATAGCAATTAGTATTATCAACTATGCTAGTTAATGGCAATATTAGTCACTCCAGAATACAATCTTGATGTCTTTTATTTCTTTGTAATTGGCATCTCGTGATCAAAGGTGGCTTGTAGATACAGTTTGTTTATTGTGAGCCGTCTAGACACCACTTGTTAGACTGTTTTGTTCTCTTCTCAATGTTTCAAGTACTCCTTATATTTGAAGAAACTGCTCCAAATGATTGCCACTGCTGTCAGGTTTGGCACCAAAAACTAGTGATGAATTCCTTTTTAAGAATTCAATACTTTCAGTATTTTTTCTTTTAGGATTTGTCTTAAGTATGATTGTTAAAGGTGTTAAATATGGATAGTCCTGAAATATCGCCTGAATAAGCTGTTATAAAAATACCCCTTTATGTAATCTAGTTTGGTGAGAGTCACAGTAGTATTTTTACACTAAGCTTTCTTTTTAGTAACAAAATTCATTAATGAAAGACAAGCAGGTAACTACTTGGCCTATATTTAATGTCAAATAAAACAAGCCTCCAATACTCAAAATACCAGGCTATCCATTGTTCACTTGACAAGAGCAATCCAGAGTGATTTATTGTAAATGGGTAGGACGATGACAATGTGCCATGCATGCCGTATGCATTTGGACAGATGCTATTTGTCAGGGAACAGCTCTTCTTTCAAGAAATAAGTAGATTTTGGGTAAATATAGAGCAAGAAACAGGTTGGTTTATGCTCATGATGATATTCTGGTTTATTTTCTTTAGGCTATAATGGTGCATTCTCTCAGGAAAAGCTGTCATGTTTGCAAGTAAAGGGACAATAGTCAACAATGATGACAATCTACAGATATTTTACAAAGTGCAGTTAAATTAAAGAGCTCTGTACATCACTATTATATCAGTAGGAAACTTGAACCATATAGTGCATCTTCAAAAAAACCCCTCAAACGCTGCTGTAGTGCAGCATTTGCTTAAGCCTACAGCCTATTTTCCTGATTAGAAAAAACCAGATTCCTTTTCTAGAATTTGCAAAGTATTGTGTAATTTAATTGTTTATATCTATATATATGTATCTGCATATCTCAGATCTTCTCAAACTGAACTCGTGCATGCTGATTACAGAAAAAGTTCTTGTTTGTATACTATTCTTTACATACACATTTATCTTCTGGGAGTAAAAATACATTGATAATGATTTCCCTGAAATCACTGACGTATGTTCTTTCCCCTCAGTGCATGCATTCTTCTGTCTTGGGGGTCTCTTTGGGGATCCCTGGTGGTCAGCAACCCCAAAGTCATACTGACCACCTGGTGAACTGGTAAAATTTGGCACAGCTGAGTCGGTTATTTTCCAGTTGTTGTTCCTATAGAATAAGCACTGTGTGGTTCCACAGACCAGTGGTTTTTGAAGAGTAAGCATTGTATTAGCCCACCAGGTGCAAACAATTTTTCATCAGACAACACATTCACAAAACTAAGCCAAATCTATCTCCTCAGGATGATTTTCCCAGCTACATTCCCCAAGTTCCTGCCTAGCATAATTTATCCAGTGGGGACAGAAAGTCCCTGTAATCCAAGAATAACAGCAACTGTTTGGTGGGAGAGAAATTTGTTTGCTATTTCTGCTAGTTAGCAAGGATCTGAATCCAAATTTCCCACTGTCTTGGTTTAGGACAAATT
>VXBB01014720.1:4605-18107 GCA_013399915.1 Illadopsis cleaveri
GCTCCACTGCCTGCCCTCCCGCCCCCACGGGAGCAGCCCCTGGCATGGCGTGGCACACGGGCAGGATCATGACGGCCGAGAGGGACGAGCCCTTCTAACCTCACGGTCTCGCCGGTCCCCACAGGAGGCCTCTCCGGTCGCAGCCCCGTCCCGGTTTGCCGGCGCCTCTCCCCGCGTGATCCGCGCTGAAGTCTTGTGCCATGGAAGGTGAAACCCGGGCCTTAACGCAGAGTGACAGTTCCCGCTCGTGGGACATTAACCTTGTTTGTCACTCGGCTGTCTCCAGACGCAGACCCCGGGCTCTGGAGCAGATGGCTGCCGTCCCCCGCTCTGGTCACTCCCTGGGGATCCTCCTCCCGCGGCTGCCGGAGCAGCTGGGGAGGGCTGGGGGACACGCAGGACACGTGGCCCCAGCTGCCACCCTGTCCGTGGGGCCGTGGCTCCCTGGAGTCCTGCCGGTGTCCCCTCTCACGGGGCTGGATGATGCTGAGTCCCCCGGGGTCAGCCCTGCTCTGGATCCTGTCTATGGAATTACTTGGATGGAAACCATCAGGCTCATTACAGCCCACACTGACGAGCACGGGGGAAAGGAAATGGATTCCAGGGTTTTGTCTGGATGTGGAACAGCCACTGGCCTGTGTGGGTGTGCAGGGGGCTAAAATACGTAAGAAGGCTAACAAAAATCTGCAGTAAGATTTGGGAAGGTAACTTGGTCTGGGATGGATGGGTTTGTTCTGGGCTTAGGCTGTCAGTACTGTCAGATATTTAATCGGGTGTGACAGGTAATGGGGAAGAACAGAAAAATGGGTTTATAGGGACATTTCCTGGGGTTGCTATGGCCAACCTGGAGTCTTGGGAGGAGGGGGACACAGCCTGCAGATGGCTTAAATCTCAAGGAGGGATTTTTCTCATCCTGCTCATTCCAGTTGCGAGGGTCAGATCCTGCTGAGAGCGGGAGCTGCTGCTCGACATGATGCGTATGAGGGGCTCAGTGTTAAAGGCAACACTTCTCCAGCAAGGAATCAAAATCATCCCTTTCAATACCCTTCTCTGTGTAATTTGTTTCCTGATGTAGATTTATCCATAGGGATCAGCAAAGGGAGAATTAACAGCGTGACCTCCTTCTGTGTGTTCCAGCACGCTGGTAAATCTCTGTTATTAACTTCCAAGGAGCTCTGCCTGGCCGGTCATTAACCAGCCTCTTCTCCTCTCCAGGGTGGAGGAAAACGTATCACTGGGGCAAGAGCTACGACCTGAATCCTCTTGGCAGGGATGGCTCTTTGCCTGCTTGGCCCTGAAATCCCTTGGGAGCACAGGGATGGAGGAGAACTCCTGGGAAACCCCCAGGATATCCAATGCCAGGGGACACCCTGCCCGTGGGTCCATGCTCCCAGCAGCAGAGCTGGTGGCCAGGAGGGCTTTAGGGGGATTTTGGGAGAAAGTTTTGGGGGAAAGTTTTGGTAGAAAGTTTTGGGAGAAGGCCTGTTTTCCCCAGCTCACAAGTGCAGCATGTTCTGCAGTGGCAGCCCCAGACTGCACCCTGAACTTTGAACTGATTAGATTTCCAAGAGGGAAGGAAGGATGTCTAATTGTTTAATTTCCACAATTAGAAAAATATTTATCAATAATTAGGAGTGATGGCAGCAATTACACTGGGATTAAAGCCAGGCTACACTTCATCACCCGCCTTTCACTCAGGGCCCTTATTTATTTCTTTTCACCCCCCAAAAATTCCATGTACAGCTGCCAATAATGAATCATCCTTGTTCACTGCCTGCACAGGACTCATTAATCCGATGATGCCAGTGGTTCTAGGAAGGCTGCTGGGCACATTGTGTGGTCACTTGGGCAGGAGAAAATTTAATTTCAGTGGGTAGGAAAGTGAAGCAGATCTAAAAATCACAATAGCACTTCCTGTGTCTGTGATGGAGAGCTCAGCGGTTCAGCCGGCCACGCACTCCCCTCCAGACTCCCTGGTGATTTTCCCTCTCATCACTCGTCCAAGGCAGGCATGGCTGAGTCCAGGGATCAGCTGTCCAACAGCTGTTCTTTTCAGATGAAGTTGTACCAGTTAATAAAATTGCATGACCCTCAAAGTTTTCCCTCTCAGAGGGAAATGCCATGGTATCAGGTATTTTTCCTGTCTCAGGAGACCCAGGGCCATCAGCTTTCGTGGTCTGGGGTTCAGGTTCATCCTCCTGTAGAAGCACCTGGGGCCTGTGGCTGTGACACCTTCAGTGTCACCTGGGCACTTTGGAACACCCTTGACTCTTGGTCAAGCTTTGTTTTCAGGCAACTTTCCACCAAAACGGCTCCTGGCTGTGTCCTTGGAGGAATTCCTGGTGGCTGGATTAGCCAGGGCTGCACCACAACCATCCTAGGTGTGATGAGTGCCTGGGATGTGCCAATCCCAGGGCACCTGCTCTGCCTGCTTCCCACAGCCCCTCTCCTTATCCCCTGTGAGCAGAGGCCATGAGTTGTGTCCTGGACGGGCCTGTGGCTCCTTCAACTCCTCTTGGCTTAAGTTTAGGGGAAAATCTCAGCTGTGGGTTAATGAAGCTGCTGCAGGGAGTTACAAGACAACTTTCCCACCGAAGCAGAAGTGTCACTGTCACCTGATGGATGAGTCCCATCACCACTTCCAGCTTTGCAGTGCATGTTTGAACACGTGTTCTTTAAGTGTTTCTCAAGTGGGTTGTTCCAGGCAGCTCTGATGGGAAAACAATGGGCTGCAGCTTCCAGCTGGCAGATTATTCCTGTTATTTTTGCCATTTGTGGATGTTTCAAAGCTCTTGTGTGCTGTCAGTACGTGCTGAGATCCAGGAGGTCTGTGTGAAGGAGAGGAAGTTTGAAGTTCTAAATTTATTATTTGTGAGGACTCCTCAGTGTTCTCAAGGTGTTGTGGTGGTCCTTGGCACAGAGTGAGGTTGGAGCTGTGGGGCCAGGGCAGGTTAAAGTGGGGGTTCAAAGTGCTGATGGAGTGATGGAGTTTCCCCACCTCACCAAGAGCATCAGGCACAGCCCAGGTTTCCATGATTCCTCCTGTAAAGCCAGAGCCAAGCAGAAGAGGAGAATTTGAGGAGGGTTTAAAACAGTGAGAAGGGATCTTGCAGTTCCTCATGAGCTGTTGTAGCTGAAGGAGGTAGAGAGGGATGGGAAGAGTTGAGAGAGCTGATCACAGAGATTTGTATATCCCAAGATGTGACAGGGAAGAGAGAGGTGTGAGGGAAGGTGTCAGCAACAAAAGGCTCAGCTGCTGCCCCAGGCGCCCAGCTCAGGCCGGATGCAGAGGACTTTCACACAGGAAAGGTCAGAGAGAAGTCACTTCCTGTCAGGTTTTTATGAGTCTCCACAGAATTACTGACACAAACTCCTTTGCAATGTGATACTTAAATATTTGAGCTATTTTTCTACTTTCAGAGTCATAGAATTCCAGGATGGTTTGGGTTGGAAGGGACATTAAAACTCATCAGCTGCAGCCCCTGTCAGAGCACGGACACTTTCCACTATCCCAGGTTGCTCCAAGCTCCACCCAACCTGGCCTTGGCCACTTCCAGGGATTCAGGGGCAGCCAGAGCTTCTCTGGGCAACCTGTGCCAGGGCCTCCCCACCCTCACAGGGAAGGATTTCCTCTGTGTATCCAACTTAAATTTTCCCAGTTTGAGGCTTACTGAAGAAATACAGGTGCTCTAAGAGCTTTTAAGAGGGAGTACAGTTCATTTGTGACTCTACATGGCACTTAGTACATACTTGCAGCTTTTTTCCCCTCATAATTGATGCATGTGGCATTTCCTCCTGCTGAAATAGGCCAGGAGAACCAGGCAGCACCGCCGAGCCCGGCTGCTTCATCTGTCTCAGCCTGAGCCGTGCGCGGTGTCCAGTTGGCAGCAAGGATAATCAGCCCAAGGGCAGTGGAAATGCTCATTACAGCACACTTTATTCCTCAGTATTTAATAAGTAATGACTCTGAAAAGCTCGGAGCGGGGTCTGTGCCCGTGCCATCTCCTGCTGTGTTCCTGTCACTATGGATAAGTTAAACTGGGTTGAATCGGGTCGATTTTTGGATGAATACCCACCAAGGAATTTCGAGATGTTGTAAGAAGTTGGGTCTGTTGAGTGGGAGATGCTTCTTTTGCTTGACTTAGTTTTCCTTTGTGACAAAAAGGAGGAAAGCTGGGCACTGCTTTCCACAGCTCAGTGTGTGCATAGAAATGGAGTCCTCTGATGTTCTCTGATGTCTCAGCAAGGTGAGTGTGGAAGGTAAAAACTCCCACAGGGAGCAGCTTAGAAAGAAGCTCTGAAAGCCTGTGTTCCAGGAGCTGTGCTGTGGGAGGCTCAGCTGGGGCTGGGGAATAGTTGGAGTTACACATGAAGCTCTTGATAGTGATCAAATAATCTTTACTCATTCTGTGAGCAGGGTGATGGATCACTGCAGACCCAGCAGCTAACCTTCCAAAGCGGGTTGGGGTGAGGTTTCTCTGGGAAGAAAACGTTCCCATTAGCTCAGTGCTTTGGCAATTCGTATCATCCGGTGAACTCCTCAGGAATTCACAGCTGGTGTAAAAGGATCGTCTGTTCCTACAGCACCTGGGGCCAGCCAGGCCCTGCATGAGGGTTTGGTGCAGCTGAAGGGGAAGATGCAGCAGGAGGAGGTGGAAGAGGCTCTGCAGACTCTCTGCTTCCTTCTGGAATGTTCCCTCTTTATTCTGGGGACAAGGAGAGAACCTGGGTCCTTAATCCTCCTGAGTGCTGGGCTGTGTAATTTGTTACTCACCCTCTCTTTTGTCTTGGAGACCTGATTTTCCTTTCTCCTCATGTCCAGGCTGGAACATTTCAGAAACAGTGAAAGAAATGTGGAAAAAAAATAAAAAAAAACCAACAAAAACCTAGACGTGGGGAACGTAATGCTTTTAAATCTCAAAGATCAAATGCTTCTGTTAATATCTGCTAGAAATTCCTCACAGAGATTTTGGCATATGCCAGTCTGGCACATAACTCCACCACAGCCACCTGCTGTCCTGCCTGGAATTGTTTGTAGCTCCTTTGTGTTCTCTGAGCAGCACAAAGCTGTGGCATGTCTGGTGTCACCACCAAGAAACAGACTCTGCACTAAGCCACGTGACAAACTTCCTTTTTTTCCCATTTAATTACTTTTCCTTGCACGAACACTGTTTTAAGCAGTGCTTTTTCCAGTCTAAGGGATCCGTGAACACGGGAAAACCTAGGGGTGTATGAATGAGGATATTTTGTTCCAAAGGGAACTGAAGATTCCAGGATTGGCAGCTAAAATGAAAAGAACACCACAACACCAAGAATTCTTTCACAGCTGCTCTTTGGTTTTCCAGTCTCTGCCAGTTTAATAGCAGGATTTTGCTCCGTATATTCTGGCTCCAGGACTGGTACAGGTCCGACACGTCACCTCATTGTTGGGACTGTAAGTTCCAGGACCACAAACCACTGTGAAGAGAACAGAGTTGGGGTTCCAGCCGGTTTCCCCCCATCTCAGGGGGGGCCATCAGACATCCCCATGAGCCTTCCCAGGGCCCTGTGGGAGCTTCTGCCCTTCCAGAGCTCCTTGAGCCTCTGGCTAAATCCCCCCCCAACTCCACAACCTGCAGCAGGTGCTGCAAAAGAACTTGAAAAATCAGCAGAGAATTTTCTAGCAGGACTTCCATGAAGGGAATTGCTTCTTATGGGCTCTGGATCCTGAGGATTGTCACTCACCAGTGACCTGGAAGGATAAAAACCCACTGCACTGCTTCTACTTTGCTTGGAAATGTAGCTATACCTGTGAGTGCACTGACATGCTCCACTGCCTCATTTCCTATCATCACTTTAAACTTACAATGCGAATGTCTTCCCAAAGGATGAACAGAAATATCCCTGCTTTTGACCCCAATATTTCCCTAATCCTCCCCAGAGCTCTGTGCCTGGTGCTAATCAGCTATATTTAAATCAATGAGCTATATTTAAATGGATGGATTTTATATTTACCGCAGCAGCTGGCGCAGTTCTGATGGGTGTGGTGGTTTTTCCCAAAACCTGGCCGGCAGCTGTCGATGGGAGTCATGGAGAAACTGTTTTCCACGTACTGTATTGTAGGAACAGCGTGAAACTCATTCTTCAGAACGTGCCTCAGCTGATGGAAAAACTTTCCAATTCGCTCTGCTGCCTAAAATTCAGAAGAATTGGGAAAATAAAAACGTTGTTGGTTGATTTTTGTTGATTTAAAAATCTCAGGAAATGTTTTCTAGTCCTGATTTCCACACAGCAACTTGTCACATTAATAGGGAGTCTTCCTTGGCTTCAAGGGGCCTGGAATCAGACCTAGGATGTGAGCTGATCCCAGGATTTAATATTTAGAAGGCAGAGAGAACAGATTTTAGAAATTGGCTAGAGTAGACTTACTTTAAATTGCATTCCATTGACCAAATCATAAATTAAAAAATTCATTTAGAGGACTGGAAGTTCAATATAAATAATAATGTTTATCTTTATTATTAGAAGCATGTACAAAGCAAGTAATGAGCCTGATTTTTTAACTGTTCTTTTTTAAGCTATTTGTATTAATTTGACTTCTAAACCCATTTTTCTTCCTGAATGGAATTATTTTAAATCCATGAATCATCATTTACAGTATTAATCCCAGAAAATCTGGGTAAAGATGGATTACTACCAGTCATATCTGCAGGAGCTAAGGCAGAAGTGAGTGTTAAAGAGACAGGAAAGACACGAGCAAGAGGCAGAGACTGACACAGAACCTGTCGGACTCTCCTGTTTGTCACATCTTGACAGTCGTAAGGAATCCTGTGGCAAACTTCTTCCAATCCTGGTCCAAATGGATTGACTGCAGATAGAGGAAAAAAGACCCGTGAAAAAGGGGGAAAAAAATAGATTAGGTCTTTGTGGTTTCTATCCAGTTCCTTCCTTTGTTTAGTAAGAGTCAGATGTCAACCAATATAAAATTGGGGGGAGAGGAGAGGAAATATGCTAAGCTGAGAGAATGGAACTCATGTCTCACATAGCACCCTCAGGATCCTAAAGGTTTCATGTAAAATTAAAAGTTTTTATGTAAAATTAAAAATCTTCGGGTCATGAAAGTTTCTTGACTTTACTTAGAGGAAAATATCTACAAAACTGTTCCATAACCCGTTGGATGGTCCCTCTTGGTGTGTGGTGAGAGCAGATATAGGGACAAATGTGGTCAGAGAATTAAAGAAAAACTTCCTTCCCTCAGTGATAAACCATGTCTAACTCAAGGCAGCATCAGGGCTAATTTAACTTGTCTGTGAGGTTAAACCACCTTAATATTGCCATGAAGGAGCTGTGAGGCTCCTGCTTTAGCTCTGTGGAGTTTCCTAGAATCAAGCAAAAAATTCAGGGCAGGGTTGGATGGGACTTTCCACTTAGTCTAGTGGAAGGTATCCTTGCCTGTGGCAGAGGGGGAACTGAATGAGCTTTAAGGTTCCTTCCTACCCAAACCATTCTATGATTCTAAAACCAGAGTGGTCCCAGACTTACTAAAAATCAAATACTGAAAACCTAAATATGACAGTGACATCAGGGCATATTATGGGCTGTCTCCTTCCGATATTCCTCTCTAACCTTGGTAATAACTGCTCTTGCTACTCTTGCTAGTATTGTAAAAAGTTGAACGCTAAATTTAACATAAAAACTGCGTTTTAGCTCCATCTGTGGGCAACAAAAAAAAATACAGGGACTCAAAAAAAAAAAAGCCCCAAAAAACCCGGAACAATTTTCAGACGTGCTCTTGACTCGGCCGTTTTTCAGACGTTGTTTATAGCACTCACAAATGGTTTATAGCAATAAACGATCCCTCCCAAACAAGCACTGAAATCGGTTACCTAGAAAATTAACAAACAGCTCATACTGGAGGCCGTTCTTTGGTGTCCTGATAGAGTAGCACTTGTAGGACGAAGCCGTGATGTGGCAGGTCAGGTGGGAGATGGTGCTGTTGAGGATTTGGTTTAATTTGTCGACGAACAAGCCGTTGGTTTTCAGCCTGCAGCGTGTTGTGGTAAAGCGAACAGACACCTGATAGGCATGGTCGGCTTCCCTGTAGGCTGGGAGGAAATAGCTTGGGTGTGAGTCTGGGGTGTAATCACAGATCGAATCTTAGACAGGTTATCAGTTCTTTGAATCTGAAGTATGGGCTTTGATTCAAAAGTAAATAAATAAAGCACAGTCATTAATTATGTCACAACACATTCATCCTTGACAGAGCTGACTCAATAGTAAGAGGCATTTTAGTTTGAAGCATACAGGAATTTATTTAGTTACTGGAGAATCTGTTCCCAAATAATAAAAACAAAAAAGGTGGTAAATAGTAAAATGGCATAGAACCAGCATGTCTGCAAAGCTGTGTGTCTGAAACGGATTGGTGCCAATTCTATGCAATTATGGTGTAGGAGTAATTTTATTACTATTTTAAAAGTTAGTGGTTCTCAAGCATTTTTGGGTTGTTATGTTGTGGGTGGGAGGTGATGTTGGTGAAGAGTGGTTACAAGAGGTGGAAGGGGCTGGAGTGCAGATCTCAGATAACTCTGGAATTCTTGAAGTTCTGTACCAAAGGGTAGAGATTATTTTATTGCCATATATTTTTTGGAACAGTAATATTAAACTTTTTCCAAAACCGGGAGAGGATGCACGTGTGTGTGTGTAAGTAAAAGAAATTATTTTCTTTTCTGCGATAACATTTTAACTAATTATTTTTGTGGTTTTTTAATCAAGCCTTGCAATAACCACTGAGTTCACAAATCTACCAATCTGCAAAGGCCATGTGCTCACTCCTAGTTTAGCAATCTTACCATAAACCATGAATTTATAGGCCTCAACCATTTCTGTTTCTTCCTGTGTTGAAGTTTCGATGACTTTGTGTGAGAGAGTACAAAGGTAGGCACCAGACATTGACACCCTGAAATCCATCACCATCAGCTTCCCTGTCTCTGTCAGATTCACGTATCCTTGCCCTAAAACAGAAATACTGGATTACCAGAAATGTCCAGTTTCTGATGCATTTAGAACATTTGAAAATGAAATCTTGCTCCTGTGCATAATGACACTGATTTCTGTTAGCCTGAAATGATCTAAAATTTAAGACTTTTAGGATTTATTAGGAATTTCCTTTTAGCTCAAGTATTTGGAACTTTTAGAGGGAGAAGAGAAATGGAGTATAATGTCAGAACTTGTGGAAATATCAGGCAAAGGGCTAAGGAACCACTGGGGGGTGTGAATAGAAACAAGGGAAATATGTGGTATTTTTCATCTGAACTAACCTTGTAATTCTCTTCCATCTGGACCAATCCACAAATAGTTGGGATCTATTATTCTTTCTTGAGAAAGAGCCAAATCCATACAGACCAGGAACGGGCTGTTTGTGAACACCTTAACATACACATTCACTGCAATGCAGAATCAGGTGAATTATGTAAAATGCTGATAATAAATGAAATCACACACACACACAAAATGTGTTTAAAGAGTATTTTTCAGTTTTGGACTTGCAAAGTGTAATATTAATCTCCATTTGTTCTTAATTAATATCCTGGAACTGTCCACAGTGTGGCTGGTGCTGACTGTTAGAAGGAGACATTCGTGTCCCACACACAAACTGTGGTGTATAAAAAAAGTACCCAATTTTTCACTGAAACCCTCATTTAGATGTTAAATTTTCATCAGTGCTTCCAGCAGCAGTATGAGAAATATATTTCCATCCCCATCCCCCTTTCTCTTGTTCTTGTGCATACAGGGTTCCACGTGCACTGGTGCTACATAATGCTCCCTGGGCTTAAAACCCAAATTCCAGTAAAAACTAGATATAGATAGAAAAAAGGACAAATTTACCTTCATGCCTGGTGTCACCATAAACTTCATTCTTTCCAATTAAATCAATATATTGCTCTTCCTTAAGTTCTGCTCTCACTGTAGGGAAAAGTAATTGGAATATTAGAGATCAGTCTAAATGTGTGACTGTTAGTCCTTTATTTCACCCTGGTTTTTGCCTCATTTTGTTTTTGTCTTACTTTTCCTTTTTCCCTACTTTTTTTCTTAGCAACAAGCAGGAGTCCTTATTTTTGACCTGTCAGTTTTAATTGTTTTAGTGCCCACGTTGCAAACCCGCCTGAATATACCGTGTTCCAGACCAGATGAACCTTCCTCTTTACAAAAAGCCACTAAAATAGTTATAAAATCTGACTTTAAGGTGAAGACTCTATAGTGTGACCCTGAGATGACACAGGGTAGAGGTCTCTCAGCCCTTTCTCTTCTGAAAAATAGCAGACTGGGGTCAGGCATGAAGGTTTCTGTGACAAGAATTCCCAGGAGAGGGGGGAGTTATTGGAAATAGGGGCTCTTTTTCAGGCCATGGGCACACTGGGGGTGGTCCTGCCTGATTGTTGTGATCCAGGATTGAGCCTGGGGAACAGTGGGGTGTCACTGTAACCTATGACATCCCCTCTTAAGGGGGTTTAGCTCCCTGTCCCCTCTTAAGAGGCTTCATCATCCACTCTGAGGGAAGGTTCTATGGGGACATCCGTCCCCTACAGTGGAGTGGTACCCNGGCGCTTCCCGCCCTTTTTCATCCCCTCAGGGCTGAGGGCGGGAAGGGGGAGGTGTCCCCGCCGGGGTCCCTCGCTCCTTCTCCGCACCCTCGCCCACACCCGGTATTTTTTATAGTGTTTTTGAAAACATTCTGCTTCCTCTCCAACACTCCAGTGAGCTTTTTAAACAGTATTTTGTTGCGGGGAGGTGGTTTTTTTTGTTTTCTCGCTTTCAGGCCCCTGAGGCGCTTGGCAGCGAAGGACGGCCCCGGCCACCCCCTCCGCGTCCGTTGTCACATTTCAGCCCCACATCGCTCCTCCACAGTGCACAGTGAGCTGTGATTTTTACTCTAAAGTGGTTTTTCTGGCTGTGGAACAAGGAGAGGGAAGTACAGGGGGACAAGGGCGAAAGAGGCTCCATCATGGCTTTGTCAGTGCTAGCTATGGAAGGTGTCCCTGCCCATGGCAGGGGAGAGTGGGGGAACTGGATGGGCTATAAGGTCCCTTTCAACCTAAACCATTCTGTGATTCTGTGTTTCTGTCACTTGCTGTGAGAAAGACTGAAAGTAAGAGCTGGGCACATCCTGTGGCTTTTCCTCCTGAGGGGCTGCTAGTGCTGGGTGTTCTCCAGCTGCAGGTTTCTGGAGAAAGTCATTACAGGACACATATTTTTCCACGTAAAAGAAAAAAAAAATNACCAACCAATGGGATGTCGCTGGAGCTCACTCTGTCCCCTCTAACAGGGCTTCAATCTGCCACCTTGAAGGAAGGTTCTATGGGTATCCCCCCACACTCCACTCAGCAGAGCGAGACCCGCTGACGGNCTAAAACAGCTGCAAGAGAGCTGGAAAGGGATTTTGGACAAGGGTCGGGAGTGATAGGACAAGGGGAACTGCTTCAACTAAAAATAGGACCTTCAAATTGGATATTGGGAAGAAAATCTGCTCTGTGAGGGTGGTGAGCTCCTGGAATGGATTTACCAGGGAAGTTATCCCTGGAAGTGTCCAAGGCTGGGTTGGACAGGGGTTGGAGCAACCTGGGATAGTGGGAGGTGTCCCTGCCATGGCAGGGGTGGAACTAGATGGTTTTTAAAGTCTCTTCCAACCCAAACTCCTCTGGGATTCCATGATTCTGCCCCTTGCTGGGAGGGAAAGTAAGCGTCGGGGGAACAGCGCTGGATGGAAAATGAAGTCAAATGCCACAGTATCGCTGCAAGTAACTTTCAAGTCAGTTACATGTTTTGGAAAACTTGCTATGTCTTTGAAACTTTTAAACATGTAACTATTTTGTTTCCAGAGCAGGTGATACAAAAACACTCCGGAAGCTGCTGGCCGGGAAAGGAGGGTCCTTGCGCTTGACCACCAGGCACACTCCGAGACATTCAAGACCAGAACAGGGGACAAGGCTCTGGAAATTAGCAAAATAGTATTTATCCTACCTACCTAGATCATATTTATCACTCCAGACCATGCTAGTGGTGACAAAATGATGTCACATTATTTGCATAACAAACATGGAACCAACCAACACAGGCATAAGAGTTATTTTTATAGAGAGCCGTGAAAGTTTAACTCAATGCTTCTGTGCAAAAAGAACACTTAAGTTATGAGTTTCCTTTAATAAAGAAAAGAAAAATTTGGTAAAAATACAAAAATAAAAGTGTGAAAAACAGGGTATCACATTATTGATGGAAAATAGTTTTACTCAAGCTTTCTTCTTCCTTAAACCAACACATTTACTCAAGTGGTCGGTTAAGGTATAAGAACTGTGTCAGGGTTTTCATTTTTAATGTCCTTGAGCTGCTGAGCAGGTCAGAACCGGGACCACCTCAGATGATCCCACGTTCCCATGTGCTGAATATTTTCAGTTTTACTCAAAGTGAGCATTTCATGCTGACACTGTGCAGGCAAAATGATTCAGTTTGTAACGTGTCTGCTATAAACGAGTCATATTTCAGCCCGAGCAGCCACAGTTCCTAGGGATGTTTATAGCTCCTTTCAGATCCTGCACAGCCCATCAGTCCCCAGGTTGCTAATTATTATGAAATAGTATCTCTACTATAAAGCTTTGGCTGCAGTTTTGGTTCTTTATAAACTCTTAGTGTCTTTAGCCAAATGACTCATTTATTTTCAATGCTATAATATTTCCAAGTCCCAGACTGGTAAATTGTCATTATAGATTTGTGAGCTTGGGGAGGGGGGAAGAAGGGGGGTTATTTTTAAGAACAGAAAGTTTTGTGGGGAGGATTTAATAGGACAAAATGTGAATTCGGGTATTTGTATTTGTGTTTAAAACCTGGACCACTGGGATTTGCTGTTTTTTCTTTGGGATTTGTTTTGGGTTTTTTAGTTTATAGAGTATCAGTAGGAAATGATAGAAGAAGACAAAAATTTGCAGTTGTAAACTTGATCATGGAGTGAGTAGATATTAAAAAGGTGAATATTTTATCCTAGGAAATATGTAGAGAGATTTCCAGGTGTGCAGAGTCAGATGAAGGACCTGTTGCAGGGCTCTGGAAAGGCCGCAGACCACACGTTCTGTCTCTGATTTTTCAGGTGAGTGATCCAAAAGTGGGATCACACAAATGAGGGGCACAATTAGCACAGGGGTATTTTTATAGGCTGGGAAAACCAGGCTTGTTTGATTTGTGCCCTTAAAATAAAAACAGAGTGAAGATACATTTGTTTTTCTGAGGGTAAACATGAGGGAAAGTAGAGACGTAAATCAGAGAACAACTCTGGCAGTAAGAGAAAATGGCCATGGATAATCCTGGGATGGAAACCAGAGGTTTCTGATTGCTGCACTCCAATCCCAGGGCTTCTTTAAAATTTGTAGAACCAAGAAACTTGCCTAATTATTAGATTATTCTGGAAGGCAGTTACAGAGATTGTCTAGAATAGCCAAGAATTGCTTGATTATCCTTTTTTTTTTTTTTTTTTTTTT